>VZTJ01006378.1:22023-78444 GCA_013397795.1 Orthonyx spaldingii | reverse complement strand
AAAAAAAAAAAAAAGAAAGAGCGAGAGAAACCCTGTCTTGAAATTAGTTATGCAAATATTAAGTTGATGATAACTTTTCTAAAACATTGTGAGAACTCTGCTGAGGCTGGGACATCTCAGTATAGGGCTGCTTACCAGCTTCTGTAAAAGAAAAGCTGGAAAGGAAAATAGGAAAGCTTGTTCTGTACTTTCATCATGTGAATATGGTACTGAAGAGAGAAAGTTGGTTTGGGGTTAGGTAGCTAGTTTAAGAAGTGGATGGGGCAATAGTAATGAAAAGGAGAAAGAAGATGGTGAAAAATGCTGGTGTAGGTTCATTTCAAGTGTCTGCTAACTTTCAGAGTATTTGCATTCTGGAACAGTGCTAGATTTTGTTCGTCAGAAAAGTATGTAGATATTTCCCAGTTACAAAAGGAAGTTAATGTTTCTGCTTATAAATGGTATGGTGAAGTGCAGAAAATCCTCCCCTTGCACGTGTAATTCCATAGCTTTACTGTCTCAGATCTCAGAAATCAGATAGTTTCACTACTACATCCATACTACAGCAATTTCTGCATATGAAAGTGGAGAGTTTGTCCTGTATCTGCAAAAGTAGGAACGTCCATCTAGTGAAACCCAATTTTGGAAGGAAGAAAATAAGAAATGCTAAGTTTCTTTACAATCTTGGGAGTGGTTTTGAAGTCTGTTATAAGAAACAGAAGATGACGCTGATAACCTGGTAAGGTGGCTACTACATCTTTTCTAAGGCTCTGTGCCAAGTGAGAAGGTAATTAAATATGTTTTCATCTTAAGGGAAGCCAGTCCCTTGACTGGTTTGAAGGATTTGGAAGCAAGGGGAAGAACTTAGAAATATGCCAACAGTTTACATTTGCAGAAAGAAACAAAGTTACCAGAAAACATATAGGTACAGAAAACAGAACAGTAGCCTGAATGTTAAAGTTTTGTTTGAGCCTTAGGCAATATTGGCAGTACAAGAAAGATTAAAATTCAAGTATTTATTCACTATATGGGACCCAGGGACTGCAGTATTACTGTCCTTAATAGTGTATAATGCTCCTTTCCATATGCACTTAGCATGCCCATGAGAGTGTTATTAGAATTCACCACAGAATAAAACCTCTGCTTTGGTTTATATTTACCTCCCCATATAAGCATGTCTTGCTCAGTAATCTTTGAATATAACTTTAAAAATATTTTACAGTAATTAATTATTCTTACTCAACAAATTTTAATTTGATTGACGAAATTTTTTATCAGAACAGCAAATACAGCTGTAAATACTGAGCCACGGGCGTGTAGAGATATTCCAAAAACCTTCCAATTACCCTGGAGAATTTCCTTTTATTCCTGCTTCACTATTCCTATGGTATGATTTCTACACTCAAACCAATAGTAAAGCAGAAAACAGTACATTTTGAAAATTATATGTGGTATTTTTCTGTCAATTCAAAATCAAATGTGGTGCCATTTCAGTTTCTGCTTCATGCTATCAGTGAGGAATAAAAGGTATATCTCTACCTTGCACAATTATTCCAGTTATCTCCTCAAAAATCCAAGCAAACTATGCAAAGAATAAATTAAGTACAAAAGCAATACTCTTTCTGTGAAAATGAAAACCATGAAAACTAAATAGAGCATAACACTTTCTACTCCAAAATTTTTCTGATAATAACAGCTAAAGGGGTGAGAATTATTTCTATTAGTAACTATTTTCTGCATCCCTTGCAATATAATATGAAATTTTTATATGTTCCTTAGAGAAAACAAAACAGTGTATTTTTCCAAACCGATCTATCTGGAGTCCTCACTTCTCTACATCATTTTCTGCTAAGCGTAAACCAAAATGTTTTTTTTTAATTCCAGAAAATTTGGAGGGTTTGGTGATCTCTGATAGCTTCCAAACAAATATCAGTCTTAACCAAGTGCTTGGGAAAAGTTGCATTCTGCAAGTATTTTCTTGCTCTTCTCTTTGATACAGACAATAAGCAGATTTCCCTGCACTCTGACCCCTGTGCTTGTTATCTGCATGCTCTGAGAAATGCATATGAGTGATATTTGCTGTTTTGGCCAGGTTCAATTGCCAGGCACTGGCAGTGAAAGTGACCAGAGACTCCGTGTTCACAGTCCTGATAATAATTTTGTTCCTCTCGCTAATACTGATGCTTACATCTGTATGGAGTTCATTAGGACTAAGAGAGCTTCACACTTAAATGAAACTGGAAACCTTTAAGAAATATGGAGGACTTTAGTTGTTTTTTGGTTTGTTTTTTTTTTTTGTTTTGCTCATTCTCCTTTATTAATTTTCAGCACTCATTTATTCTGCTTCAGAAACAGCACAAAATAATCATTTCAAGCCACTGCCTTGTCTTTTTCCCATTCTATAATTCATGCAAACATCGAGATAGAGTGGAAGACTATAGTGAAATAAAAAGTAATTTATTTATCCTAGTCAAGCCCTCCAAAAGCAGTATGGAGCAACAGCTGTGCAGGGTAGGAAAATCCGAGGACTGCCATGACATTTTGCAGACAGTCTTTTGGCATTCTACAGCTATATGGGAGAATACATCTATTTTGATCTCCACAGAGAAATTCTTTACAAAGCATTTTATTGTGATTTTATGGAGGAAAAGAAAACCTGTCCATTAGAAAGAATATATCCTACCACAGACAAAAGATCCTGCAAAAACTGAAGCTAGTTCTTCTCTGTCTGCAAAAACCAAATTCTCAACATATGTTTTCTTATTCATTCAGTACATAAATTCATTCACATCTCTAATTTATCAGAAAAAAGCAGAAACTTTTTTTTTTTCAAGAGCAGCCTGGGATAACACTTTCATTTTTAAAAAGAAAGAACAAGCAGAAGCTTAACAAAATCTTGAAGGAGCTGACATTAGATATTTCATATAGCAGAGAATGAGCAGGAAGGGAAGAGAAGGAAGCTAGAAGTAATATAGGAAAATATTTTTTAACATTCATACACACAAACACAAAAGAAAGTTAAGGTTTTCACAGGGCTTTTTAAATTCCTCCTGGGTAATTCTCAGTATGATTAAAGAAATCCAAGGGCTGAAGAAATTTTTCAAATGGCATGGTCAGGATTTAGCCTCTGAAATAGAGCCACTATACTCTTTCCCTCGTACTAATAGCTCCCTAACCATTTGTTTGATGAGTCTGGGAGTCTTTTCAGAAATATTTTGTTGAAACCCGCAAAGAAAACTTAGCTTTTCCTGAAAAGGGACAAAGTTCCTTACCACTAAAACAAAGATGTTGTCTTTTCNCCCCCCCAACCTGCAATCTCTTGTGTCATCTTGCCTTATTCCCTGATTTTCTAGTGTGGGTGTTAAACAGAAGTGTTGGACAACCCTATCTCTTGATGTTATCGGGAAGGTAACCTGACTCTGTTACCACCCGCCCCTGTAGGTGAGGGTAACTCAGATTCTTGTTAATAGATCCCTTGGGGCAGATTACAGTGAAATAAAACCGAGTGATCAGTGTTTACAAATATGTATGTGTAGGGTTTATTTTAGAACAGTTTGTTTGGAATGGAAAGAGGTTAATTTGCCGTGGTCATCCTCAGGTCCTCACACCCTCTGCACCTGGGCTATTACCTGGCACATCACCAGCAAAGCACCCTCTGCCTTGCAAATGGCCAATTAATCATTAACATTTTAGTCTCTCACACTGTCTCATTCACCTTCTGCTTTTCTAAGAGCGTATACACACAAACAAATAGACAGATTCTGCAGTTCACCATGTTTCTTAGTGCACAATATCAGACTTGGACTGCCATGTCTCCTCTGAAATGCTGATATATATGAATAAGAGTCCATTTTTCATAAATGAAAAAGGGTTCTCTGCCCAGGAAGATCTTAGCTCATGGGAGAAAATCCATTTCTCTAGTGTGGTAAAACACGGCTTAGAATATTTTTAGTCACCTGGACAAGTGACATTCTACAACCTTGATCTATTCAGGAGGAACGCAAACAGTATCTAAATAACATTATTATTATCAAACTATGATCCTTGAGTGTGATTAATGCAAAGGTTTCTTAGTGGCTATTTGAATATAACCTTTGTTGGTATATTTTTATATTAGGAATTTTAGATCACAGAATCACAGGATGGGTCAGGTTGGAAGGGACCATTTGGGGTCATCTGGTCCAGCCTCCCTGCTCAAGCAGGTTCATCCCAGAGGACATGGCACAGGATCATGTCCAGACCATTCTCAAGTCTCTCTGTTTCGGGAGATTCCACAACCTCTCTGGGCAATCTGTTCCAGTGAACGGTCACCCACAATAAAGAAGTTCTTCCTCATGTTTAGGTGGAACTTCTTGTGCATCTGTTTCTGCCCATTGCTAAAAATATATAATTTAATAGAAAAATATGAATGCATATATATATCATGTCAATGCATCATACAAATATACATTATCTATGGTAGATTTATGAATTGCGAAACACCTTCTTGCATTTAAGAGATAGCTTAACATTAAATGAAATGCTTAACATTAACGGGAAGTACTTTCCAATTTTTTACTTTGGTTTTTATTTTGTTTCAAATAGGTGTAACTCTGAATGTTATATTAGGCTGATAATACATATCTGATCTATTCTGACATTCAAAAACATTTAAATAACATGACCAAAGTTCTCTGACTGCTGTTAAAAGCTGATTTCCAGATAGAAATTGATCCATTTATGAACCAGTTCAAAGCTATGAATACCTGTTTCTGTCTTCTGAACAGAGATTTGTAAACTGGTCTTACTGTAGGAAACTTCAAATGAATTCAAAATACAGACTTTTAAATGGATTAATTAACTTCTCCACCCCATGCTTTACAGGCACAACTGTGAATACCAGTAAAGCATGTTATTGATTTTAAGATTTTTGCTTTGCATTATAAATCCCTTCACTGGCTCTTTCCACAATATCTGGGAGAATTAGGAACACCATATTTCTCTCCCTGCTGTTTGAATGTTGGCCCAGTAATGGCTCCTTTGATCTTTCTAAACCTACTTTGAGCTCTATATTATTCCCTCTCATTGAAGACTTTATTTCCCAATGTACTCTTGCTAGACTTAAAACGAAGTCTAAAACATGATAGACTGATGGCATTTTTCAGCTCTGCTAGCCAATGACTGCCATAGTATGATAATAGAAATTTCTTTTTTTTTAATGTGGCAGCCGGAGGCTTGACATATTTAATATTTCTTTTGCACAACTTTTTTTTTCTGTTTTTATGTATGTTTGTATGTATTTATTTATTTTGCAGGATTTTAAGGCACTAGGCAAAGGTATTTTATGAAAGGTTTACTAGTTCTCAGAAACAATGGTGTGGCAGACAGGAAAAGAAAATATTTGTGAAACAAGACTGAAATTTTAGACACTTCCTTGACAAGGACATGTAATTAAAGAGAACATATATTACAAAAAATTGAGTAGGATAAGGAGTCACAAAGTTTAATTTTTTTTCATGATTTATTTATTTTTTGGTGGGGAAAGAACTGCAGAAAACAAACAAGCCCAAAAATAACTGTTCTTGTTATTCAATCAGTAATTACATAAAACTTATCTCAAAATAGACTATTTTTTTTCCTTTAAAGTAGAAATTAAAATATCATACAAACAGTCTCATTCAAGGGAAAGTGTCACAGTTTTTATCAGAAAATCAAAAGGACTGTTCCAGGTGGTTTTAGAAAACCAGCTTCCTTTATATTCAAACAATATCTTCTACAAATTTTAATTGTACAAAAACAAACAGATGGAAGTTACTTTTAGTCATTTTTAAGGACAAATTTTTCATTTTGCTTTCCTCTTTTCCAAAGTTTTCCCTGTTCAACTTCTGGCTTCTTTCTAGATTCATTTTATGGTCTGATACAGACACACCGAAGCAAGGGCAAAGAAGATTGAGGAAGAGTCTTATTAGTCTTCCAGACTAGTAATGTCTGAACATTTTCTGATCCACTATTATAAAACTATCACATCACATTTTCATAGAAAACAACAGTGATTTGTGGTTTGGTTGTTGGTTTTAGTAGGTTAGTTGATTGTCTTTTGTTTAGTTTGCCTCTGTGTCAGTTTTGTTTAATTTGGGGGTTTATTGGCTTTTTTGTTTTGTTGGTTTGGTTTTAATTAATTTTCAACTCTAATTTCAAATTAAGGATTTGAAGAAGCTTTAGCAATACTTTGTGGCTGGACAATGGATGTTTTTCCAATTAAAGTCTTTTCATGTAATACAGATTTAAGAAACACCCCCTTTATAGGACTAGACATGGAAACAAAATACTCCTACATGTGATTGCAGATGCATAATGTCTTTTTGCTATTCCTATTTTTCTGCCTGAGGTATGATTATAGCAAAATCAGTTTTGATAAAATATAGATAGAAAAACAATTAAGTGAAAATTAAGAGCAGGATATTTCCTCCTATGGTTATAATATAACATTATAATAATGATTACCTGGAGATAAAGGATTTCATGCACTCATGCAAATAAAATAGGTAGGATGATGCTTTCCTTTACTAAATAAAATCACACCTTTATTAATTGAAAATATAAAGCAGTCACAAAAACAATTTCTGAATTACAACAGTAAAGCTATTGTATGTGAGTTCTACATCTCATCTGCAAGCCAAATTAAAAAAAAAAATCAAAATGGATCAGTTCTAGGAAAATGTGAAAATTTAGTAGTGATAATAATTTTTCCCACTGTGTCACAGAAAAGAAATGGGCTAACATGTATATATAAAAAAGGACTAATATCAAAGTTGTCACAATAGTATATATCGAGCAAATATCTTTAGTCACGCTTAGTATGCTTAGTCAAGAGGGGCAAAATAATTTTCAGAGCAACATTAGCAAAATAATTCCAAGAAAATTACATTACTATTTTATTACATAGGGAAAATAAAAGATGGAGAAATCTCCCCCCACACACACAAAATGCAATTAAGATTCCTACTGTCCATCTAGGAACAATGAATCTGTGGTTTTAAGTAACAGAATCAGAATTTAGAGCCAGCAGAATAGAGTACATGACTTTATTTCACAAACTGTAATTAGTCAAGAATAAATGCATTTGTACAAAGGACCAGAAACTTGTCATGAGAACTTCACAGAAAAATGATCTCAGTAAATTAAAGAAATTCATTTTTTCCCTGAGAGACAGAGAAGTAGACAGTAATATGTTTCATTGCTCTTTGGAAGATCCTTTCAAAGAGGATGAAGAATCTAAAGGTCATGTCATTGAAATAATGCAATCCAGGGTAACTAGTGTCATCTGTATAATATAGTAATCTCGCTGTTAAATTGGGTAAGGAGGGTTTTTCTCACTTTTTGAAGCTGACCTGCACATTAGGATGAATCAATCATCCACCTATCATTTTTTTTTCAACGCCAATTTTAGCTGATGAAATGTGAAAAACTTGTATGGGACTTATCACATCAGTTTCTAAGGAATGCACATATGTACTCTCTCACAATAGAGAAATTATACCTGTTTTAAGGGGTTACAAGCTCTTACATTGCAATAAAGAAAATGGAAAGAAGTAACTCTCTGGGCAGAAAACCATCCATAATAATATTCATCCCTTCTCACTGGCTGTGGAGAGAAATGTTATCACTCCAAACCAGTTTTCCCTTACTTTTGTTAGAACTGAAAAATTCTGATGCAGAAGAGGGCATCTGGTAGAGAGTTTGTGTGACACAAATGCTTTCTCCATTTGGTATGTTACTTCTAGGTCTCTCTGGTTCTAAGGTGACAGAACCTGTGTCCATTAGGGTATCTTCAAAGCTGAACACTACTGTAAAAATAGGAATGCATGAGTAGGTGAAAAAGGTAAGAAGAAGGCAGAAAATTAAACTCCACATAAGAAGAGTTTTTGTAGAAGACAAGTGCCTGTACCTGTATAGATTGCTGAAGTTACACACCTGGAAGACTTTGTCAGATCATCAGAGAACTTCAAGACTTCATCTGGGTTCCTATATTGTGGCACATTGTGTCATTTGAAGCAACCCAGGCCCTCAGGTCATCTACACAGGGCAGGAAGACATGATAGGGGACTCATGAGGATCCCATAACATCCTGGGTCTTGGAACTCGAGTTTTACAATTACTATAACAGATTTTTAGACATCTTTTTTACATGAAGACTGAAATGAAGTAAACACATATAGCAGACCTCTACATTTAGATACCAAATTTACTCATGTCTATTGGCATTAAAGATATCTAAAATGTCCAAGAAAAACTTGAAGATCATTCCTGAAAGACACAGGTGTTTTACGCATTTATTTGCCATATGTGTCAGACCAACTAAAATATTTAGAATACTCAAGAGTTTCTCAAAAGGCACAGTGGGTAACTGAATGTAATTTCTTAATGTCAAGCTGGATACCCCGAACAAGTTTAATTACTTTGAGGATGAAACAGTGCTAGAAAGCAAGCAGCTTGGGTTGCTCTTGGAAACTCAGGAGGAGGTTTGGGTTCCTAAGGCACTACCCTCTGGTATTCTGCTAAAAGAAAATAGAATAAGAGGATCAGTGTTGATAGCGTCTTGTCCAGTCTCATTCGGAATTCAGTAAGAGATTTGGGTCTGTCTTCTACAGCAGTGAATTTTACAAGTTAACTACATTTTGCTCAAAATATTGTTTTCTTTCCTGCACAGGTAAAAGAATGTTATAGGCTGGAACAAAAGACTTTAAGTGGAAAGAAGTTGGTGTTTCAGGAATATCCTCAGATATTCCTGAATTTTCTGCATATTCATATTCAATTTCTGTATGAGTCTTTCTAGCAATAATACAGTCATATCAATGCTTAGTTATTTCACAGTCACTTCATGCTTCTTCTGTAAAAAGACCTATATACTGTCTTATCTTAAGTCCCAACTCAGAAATTCACTTTCTTAAAGTTTAAAAAGTTAATCAACATAGAAAGACCCTCAGTTTACATTTTTTAAAATTTTATTTCAGATATTTGAAAGGATTTAAGAAATAGATTTCACATTGCATATCATTAATATGTTATAAATTCAAACATCATTTAAGAGAAAAATAATATTGTATAATTTATCACTTTATTTTGAAAATTGTGTTTTACACTATGACGCTTATTAAATAAAAACACTCCTATCTTCCTTTTGTCAAGTGCACTCTAATGTAGACTGTTATCCCCTACTTTGAAGTCCATAAAGGTTTGCAAATTCCCCAGCAAGTGTTAAGTTAGTTTAAGAAAACTTTGGGTAAAAAATAAAAAAACCTAAGTCATAAAGCAGCATGAAACAAGATAAACAAAAAAAGGGGGGAGGGGGAACATATTTTAAAAATGTTTGGAAAGTACTTCTTAGTCTTTTCCAGAGTAGAAAAGCTTATTGAAATAATAGACCGTAAAGTCTTCAAAAATATTCTGTTTACATTTTCCTTAGACTTGATGTGGTCATGTCACTTGAAAAATCTCTCCAGTGCTGAATAGCATTGTGTGTATGTAACTGTTTCTGAATAGCAGTGAAACCTTTATAATGGAATAGCAAATTTATATTTTCAGTCAAATAGACAAGCAATAGTGAAGTATAGAAATTGTGCAGATGCAGAGAGAAAAATAAAGTCACAAAAACAGAGATTAGCTAAAAAAAACTTACTAAAAAATGCAAATCTACCTGCTAAGTAACTTAGATAATGAAACCCAGATTTTTATTACAATAGTTTATGGAAAATTCAGAACTATAATTTCATAAGTTTAAGCTGTATTTTGGAAATCATTAACAGTGATTTTAGACCCTATTAATAGATATATTAAACAGTCTAATACTGTGCAACCATCTTAGAGGTTGGGGTCCTTTTCTGGTTGTTTCTCATGTGTCTATAAGGTTCTGAAAAGGTCTGACAAATTTTTGAGGCAGGTTTGTTTTTTATAATGTGCTGAATAGAATTGCCACACACAGAAAAGTTATATGCACTAATACCTTCACACGAGATAAAGAACACGTGTCCTTTTTCTGTCACTACATATTTTAGTATCCATACTTCTGTCAGTAAAATAAAAGAACAGATTAGAAATTAGAAAATGACAAGTAGTAAGAGAGATGACAAATTATGCAAACACTGAAATTACTATTAGTGACCATTACATAATACTATTAGTGACATTTCCACCCCCACTGTTAAGAAGTAGTAAAGATGTTTGGTACTTTTTAGTGCTCTTTAAGAATGCAAAATAAACTGAGTAAAAATTAGAGGACATTAGAATCATAAATGTTGTACAAATGAAATATATTCTGCCTCTAACCAGATTTTCAATGGAAAACGTATGGTAACTTGTCTAATGATTTTGGAAAAAAAACATGTAGAAAAGCTGGTTAATACTATTATTTCAATTATTTGTGATTTTAAAGAGATATGAGTGTCAAGTAAGTGGTAAAAAGAGACCAGTGGCTGAATAATACAGAGATTTTTTGTTGTCAAAACAAAGAAGGAACAGAAGGAGAAGCAAAACAGAATCACAGATCTCTTAGGTTCAGCATCAATCAATTCCAAATCTAATCCATATAAATACACTTCTCAACTCTGGTTTTTAAAAGGATTAAAAATTTCCCCAAAACATGAGTCCTGTGCTTTTGTAAGAAAGGACTGATAAAGAAACAAGTTATTATGTGACTACATTTATTTGTAGAATATATTTAACATTCTGTATTCAAAACTATAAGAAAAGCAAGCAAAGGGAAAAAAAAAAGGAGTGAATTTCCAACTGCATCATTACATATTCCTGTTTTGTGAGGAAAAAGTTGTTTGTGTTATTTAGCCAACTGTCAGTGCTATATTACTATCATTTAAAAGTAACAAATGCTCTATAATGTAAACTGGACACAATGTTCTCATCAGCCCACAAGCCAGCTGCATTCTCTATCCTTAGGTTTTTAGTGTCTGTGGAACACTGAAAAACTGCAACAATATTTATTCCCCTTTTTGTTAACAACCTCTATCAGTTTCTTGTGGTATCAAACCTAAACTTTTTTCATAATAATTTGTTTTCAATATTGAAATATACAAATCTATATTTGCACATACATTTTAAGTGTTTTAAACCCTGATCGAGGTAAGAAGCCATTCCAATCACATTGAGAGCTCTGTCTGCAGCAGCAAAACTGATAGAGAATTCCAGCTGAAGGTCAACTTAGTGTTTTGTATGTCACCTCAGCATGAATAACTGGACAGCATAAATGTTCAGTGTAAGCAGCTGAAAGACTGCTTGTGTGTTACTTACAAATGGGAGCAGCCCTAGTGATTCACAAGTGAAAAACCATCAGCTTGTCTTGAACTCTTTAGATTATTTGGTAAGGCTCATATCATTTATAATACACAAAGTAATTTCATTACTTACTATGTGCAAAAAAGATACCCCTATAAAAATGAATATGTTATTCTTTTTTTTCTTTACTTGGGATATAGATAGAACAGTATTTGTGAGATTTATCTTAACAGATTTAAGAACTCAATATAATAAAAGGGACACTTTGAAATAAGAGTTAGTACATGTAGATGTGTACTTGGTGGTGTCCTCCTCCTATAAATTATACAATAATTTTGGAGAGTGAAATATTAATTTATGATAATGATGATGAAATACATGACTATAGCCAAAATGACTGCCCCTCAAGAGATAAATAATGAACTTTTATAGAACTCTAATACTGATATTTTAAAGAACTGGTACTTGCTGGAATTTTAATATAATGCACTCAGCAAATAATATTCCAGAGCCCTAAGTCTGTATATGAGCATCTTCATTTAACCACCTTAAACCCTGATGACTTCTCTTGGACTCTAAATAGGTAATACACATTGTAACACTAAATTGTTTTGAGTTATTTCTCTAAATAAAATTATCAGTGCTATATTGCAGATGCATATTGTGTTATAAACAATATAGATCAATATTTATATTTAAAGATTAAATAAAAGATGATAGGAAGTTAAGGCTTCATGAGTGGAACATGGTGCATGTCCGCTTGGGACTTTCTTGAAATCATTCTTGAAATATATAATCTTTATGCATTTTTAGATACACTTACATTTTGAGTAAATATTTCACAAACACTACACTGAATTTTCCTAACTGTGTTAAAATATGCAATTATAAAAAGAAAGGAACATGTGAGGGGATGTAAGTTAACAATTTAGACTAAACCTAAATGAAAGCTGGGATTGAGAAGGGGGAAGAAACAATTGAAAAAGCAATCAATTTGTCTTCCTTCTTACTAAGTAAGCAGAAGAATTATTGTTGTAGTAACCACATTCAACAGCTAGTGATAAGATCAAGTTAGCATAGAATTTTCATATTATTGGTTAAGAGATGAAGGTTAGTAGAAAAATACATGTATTTTCATATTCCAGGGCATAAATGCTGCTTTTACACATTAAAACTAGGAAGAAGCTAAGTAACTATTTCAGGCTAATTATCCAAATCTGTTATTAATAGAAATTCACAGAAATTCATTAAGAAATATCTGCAATTATAAACTAGAACCATAAAAATATTGAATTAAACTTTTATATGCATTGGTTTCGGTTTTCTATAAATATGTCGTTAGGGGTGTAATACCACATATGACGTTCATAGGGTATATTATTTGCTATGGCCCGTTAAGTGCTGCAAAACCTATTTAAATACACGTTCACATGATAGACTGCTGTAATGATCCATGGCAACATGTATGCATCCCACACAATGATCTTTTGAACAACTCTAATTTATCATGGGAAACAGAATGTCTAACTCTCTGCTTCAGAAAATACAGACCTTTAATATTTGAGTTAAAAGAAAACACCCTCAGTTTCCAGTGTTCACTGTCAGAAGACTGTATTAAACACATCATCAAAATTTTTGTTTTTGTTGATAATACATTAAAACCACCAAAATAAAACCTTTTGAATTATTATTTTTTTGCTATGAAAACTGTACTAGCCAATGTATAATCTATGTAATGGATAGACAGGATGAAAACTGAACTATTAAAAAATGTTTGGATGCACATTCTACCATCCTCTATTTATCTTGATGTTAATAAGACCCAAGATGTCCATTAAGACATGAAACTCTTCTGCAAGTTCCATATTATTATTGACTGTGTAAGTTACTTTACCCAGTAAAGTAACTTACCTCCTTTCAGTGTGCAGAGCCAGAGGTCTCCCCTGAGTCTCCTTTTTCTCTGGGCTAAACACCTCCAACTCCCTCAACCCCTCCTCATAAAATTTGTACCCTAGACCCCAGACCCTTCACTTGCTTCACCACTCTTCTCTGGACATACTCCAACACATTGATGTCCTTTCTGAATTGAGAGGCCCAGAACTGGACACCAGACTAGAGATGTGGCCTCACCAGTGCTGAACACAGGAGAAGAATGACTTCCCTGGTGCTGGTGGCCACACTGTTGCTGCTACAGGCCAGGATGTCATTGGCCTTCTTGGCCACCTGGACACATGGTGGCTCATTTTCAGCCACTGTCGACCAGCACCCCCAGGTCCTTTTCCACTGGGCTGCTTTCCAACCACTCTTCCCTCAGCCTGTAGTGCTGCAGGGGGTTGTTGTGGCCAAAATGTAGGACCTGCTGCTTGGTCTGGTTAAACCTCATACCATAAGTCTCAGCCCATGGGTCTAGCCTGTCCAGATCCCTCTGCAGAACCTTCCTACACTCCAGAAGATCAACACTCCTAACCAGCTTGGTGTGATCCATGAATTTGCTGAGGGTAGACTCAATCGCCTCATCCAGATGATCAATAATGATATTAAAGCTTCATTTACTTTAGAGCACTAAAATAAAATACTATCCTAAAAATGGCTTAAAATTATTGTTATTCAGACAGAACAACTCCTAGATGGCAGCATCAGAAAAAAAATTCTTTACCTTGAGTAATTAAACACTCAATTTGCCTTTGAAAATCTTTTGAAGTACCTTTTTCCTTGCTTTTTTTTCCTTGCTTTTTTTTCCCCTCTTTTTCTCCTGCCACTTGTTTCAGGCAGCTGCATCCTAAACAGTGGTGTTTCTGTGTGTTAAGAGAAAAAGAAATACTTTTAGTAAGTGAAGAACACTGATTCCCATTATCATTCTCTTTTCCATGTTCACAGATAACTCCTCATATATTTCTCCACTTTCTAATAAAGGTCTCAATAGTTACATGGTACCATTATTATTCATGTTCTAGACTGTCAGTGCCAGGAATGTGTGTGAGTGTGTACATTTAGTCATTTTTTCCCTGTCATGGTAAATGTTAAATTTATGAAGGGACACGTTCAGATGAGATTGAATTGGAAGGCTCTTGATCAATACCCATCTGCCCAGTCTGTTTTAATCTCAAATATGAGAATGCAAGGGAATAAATCAAGTTTATCTGTAGCACATTTCTTCCAAATGATGGTTGTGAAATCAAAAATTAAAGATGTTGGAGCAACATCTTTCTTCTCAGAAGGTAGAAGGTCTTTCTGTATACAAACCTACTACTCAGCATGACTTCTCTGGTACATCAAGAGAATTTTACTGCTTTTTTATCAAGTTCTGCTTCCCCATTTTGCCTCCTAGCACCTAGTCACTCCTTTCTGATGTAACTCCAGTGATGGTATTTTTTCTACACATTCCTAATGTGGAAGGAATGTGAAGTGGAATTCAGTCAGAGATTATGAGCAGCGTGAATACATAGGAAATGTTCCTTTGGTTTTAATTTTAAATCCTTCATTAGACTAAAGGAATAGTTTGCAAAATTCATTTATTCTCCTATTTCTATCCTTTGCTCAACAGTTTACTGTAGATTCTTCAGTACCCTGCTATTGCTATTCCTATTGTTCATTTAAATGTTAAAAAGATTCATTTCAACTGCAGGGGCTGTTCAAATACCATAAATTACCTGACTTAATGCAAAGAAATTCAGAGCTTAGAATGAAGCTCATCATGCTATGCATGCATGACCCCACTTCAAGTATTAAACTGGTCTCAAAACAATGACCATTCTTTGTTGCACTGTTGAGGTTTAACTAGATGAGATGTGGGGCCCAATTCTGATCCCATTAAAATCAGTGGGATTTCATTCTTAGCAGGATTTGAATATAATTATAAATGCTTTCATTTTTCATAAAACTTACCTATTTTTTATTCAATCCTTTCACACAGCGATATCTATTTCAAAGGTTATGTCGGAGCTACGAATTTAAAAGAATCAAAGAAAAAAAAAAGAAAAGCCCTGTTCTTGCTCATTTCAGTATTCTTCAAAGTGACATGGCTAAATATCTCAGGAGGGATTTGTGGGATATGCTTGGACATGAGTTAGCATCGTGCATTGCTAATAGAACTTGAAATAAAGAAGACTCTTGAGAACCAGGGGACTTAGACCTAGACCTGCCAAAATTAGGTCTCTCATTTAAAAATTCTGCTTGTGTGTGCTGCAGTCACAGAAAAGACTTCATTAGGTAGCAGAAACCGAGACAAGTGCCAAGTCTGACAAGTTTATTAAAATATCTTAAATATCTTTTTATAAATAAACATTCATTGAAGAAAGCTGTCACTTTATAAAATTAATTTATTGAAAATCAGAATATAAATATTATGAGAGAACTACAACTGAGGGCTGAGCCTATAGGATAATTAGTGGGCTTTGTCTGTGGTCAAGATTTATATCTATTTGCTAACTCCTCTTTCCTATTTAATTTTAATGGTACACGCGTATCCTTTAAAAATGTGGCCAAGGGTATCTCTCAGTATCTTTGGTGAGGTCCTGACCTTGTAAACAATTTACTGTAAGTGGGATGTTGAATGCACTAGCAGTCACAGTGAAATCATTCTTCTGCATGAATTCAGATTGGGGTCAATTGAAAGACTGGGACACAAGAAAATGCCGTGTTGGTAAATGTGGCAGTGCCAGTCCTTGCAAAGATTTTGTGCAGTGACCAAAGGTCATGCTGCTTCTGATGTGCATGTGATGCTGCATGTGATGTCTGTTAGAAACTAATGATATTAATATTAAAAAGTAATAATATAATATATAATTACATTGTAAGCATGGTAATATTTTCATTCTTTTAATTATTTAGTCATACAATTCATTGTCCATCCTTCATGGTTGAAGTCGACCTTTAGCCTTAAAGAAGTCTGCGTTCTTTATATTATAGAATATTTCTTACATAATTGAATATTTTTTATAGGAAAACTAACTTTTGTATTTCAATTTTAAAACCACAATTAAGTCTTATTAATTCCCTTTCCCAAGTGAAATTAAAGTCAGAATGTTGGGAAAAAGCTTTTATTTACAGTACTAAAAGTTATTTTGGGGATATGGAAGCAACCAGCCAGCCACAAAACCTTGAAATTCCACAATTTTTAACTGAGAGGAAGATCACCTCTTGTGAACCTTTAACAAGTGACAATCTGCTCCTTAGGCAATCTTATATAAATGTATCTATTCGTGATTCAGAAATTTTAAGGCATGCAAAATTTATCACATCATCTTGAAAGATGAGCCTGTGGTTAACTGCCTTTAAAATTGAAAATATTTAATTGTGCTGATGAATTGACTGTAGGCAGTACTGCACATAGCTACCCATGTCAGGACACAAGAAAGATTTTGCTTGTACACTAATTTTTTATGTGTTCGTCTAAGAGTGGTTACAAAAAGCTAGCCTTTATTACCCTTTCTTTAAAAGACAGTAATGTGTGCATCAGATTTCTTAGAGTACCAAAATGAATGACAAATCTTTCCAGTAATCTATTATTCATAAATTTCAATAAGTAGTGTTAATCATATAGCTGTTATTAATTTAACCTTGTTTTAAAAATTAGAGGTACAGGAAGGAAGGCTGAACATATGAGGCTGTCAAAGATTTCTCCTTTTTGTGGTGGTCATTCCTATAGCTGTGATCTATTTTCAGTAGAACCAAAAATTGAATAGAAAACCTTTAACCAGCTGGGGTTGTATAGTGCAACAATAATCAATTTTTTTTTTTCAAGTAACATAATTTTACTGATGTGAAAAAACAAAGTTGCAATAGGCAAAAACAACTTAAAAATAATGAACTACAGAATTGTGAACAGTTGTATTATATTCCAAAAGAAATTTGAAATTACTCTGACTCTTTCAGAAGTAGGCATGTTTTCAACAATTTAACAGAACAGTATAGAAAGTGCAGTCAAATTCTTCACAGAGAGTAAAAGCGATAGGTCAGGAGGCAGCAGGCACAAGATTCAACAAGGTTAATTCTGATTATTTATTTAAGATGGTTTTTTCCACTCAGAACAAGGGTAATCCTGCAGTGAAACAGATTGGAACCTCCATCTTTGGAGATATTCGCATAGCAAGGCACTGAGCAACCTGGCCTCAGCTGTTCCTGCTTTAAGCAGGCTTATGGACCACAGGTCATCTCCAACCTCAAGCATATTATGATGCTAGCTAAGTCTGAGGGACTGACTGACCATTTCTAACCACATTTAACATTACGTGTGCATGGAGAATGTATTTTCATGTTTAGTTTTGTGTGAAAGAAATCTTGCTCATGCCTGTTAAATTGCTTCATTGCACAAACCAAATCAGAACACAGAAATCATTAAAATACTCCTTTCAGTGACATATACTTGATGTAGATTAAAACATTGATATTGTTACATCCCTGATGAAACTTGAGAGGGAAGCTGGACAGATCAAAAAATACCATGTAACCCGATCAGAGACTATGGCACTTATACATTTGAAATGCATTAATAAGTAATTTATCTTGGACCTATATATGTGTACTAAATGAGTATAACTAATAACAGGGAATACATGTTTTGTAATACCTGTGATGGCAGAATCAGATACATAAGCATTTTACAGAGGCATGAGAGCAATTTGACTGCTAAAGGAGCAAAGAAGGACATATGTGGACAAATCAAAGAGACTAACATGAGATAAAATGTTTCTTCAAAAGTATTAAAGAATAGCCAAAGGTCAAGATGAGAACAATGCAGTGAGAATGGGCAGAGAATCCTTCCAAGTGTATTAGGATGTTGACTGAAAAACCACAGAGTAATCTGCATCAAAAGCAGTTGTACCCTCTGGATTTTTGTTTCTTTTTTTCAACATTGGGACATGGAATATCATAGAAACAACAAACATGAAGAAGGAAAAGCAGAAAAGAAAGAAGACAAGACCACTCAAGTTCTGGTTTCTCTCACCAATGAGTTCTTAAATCTGACCACTCTGATTTTGATGACCAAGAACCACCCAGGACCATCAGCATCAACTATGCAGCATCACTTCTGTGGCATTTTGTACTCACAGGTAATTTGAGATATTAAAGACTAATTATCTCATCTTCATATTAATAGTTATTAATGACATGCAAGGATTAATTATTGGCATGAACGTTGTTGTGAATGAATGAATTTAGTAAAGTTCTGATTGAAAGTTTAAAACACGTGGTCCATCAGTCTCATGAGAATTTTTGTCACAATGATCCTTAGTACCTGAATTGTATTACACACGGACACATATTCTGTTACTACAGTCAGTATAATAGAATGGTAATTTATAATTAGTTTTCCAAGAGTTTTGCATTTCTCAGTAAAGATACATTTATATTGAGCTGCAGCAGCAATCTCTACTACCTGTCCCTTGAAATAAGAAGTCAGCAAAAAGATTTCTGATCTTCAGTCTCCCTAACTAATTAGTATCACTTATGACCAAGCCCATAATATGCCCCTACTTTGTACATGTGTGTCATTGAATACTTAAATACCATTGCATTTAATATAAAACAATTTCCTAGTGGAATTTTATCCCAGTGTGAACTTTTGATAAATCTCAGAAATTCCTAATCTTTCATAAAAAGTTATTAGATTGTCGTGAAATACCACAGATTTTGTCCTAATAAAATGCATAGGTTGGTGCCTACTAAGGTTTCTTCCCCATTAAGGAGGATTTAATAAATTTTTATTCTAGTCCACACATCAGAACAAAAAGTCTTTCACAAGCTGCCTATAAAACATCGGCATGCTTTGGAATCTTTACAGGACTGTACAATTCAGTTCAAACAAAAGGAAAAAAAAAGAAGTCACATCACTTGCAAACAGCTAAATAACCTAAACATTCACCTAATTGATTCAGATTTTCAGGTGTAAAATTAGGTGTTCCCTTCAGTGAAATTAAGGAAGCTTGATCTTTAAACCAGTGTTAGCAGTGTATACATTGACTTAATCATTATCTGTTTTTCCATGGAGACAAGCATGTTTAAGAAAGGAAAAAAAAAAGAGAAAAAGTACAGTACTAAGCAATAAAAATTACCTAAAAATAAATATCTTTAGGATCATGGATCCTACAAGATGACCTTCAAAACCTGCAAGATGATTTATGCCTTCAGATATTTTCACTAATGCTTTGGGCATGATCTGTACCTTTAGATATAATCACAGTAAGTCATTGAACATGCTCTAATAAACTTATGCAACTAAACATGTTTTGTTGTGCCACAGCATCATATGCAATCAAAGCTTCCATAAATTTAACAGAGGGCAGTCACCACTTGCAAAAAGAAAGCAAGATGACAGCTGGGAACAAATAGCGCCTTTTATTTCACAGTTTACTATAACATCATATGTGATTTTTGTTCTAGCTGTTCTAATTTAGTTTTTCCTAAAACTTCTGCTCTAGAGTTGGCGGGGTTATATCTTACAGACTTTGTGCAAAACTGCACAAATATCTTTGTATGTTTACCTGTGTGAGAGAAACAGAAAGATGGAAAAAGTAGAAAAACTACTGTAAGGGGAACGTAGTACTTCACGTCCATCTCATTTTAATTTGGTGAATCTTAAAACAACATTACACTGGAACAATCTCCTTTCAGTTGATAGTTAAGAAAGGTTTGGTGTATTTATTTATATAAAATAATACTAAATATTAAAATAACTAAACAAATGTAGTACATCTTAATATTTTTTCCAGAAGTCTTGTTCCTGATAATCTTGCTGTGCCACATAATGTAGATTTATAAGAAAGGTATAAAATACAAGTATTTGGTTACATTTTTATTCCTTCTGCTGATCATTATTATTTACCTTCTTATGCTTCTGATAAATCCTTTTAGAGGTGAAAAATCAGACTTGAAGACATCACCCAAGACACTACAGAGAGTTTTTGAGTGATGATGTCTATGTGTATGCTCTCATATATATATATATGTATGCATGGGTTATCTGACTAAAAGGTAATCAAATTAACTAGAAAAACATTGTGAGGATCAATGATTGCCAGAGGAACCAAGAAACCTAATCTATGAAGGACAGAGTACTCTGACTCTTGACTCTTAAGAAAATAATGAAGAATGATCAGGCCACTATCTCACTCAGAGTTAAAGTCACCAAAAAGTCATAGGAATGTGTACTTAGCTTCTCTACGGATTGTGTCTGGGCACATGTAGACAAAGCAACCTTCTATCTACTAGGCTGTGACAGGAGGACCTCCCACTGTGGGACAGGGTGCTGGTCAATGTGGCTACCCCAACACTGTAGATGTGTTTTTCAGTAGGTTGATACACACACGCACTCCTCTCGAGTTCTTAATACATGTGGCTTTTTATGAGTAGGAATCTGTGTGTATGTGCACACATGTGATACTGTGTCATAGAACAAGAATAATAGCCAAACCTTTTGAAGGATTTAGAGCACAGAAAATTTGCAAACAAATAAATGAGAAAGAAATAATATTAAATAATTTGAAAATATGCGTCATGAAAGCACCTAAAAAACATTAAAAAAGGACAGATTGAATTTTTGGCTCATAAAACAAGCATTTATACAAGTTAGATGGTTTCTGCTGCTCATGAAATCTGCAAGATATTTTTTCTACCAAGCAACATTTCACATACCCCATAATGGACCAGCATTGTTTAGGAAACAGTATGATTCTAGAAGAGGAATCAGAACAGAGGAACTTTGTTATCTTCTTTCTCTCATGGTCCTAACCTGGTACCTTTTCTCTTCTGGCTTTGTGGATAGTGGATTCCCATAAGAGAATTATCTTCAGCAGGAAAATATTTCTTTCTGTGTCCTGAGACACAGCAGATATCATGTTCTACAGGAATGCACTTTTCAGACTGAGGGACAAATGCTTTAATCATGAGCTTATTATGCAAAAAAAAAAAAAAAAAAAAAAGTGGCCATTTCTACTTTTAATGAGTTTCAGTGCAATCATATTTGCGTTCATCATGCTTAGAGTAAGAGTAGTGATTTCGGCTATATTGGAGATGCTATCAATGTCTAAGAAAGTCTCTAACTAAATATAGATTGCAATTGAGTGTGAGAGTGAAATAGGCTCCTCAGGAGGAAAATGCAATAATACTCATCATTAGGGGTCTTGAAGAACCTTTACACTTACCACAGGAAGGCCTCAGAATTTTTTAATGTCTTCATTGTCTGACAGGAAGACTGAATTTCTATCTGAGGTCCTGGGATCTCAGTTCTGCCTAAATTCCAACCTGAGAAAAATACAGGGCATTTCAATTTTTCCATCTTGTTTAAATGCAAATGCTCATACTAAAATGTGATATTTGTAATACTCTGATACAAAAATGTTAAGCTTTTATGTTAATTAAATTAACCTTTGTTGTCTTAATTAAATATTATTAGAGATTTTTAAAATAGCTTTAAATCTCAATAGAAAAGAATAAAATGACAATATGCAATAGAAAATAATCAGTGAAGTTTCTGAATGTCACCAAGATAAGAAAGAAGTTCAAATAGTTCTTCAAAGCAGAAAGACATGATGATAATATGGTAAAATCTTCAGCAGTTTGAAAGATTTCTTTTAGGATTATCTAAGAGCTGATGATTTCTTTACATCTATGAAGTATTTATACTGAAAATAATGTCAGAAAATAGTTTGTAGACATATTTAAAGAAAGAATAAAAATAAATCATACACATAAAGCCTTGCTTTTATGACAGTTCTTTTGCTGGGGTTTTTTTGTTTGTTTTGTTTTGTATGCAGGTCTGTTGTGACTGCAGATTTTCTGGGGAAGTGATTATTCCTATACATTCCTGTAATATTTAGAAAGGAAAAAAGAGATTCTCTCCTTGGTATGAGATTCTAAGAGATTTTTTAATAAAACAGGTTGCATAAAACAAACATACTTAAATATAATAATTTAACTCCTAGAGACCATAAGGCTTGCATTCCTCATTCCATTCTTGCTGTAAACTCTTATGTGCAGCACCAGCTTGCAAAGAGCATTCTCACATGATGGACTGGAACTTTTTCTGAAGAATTGCAGGACTTTCTCCATCAAACCAAAATCATATCTGATTTGCAATCTGCATATCTCATTGAAGAGGGCAAGATTATTAGAGCTATCTATGAAGAGTAGATGAGAGTTAAATTTGTCCTGCTGTTTAATATTCAGTCTGAAAAAGGTAAGAAGTTTGAATTTTTAGATGAATTGGTTTCAGTTCACCTTTGCACAGAACGAATGACTATAATGAAGATACCAGTGTTATTTTTTGACCAGCCTGCCTTGTTAAGATAATGAAAAGTGTTCATATATCCAATTTTACCCACAAAGAAGCAAATCTGGAATATTACAGTTATTTTGGCCTCTAAGGAAAGGCACATCAAATCAAATCAAAGATCTAGTTTTGATCTTGGAGAACAACTTTCCAGAATTCCATTAGTTGCCCTTACAGGGAGCAAAAGTCTTTGAAGTTCCCTTTTCCATCTTCTCTTGGGATCAGAAACTAACCATCACATACCTATTTATCTTTCTTGCTGATAATGTCATCTGTTTTCATAACCCTTTCTGTTTCTTCTCACGTATTTCATCCCCTTTTTCAAACTTGTTTTTCTCTAAATGCCATGGCCATTTTCCTCCCCTCTTAAATTCTTTTTAAAATAGGTCTCACTTCCCATTATTTCTTTCTTCTAAATGTCACCTGTGCTTCCCAGCTCTTCATTTCATAATGATAAACACACTAAAATACAGAAAAAGGCATCTTAAATCATCAGATTCTATTTTTTTTTTTTAACAGATGTTTTCAACACTGTGATCTTTAGGCATATGTAGAGAGATAGGTTGACTTACAAAGAAAATTACTCCTGTACCTTTATTTTGGGAGGTGGGTTATCCACTATCCTGAAGCTGAACAATGAATACATCCTGTCATCATGGAACCCCATGAATTACTGCACACTGATTTCTACATGGCGAAAACAATAGTGTCTGCTTCTTTTGACATACTAGTGAGTTTGTAACGTTGTGAAATAAACAAACAAAACTCTCCCTGACTTCAATTTTTTTTTTTCTTTTTATAAGGTCTTTTGTATATCTTAAACCAAATATCTATAACAATTATTTTTCAGGAAACAAATAATAAAAAAACTTTGCTCAAATGTTTAAAATTTTTTTTAAATACATTGTCCCAAGATGGTGCAGATTGTACCCTCCAGCAAGTCTGCTGATGACACAGTGGGAGGGAGGAGTGGCACCATAGTCACGCCGCCATCCAGAGGGAACACAACAGTCTGGCGAAATGGGCTGACAGGAACCAGAGGAACTAAGTCCTGCACACTTTTTATCTGTCTTTAAGCCCTGTTTCACAGTTATGGGTTGGAGAAGGAGAAAAAAAAGAGGACCATCTGGGCTGCAAATTTAATCAGACTACAGATCTTGCAAATTAATGGGCCTAGACCTTTAGTTAAAGCAAGAGGATCTCATGATCTTAACTTTGTGATGTTTAAGCATATTAATTATTGTCTTGCCTCTAGAGTACACAGATGTGTGTTACCCAGCACGGTCAGTTATTTACCCCATGCAAGACACACAATTTGGCTGCCTTTGTTCATGAAAGATCTCTAAATAGAAAGAAAACTTTTTCAACTACTACTAGTTTTGTGGATCTTTTAAAAATTATTTTAATATTTAAAATAGCAAAATACATTTATTGATGGAATGTTTTGGTAATTAGTATAGATTTTTTGTTATGCATATACACACATATTTGTATAATGAGTAATACAATTTTCTTTATTAGGACCAAAATGCATTTTGATTGAAGAGCCAGTGAACTTTTCATTAAACAAGTATTTTTCCTTTTGGTTCAAATAAAAGACTAACATAAATCCTTAAATTAATAGATTATCATCAAGCAGGTTATCTGTGGTATTAGAAAAACAGTACTATTTTACAACTTTCAATCATGATGAGAATTAATACTGGCTTTCTGAAATATGATAATTTTGCATATTCATCAAAGAAATACAAAGTAGAATTCTTAACATATAGTAAAACCTAAATAACATCTTAGGAAGCATAAAATCATATTTATAATGAAACTTGCAATTTACTCTGCCACTCCTTGCAGCTAGTCACTTTGAAGGTGATGAATCAGGCTATTTTAATGTACGTACTTAGCTGTTACTTTTCAGCAGCAGACCTGAAGTCAGAGGTAACTTGGACTACTGTCAGTCTTTTTGTCTTACTATCACCAAATCCAGTTTAGGCTACATCAGTTGTAACTGGGCAAATAATGACAAAAAAAAAGGAGTTTTTTTGGTTTTTTTTTTTGATTGGGGAGGTGGTAGAGATAATTTCCTCTGTAGTTTTGTGAACTACAACTATACTTTGGACCAGGAGTACATGAAAATGTCTGAGTAAAACTCTTTTTCTCCTGAAAAATGTAGTTTTTACAAAATGAAAACTAAATCTTTCATATGCATATAGACTTACTTAGATGACAAAAAAAATAATGTCCCCTCAAAACAAAAAATAAAACCCCACAATTGATATTCATTATTTTTGGGAATGTGTTTTGTTTTGGTTTTTTTAAACTTTATTTTCAAGAATATTCAAATAGTGAGGATCAAGAAAATGTGCCCGTGTATGTAAGGAAAACAAACAAAAAAAGGTGTTTTCTTAGATATAAAGAAAAAAAAAAGAAAAAACAAAAACCACAAAGCATTTTTCTCTAGCCTTTTCACTGAAATTTGGTTAAATTTTGTCTTTGAGTTGGCTTGAAATAAATTGGGAAGTACAAATTTTTAATTTTTTAAAATAAGTTCTTTATTCAGCTTTGGCACTCATTTTGCTGGAGGCAGTGATAGGTAGCCAAGATGCTGGCTTCCTACTTCCCCAAGTGAGCTTCTGACTGTTGTCATAGTTACAGAGATATTTGCACCTGGGAACTTGTTCATCTCACAGAATGAAACCCCTCAAGTAGCTGGTCTTTTCTTTTACTTTCCTCACACATAGAGATTAACTTTTTCTTTTTTTTAAAAAAAAGAACTTTCAGCTATGCTAACCATTTATTTTTGCCTATACTGGTTGGATTCACTTTTCTTTTAGTAACCTGAGCATTGTTGCATTTCAGCTATGGCTTATTACAAATCTACTAATTTTATCCTCTTTATCCTCTTTTCAAAGGATTAAAACAAATAAATAAATAGGAAGATTTCTTATAGGAGTTTATTCTGTCCATTGCCTCCTTCAGGATGCCCCTTGTCAATGCCAGAGCAAGTCAGACAAAATTTAGTATCATAAAGACAGTTTATTTTTCTGCTCCAGACTATTTTGATCAGGGGTAGGTCTGCCTGGTGGGGTGATTCCTGAACAGCTCCAATCATGTGCTTTTCTTCACCTTTTTCTCACTTGTTCTCCTTTCTGTGCAAAAATATATCTGAATTTTAATCTTTCTATGGACCTCAATTTTATTGGTATTATGGCTTACTAGAAACCCCTGTGAGCTAGCACCATTTTATGTTATCTTTTGAAATTATTTGCTCAAAATGACTTCCTGATCCTTCTGTTCCACATCTTTTATGATATAATTTAATTAATTTCTTATATAATTTTACTTTTGATGTAAGCTGTGTCAGTTCTATCAGTAGAAAAATCAGAGTTCACGAACATTTTCTACAGTAACAGAGTTCTTGATAATTTTCTAAGTGCTAGCATGTTTCTTAGGGTTTGTCTTCAATAATCTCCTGATAGCTGTAAGAAACAGGAAGAGTAGTAAGGGTGACATGCATTTCCAGGTTGTAGCCAGTTGTAGATTTCTTCTTGCAACATGTAGGCTTGGCTCAGCTATCTAAGTCTGGGGTGCCCCATCTGGCTTTTGACTGTCACTCCTCAAGTATGTCTCCTGCAGCAGCTAGCAACATAAACAAGACTTGGGTATTGTAGGGAGTGAAAAATATCTTAGTCAGTAAATTAAGCCCAGTATACTAAAACAAGAGGGCAAAATATGCATGCCCAATCAATGCCATTTGACATATGCCTGGTCATTTCTTTAACCCCTGATTTTTCTGTGTCAAGTCTTGTCCAATAATTCTTCAAATTTTTATGTAAGCATAAACATGAGAAAGGTTAAAACATTAGATCCTATATAAGCTCAGTTATATTAAATGCTGACTCTCTGTCCCTGGGGCTGGTGTCTACAGCAATTGTTATTTCTAGTTCCTAGTCACACTTCTGAGAGATCTGAAGACTGGTATCTTATTAATATATGCAATTTGTTTTCTTTATATTAGTTTTGAATATCTCCAGTGAGGAAAAAAACCCCAGCTCTATAAAATGTTGAGGTTAAGTTGTCCTCATCAAATGAGAGTGTAATCACTAAAAACCTATAACTTGAATGTCAAGTTATGTAGTTATTCACAGGGTTGGTGATAATAGAAGTGTTCATATTTTTTCAGCTGAAAGATATACTGTTTGATTTCTAACAGGAATAACTCTCATCAAAGTAATTTCTAACTTTCTGTTTATGTATACAAACACAATTTATAACACACTATATATTACATGCTAAATATTTCCTTGTTAGAGATCATCCCTGGATTGTATTGCTTTGCAGGATTCAGTGTTTCAGTTATGGACATCTCTCAAACTCAGCTTTATTATTATTAATTTTGGCTTAAATTTCCCTTTTCCATTCTCTTCCATTTTTCTTTTTGCCCAGTATGTGTGGTTTACTTCAGTGATTTAAAAGTATCCTGGCATGGCATGGTGTTGGTAAAAGGACATTTCAAAAAGTGTAAAAGAAGGATCCAACTGAGGAATCAGATAAAAAATTTCATCAGTTTTGCATTCCATGCCTCCATAAAATATTTTTTTCTAGGATAAAAACAAATCCAAGGTCTGAGTCAGTGCAAACTATCTTCTGTTCCCCATTAAAAAACCAAGGAAAATGAGGAAAATTGTTTGCTATTATATATACTTGAACATTTCTGTTGTACTTTTCCAGCTGTCAAAAAATTTCTTCATACAGTTTTGGCCTTCAAGAAATTCCCAAAGCTAGTCGTTTGCCAAGCTGTACATTACCATTACTATGTGCTTTCCTGATGGAGATTACCCATGCACTGATGGAACATAATGTTCTATAACATGACATAAAGCAATAATAGCATGCAATATAATCCTTGTTATATCTTTAATAATGAGATAAAACTAAATTACAGCATTTGATTTTGCTGACTTAATTTCAGATGCTCATCTTTTACAGGAAACCTAATCTATGCCAGAAGTGGTCATTGAGGATCATCAGCAGTGCAACTAAAATATAGGAAATAGAGTTCAATTACATCTAACCGTTAAAACTGAATTTAAAGGCTGCAAGCTCATTTGCACAGAATACTGTCATTTTTCACCTTGCAAGTTTAAATATGCTTGCATAGTCTTTGATAGATTCTCCCATAGCAAACAGAATACTTGCATACAATTCACCCTTGAGACTCATCAGCTTTTAAGTGATTTCTGCACATTTTCTGAATATTACAGCATTGTTTAAAAAGCAATTTTAGATATCAAAGGATCAAAAATAACTTCACAGGACTTTATATTTGTTTTCCTCCCTGCACATTCCTCATTTGTTATTATTTGTTTGTTTATTGTATTACAAAAATTTATTCAAACTCCAATAATGAAAGGGATCTATTGTGTAAACATAGTACAAATACATACTTAGGAAGAGCCACTACTTAAAAGATTTTGCTGTGGTAAAGACCAAATGATTCTGCCAGTAGTTATTAACATTTCTTGATATTTCCCCATAAGACCCTGTAACTTGAGGGTTTGAGGGTTTTGAGTTCTTTATTGCTTCACTTAGCCTGAAGTCCTACAAGACGAACTTTATGTTCAAAATTTATCTTCTCTAGAAAGCTTCCTTACAGTTAGATCTTGACCTAACCTGGAATAGAAAAAGGAGAATTAGAAATTCTGGCTTTTAATAAAAGAAAAAGTAGAACGCTGATACTGAAATCTTTAAGCGTTGGAGTGAAAATTCGAATTTTTCTTTGGAAAATCTTTTTTTATTCCTTATTGTTGTAAAAGTTGAAAAAAAAATGGTCTCTTCAGCAGTGATAAAGTATTTTTCAGAGCATGTTTCCAAACTTCATGCTACTTCTGCTTGTTAGATTTGATTTCTGTAAGCAATATAGAATATAACTTCCTTTTTCTGATGTTCTGAGTAATTGTAGGATTGCATTTGATAACAAAGATCTTATTAGTAATTCAAATGTGAATAGATTATGTAAGTATGGAAGCTCAGTCTTTTTCTCTTTATGAAGAAGGGATGAATACACAAGAGAGAACAAACCTTAGGAAATGATACATATTACAAATACATTAAAATAATTTAATTTTTTTTATAAAGACCTTAGGAGTTCTTGATCAACACTGCTCAACTTCTAATAACTTATCAGACAAAGATTATTAGGTCCATAAAAGCTTTTAAAATAGCTGAAACATGCTCTAAACTTACAGTGAGGACTTACATCCTTGACATCAGAGACCAGGACCAATTCTTAGGGGTTTTCTATCTACTAATGGTAATCTTAGTATTGCTCGAATATCTAAGAAAGATCTTGGACCTGAAAACCTTTTTGTGTAATTGAACATCACAATCTATTTTGGCTACATGCAATATTCATTTATCCCCATTTCTGGCAAAATTATGATTTGCTGGAAAATTTTTCCTGTATCCTGACCATGTGAGTTTGAGCTGTAAGAGAACATGTTTAGTGATGGTGGTATTGGTTGGGCTTGATTATCTTGGAGATATTTCCCAATGTAATTGATTCTATAAGTCTATGATTCTATGTTCTCAGCCCCTTAATTGTGTTCATTCTTCTGCTGTAAGGCTTTTAATTCTGTTTTAGTTTTTAGCTGAAAGGTAAAGGAGATTGATCAATGCTATAATTTTTAGAGGAGGAAGAGACACCACCACCATACTTAAAATGCTTTCACAGTCTTCAACAAGCTATGACAGATTCCGAAAGCACAAAATATCAAAAAGCGGGTTTCTAAAACTTCTGAGTTTTAGATGCTCTTTTATTTTGATCATGAATTCTATTAAAGAAACTGTGTACAACATACTCAGAATAAACAACTTACTGTACCACTGTACTGTCTCACAGATTCCTGAAAACTCTTGTGAATAACCATTTACGATGTTGATAACCATCTTATTTACAGACATATTGCTAATTTCTTTCTGTTTGTGGAAACGGAATGGTTTCAATTAATTCTAGTTTTCTACTAATTAAACCTTGTTTCTTACCCTGAGTTCTTCCCTTCTACTGTTCACCCTTGATGAGGTATTTCTGGAAGCCAATGGATTCTGTTCTAAAACTATAGCTGATTACAGCAGGACCTATTTTGGAATATAGGAAATTTTCCTTCCTTCACTTTTCTTGTTTTCTTTCTTGTTCCCTTTCTGGTTTTATTATCCCTTTACCTCTCTCTCTCCCTTTATAATTTAGCTTAGGTACTAAAAGAGTAAAAGACTACGAAACAAATGATATAATTTAAATTAAAATTTATAATTTCCGTATAACAATGTGCTGTCAATTCAAAAACATCTCATACAAGCAGTATCAGGTCTAACAGGTTTATTTGCAGTCCTGCAGGGCATGGAGTCTGGGCACCAGCAACTGGACAGGAGGGTCCTGGGTAGAAGAGGAAGGAAGGCAGCAAGGAAGGCAGGAAGGCAGGCAGGCAGGAAGGCAGCAAGGAAGGCAGGAAGGCAGGCAGGCAGGAAGGCAGTCAGGAAAACAGGAAAGCAGGCAGGCAGGAAAGCAGGAAGGCAGCAAAGCAGGAAGGCAGGAAGGCAAGAGGGAAGCCAGGGAGGAAGGCAGGAAGGCAGGCAGGCAGGCAGGCAGGAAGGCAGGAAGGCAGGAAGGCAGGCAGGAAGGAAGGCACAAAATCTCTGTTATTCAGAATCCTGTTCATTTCTAAAAGCAATTTCAGTGACTGGCCTTATGTTACACTAAAGAACAACCTACTTGACTAATTTTGTGAGTACTCAGTGGAGAAGAAAAGCAATGCTAAGGGCCTTCTTAGTCAGTAACGTACTCTAAGCTCTCCTCTGGCACAGAAGTAACTGAGATGATAAATATTTTTCTTTCTCAGATATTTCATCTGAGGCATGAGATTACTTTGAACAATTCGTGTGTCCGTCGGGTGACAAATGCAATTCTGGGTATCATGCAGAAGTGAGGTAACACCACTTTTTCAAACTAACTTTATATAATTTTCCATAACACAATTTTGAATTACTGCATTTTCAGAAATATTCAAGAGGATTCAGAGATACTGCTGATTGCCTCAGGCACTATATATTTTGCCTTCAGCTGCCCCCCACACACATCAAGCTTTTCTGCTTAAAGCTTCTGGGTTGAACAGAGAAGGCTTATGTTCAGACCTACTGTGACACGGAAAGCTACATCAAATTACTTCTTTCTAAAATGTTCTTATTCATTCATTTTATGTTACATTTTATACCTACTTTTTAAGTTCTGACTATGTGAGATTTGTGGTATATAAAAGAACTTAACACAGCATCTTATTATCCAAATCTATCATATTGTATGCCATAGGCTATCATTCAAAAACCCTTTAGGGTTTAGCAATTACATTAGAAATATATCATTTTCCACAGAAAAACAGTAGCCAGAAAATTAATTTCCCGTTCCTACAATTGCTTATTTTCTTTGGTTAAGACAAAACCAAGGAAAAAGCTTATCCCTGTAACCCTAATAAAAAATTCCATCTGTAGCAGTATGAAAAAAACAGAAGTGCTCTACCAACAGGATAGATCTGCGCTTTTCAACTTGAAACATTTCAGCTTTCATGTCCATTAACTCTCTAGCTGTCCTGCTGAGGCAGTCATCAAGATTGCCAATTGTGGTGGTGCTTATGCTGAGAGTGTTTGTCCACAAGCAAACTGAAAACATTAACTAACATAAAGGCCAGTGATTTTGAAACTGCAGCCCTCAGACTTCTGAAAAATATGTTCACAAACAATTTTTGTGCTTTGCTATGGGATCAGATGAAAGGTTAAAAAGACATCCTCAACTTTTACTGATTAAATGCACAATATTTTTTAAGTAGTTTTAATTCATTTTCAATAGCATTCAGAAATATTTTCAAAACTTGGAACATTTTGAAGTGAAGATTAGGAAAATTTCCTGACAGGACAGGAAAGAGATTGTAGAGACTGTGGGTGTACTTTGAACTCTGACACTATGGTCACAATTATATTAATCATGCATATTTATTTACAGCTTCACACACATTGCATGAAAATTCTGCTGCTCAGACTCTAGTTTGCTGATTGTCACATGAATAGGGGAGATTCTGCAGCCCTTGGTATGGGGAGATTTCCTTGACCCTTACTATTTGATTTGTCTGGCAGTGCCCCAGGAAAGCCAAGACCCTCGTGCCCAACCAGTCTGTCAGTGTCCTGTTATAGGGACCCTTCACTGAGCAGTCCTGATGGGTTAGAGGGTGATTTGACTGACTTATTCAGGAACAGACACCAACATGAGACTCCTCAGTGGGTCTTCCCACTTTATCTGAGCATGTTCCCCACTGCCAGCAATTGGCAATGCCCATGAAGGACTCACACCAACAGTTTACAGAATAACACTCTTTGTTAATACAAAATTGTTTGAGGCTGCCTGTGATGGTATCTGACTGCAAAAATGTATTCAAAGCAATGCACAGAGATACATTAATCCCCAATAAAATTATTCAGTACACAGGGAGCATGGTTATAACACACCCCTATGAGGGAGAGGACAGGTTCACCCCATTGATCCCAGCAGTTGCGATAGAAACTTCCCTAACTTTTCCCCATTTTCAACATACTTTTATACTATTTCTTTATGTTTAGGTGGAGCTTGAATTTCTCTAGTCATACATACCTTTATTACTGATCGTTGCAAAAATCTCTTGCTTTGTTCTTAAAGGGATAGTCAATAAAATATAGAGCAGTTGCTCGGTGAGGGATGGTTGTAACTTGGGGATGGAGTTGTGTTGTTAGTATTACATTTAGGTTAAACTAAACCAAGTTCATCCAAGGAGAGCAATTTTGCCACCGTTGCTGCCTTGATAGCAAGACACCTTCTCCTGTTTCCCCTGACTGACAGCTGCTATGGAGTTCCTCAGCTGCATAGTACCGTCGAGTTCCCTTTCCTGCAAGGATTTGAAGAGAGCCTTGGCTATGGTGTTTCCACTCTGCTCCACCCTCTGTTTCATCTCCCTCAGCAGGCACTTGTGGTTGCAGACTGTGTGTAGGGGGAATAGGTTTCAAACATGCCGACCACTTTCCAACCACACAAGAGCAGCTGCATTACTCATCCCTAGTGAGGCTGCATCTGGAACACTCTGTCGAGTTCTGGGCTGCTCAGTACATGAAGTTCCTGGAGCAAGTCCATTGGAGGACTGTAAAGATGATACGGGGTGGGGACAACTCTCTTGTGGGGATAGGCTTACATAGTTGGGCCTGTTTAGCCTCAAGAAAAGAAGACTGAGAAGAGATCTTATCAATGTCTGTGAGTATCTGAAGGGAGGGTTTCAAGAGGATGGAGCCGGGCTTTTCTCAGTGGTGCCAGGCAATAGGACAAGAGGCAACAGGCAGAGACTTATGACCAGAAAGTTCCACCTGAACATGAGAAAAACTTTACTGTGAGGCTGACCATGCATTGGAACAGGTTGCCCAGAGAGGTTGCAAAATATCCTTCCCTGGAGATATCAAGAATTGTCTGGATGCAATCCTCTGCCATATGCTCTAGGATAACCCTGCTTGAGCAGGGAGATTGGACCAGATGGCCAGCTGTGGTCCCTTCAAACCTGACCCATTCTGTGATTCTGTGATTCTGTGATTTTGGGCTACACCCGTACTTTAAAAACTCAGAAAGAGAAAACAAATTAAAGACATCAATGGAATTAAGCCACTACCAAAGCCCACTTTACACAGAAATGTAAGTCATGAGACATCCTGACTCCAAGAATGTCTCATCACAAATACCTGGTTCTCATTACAGCCTTTCAATTAAACTGTTTTTGCAGCATTGCCTATGGTATGTGATATATAATCAATGGCATGATAATGCTAAGGTGATAGAGTTTTATGGGGAAAGTATACCATCAACGTCAAGACTTTTTCTGGCAGTTTTCAACCACTGTCTAACCAATGATGCCCTATCAACTTATATCTGTTGATTACACCAGTATTGATGTAATGCAACAGGGGAAAAGATAATTTGGAAGTGGTGGCCCCATGTAGAATTGGGTGGCACAGATTAGTGTTGTAGACACACATTCTAGACATGCATATATGTTATATATCAATACTCACAATATGTAGAGATATATAAAAACTATATAAATTGGAAAATATTATTTTTCTCATGTAAATTTCAAGACAAGTAGATATGGAATATCAGCCTAAGGGAATCAATCTTTAGCTGTTAACAGATTTGACTGCGATGTACACTCAAGTTCATGTGTCTATTGTGATAACCATGTTCATCCTCCAGAGGAACCAGAATTAGGAAACTATACTGTACAATGTAGGCCAAAAAATTTGTCTTCCAGAGCAATGCAATTTAGATGAATTAGTAAATGTATATGCAGACAAGTGAGCATGAAACAAAGGCTCCTTAAATAAATGGGTATGTGATTTTTCCATCCCTTTCCTACTCTTTTCGAGTCTGAACTGATGTTTTTGTGATTTGAGAAAATCCTTATGAAGGGGATATTTATATAAAAGTTTTTTTTCAATCAATCAATCAATTAATCAATCAATCAATCAATCAATCAATCAATCAATCAATCTTTTCATTCAGTGTTAATAGTATTCCAAATAAATACATGGAAAAGAATCTATCAGCTATGGTTCAAGGGAGTTAGAATAAAGAAAGTAGAAAACTAGTCTATAGATGCACACTCCTGATATGGTTCTTAGTAGGTTGGGTCTTTTTATAAGGCTGAATTGCACCTTACCTGTAACTAAGAATGGATGAAAGATAAGGTTTTTTGTGGAAAAGACAGATAAAATTTGCTATACTAGGCCAGAAAATATCCCCAACACTATGCATCATTCTGGAAGAAGATGGAGAACACTAGTAATTACAAAAGTATTTATTACCATGGGTTGGAAAAAATAGTTTCATTTTCTATATTATATTTTCTTAGGGTTTGCACTTATTTACTAGCATTGGCTGTATCTCCAGATATTGGTCAAAAGAGCCATACCTACAAACTTTTTTTAATAATGGTTTTTAAGTATTAATTACTCCAAACAATGTCAGAAGCTTGTTTTGCTAAAAAGCAAAAGAAAGAACAAAACAGTATCCTGCTACAGAAAACTTTGTTCTGGGAAATTTACATATATTTTCATATATATATATATATATATATATACACACCTAATGCTAGTTATTGAGAACATCCTACTCGAAGATGAAGTCCATATAAGGCAAATGAAAACTGCCTGCATGTCATGTATTGGGAGACATTTGTATTTTCCTGGAACATGCTGATTCAGCATTTCTCAGTGAATACTGAATATCTACAACTTCATCATAGCTCATGGCTTTACTGTTTTGTAAATTGACAAACAGTCTGCTGATACCACTGAATATGTGTAAGAATTAACCCCTGCTTGTAGCTCAACCTTTCTTCCAGATTTAAGATAGGGAGTTGTAATTGCAAGAAATAGAAGGATTTGCATTTACTGTGCATATCTAGAAAAAAAAATTATACGTTATAAATATATATTATGTATCACAAACTTTTTCTTCAGCAATTTTTTAATATAAGTATATACACCACATATAAAATGAATATTTTAATTTCATTGCTGGTTTTAGTTGACAATTTAAGTAAAGAGCCACAGTTTAAATTAAAAATAATAATATTAAAAAATCAGTCCCACCCTTGACATCACTTAACAAGGGGTGCTTGCTCTCTTCAGTCTGAGATGTTAGATTTGCCCGGGACAAAATGGCTAGCACAAAGTTGGTTTCCTAGTCTTGTTTTAGATTCTCATGAATACCAATAAACAAGCTGATAAAATTAGCTACCACTTATTTAACTGGCCAAGTACACTAATTAGATTCTGCTAAAGGACAGCCATTCAGAGAAGTAGATTAATTCATTTTTTACTCATCAGTGTTGCAAACAGATAGAGCCTACTTATTCATACCCACACAGTGACTGATCAGTTAAATGCCTCTGTAGTTTTACAGCAATGGCTGACATCCATCTCGATTCAGGAAATGCTAGTTCAGGTCCCATGATAATTTGCAAGTTTACAAGCATAAGAACAATTACGCAAGAAACTTGCGTAATGAAACAAAAATAGTTAGGTTAACAAATGCATAGTATTACTTTTTACTCGGGCTATTCACCAAATTTTTTCACATTTCATTTAAAAAGGAAATTAAAAATCTGTTTAAAACCAATTGTGTTTTTCTTAAATCACATTTTTATAATGTAGAACAATACAAGTGGATTTTTAGATAAGCAGTCATGTCATATGTTAGAGTTAAGTTCCACATCAGATATTAAAACAACATTATCAAAACAAGGGGAATTAATTTACTCATCTTTGACGGTTGATTTGTCATAATACAACTATTTTGCAAATGTAGTGCATTTAAACCTGCAGACTGTGAGATACACATCACTCCCAATTCAAATCGTGGATGGGAACATAAACCAAGAGATGGGGATCAGAGGAGTCTGTTAAAACTATAGTGCCTTCTGGAGCAGTTTCTAATGGGAAACAAACTGTACTTCTTTATCACCACACTTCCATGGACCTACACATACCTTTAAATGGAGAAATTTTCACAGTGAGTTTTATGCATAGCACTAATATTTAGCTTTAGTAACAAATTTATATTTTTTGCAAATTACAGTATGTTAATGCTTTAGATTTTCCGAATTCTACAGTGGCCCAAGACAGTAATTCTAGTTTTTTTGCTACCAAAAATGTTTTCTGAAGATCACCAAACTGCCATCTTTCAAGTTTTATAAAGCTAACTGCAAATTCTATTTAATTTTATTATCTTTACTTTTACATATGTCAGCAAGCTGAAATGAGTCTTCAATAATGTATATTCCTGACAAAAACAATACAATAAGAAAAAAACCACAACCCAACAAACTGTGCAAGTATTTTTTTTTTCTTGTTGAACTCTGATTTCATGAGTTGATAAGGATTTAGAAATACCACTAAACAAGCTTCACATTTCAATAATATTTTAAAAATATTTTTCAAGAAAGAGTAGACTTGGGTTTTTTTTTGTTGTTGTTGTTTAAGAATTAAGAAAATACTATTGGAAATATGCAGCAACTCCAAAGATTAGATTGGTTTCTCCCACTTTGGGAAGATCCACTATCAAATAGAGTATTCCACCTTCATCAGTGTCTTTTTTCAGTCTCTAAAGTGAAAGGATATCTACAGAAACTATTCCAGACAAGAATAAGAAGAAATAAAAAACTTGACTTGGCAGTACAAAAATTTGGGGCCATGTTTTCTCATTCTAAGCCTCAGTCAGATCAAATTTAGTAGAAGCTTTTGATTTCTTTGATATTATATCTATGGATGGTATTACTAAGGGACATCTAGAATACATTTTTCTATGCTGCAAAGAGACTGTGGCAAAACATCTGAAGAGGAACTTATGGGAAGCCTATAAAAAAGTAGTAAACCTCTTATTCCTTGAGAAATGGGACCAGGAATTGAATTGTGTGTAACTCTGTGGTCTAAGTGTGATGTTTTGATGAAAACCAGAAGCCTGTTTTAGTCATAAGCTGAAAAATGTTGAGCTTCTGGAAGAGTAACTTCTCTTGTCTTAACATCCAGTAATGTCAAACCAGACTTTGAATTTCAGTATTATCCAAATACAGAAAGTCTTTTGTTGTACCTATTGTCTTGTTGCCTTCCTCTTACAGGTGTATACCTGCATGGTTGGTGCAAGGTCTGTCAGTCTTCTGTGAGTTGCTAATCCATAATGCTAAATGGCTTTCAGGTTTCTGTGGAGCACATCAAGATTTTAAGACACCGTACATAACAAGAAATTGAGGAAAAAGGTCATTATTAGTGATCTGTTAGTTAGTGAGCTTTGAGCTTAGGCTGCAGAAACATGAATTGTGAAGCGCCTCTTCCATTTTTTGTAGAGAAAGAAATTCATTAATTGAGAAAAAAAAGGTACAAATTGTAGTAAAAGTAATAATGAATCAAGAATTTGATCAAAATAATCTGCCAAGTCCTACTTAGCAGAAGAGTCCTACTGAAAATCTAAAACTGAAAACCAAAATATTGTTTGTAATTCCCCAAAGGCTGGGGGTTTCTTGGCACTAAAACCTATGTTATGTGAACTATGTCTATATTAAGGCAAGCAAAAATTATTTATTTCCTTGGATTTTAGTTACAGACTTTTCTTACAATCACTTTCTTTTCAGTCTGACCCCTAAAATTAGTAAGCATAATTTATTACTATCTTATCCAAATGTCTTACTTACATGTCTGAACTTCAAAGCACATATTTATAATGTAGAAATGGGTTTCTGAATACTTCATATAGATTTGATACATGATGATTGTGACAAATTAAAAGTCACAGCAAGTGTTAGTACACTGGGATTTTTTGCTTCAACTCCAGCTGTACTTTCTCCATTGCCGACCTGCTCTGCTCTTACCCCTTCATTGTCCTTCCTTATCTACTTTGTTTTAAAAAGTAAAGCTGCAGTAGGATAAAGTAAAGGTTAACTTTATAAGTTAAAGGAGAGGAGGTATCTGGGATTTTCTTTCAAAAAGTCCCCAGAGAATTGTGTCAACTAATGTTCAGCACTTGCTCTGAAATGAAGATTAATGGTTAGGTGAGATGTCTGAGTTGCGTAAGCTTTTATCAGCCATCTGTTTAAACATGAAAATAAACTATCGAAGTTTAGAAGTTGTTTTATTTCAGCAGAAAAGTGAAAGGTAGGGAATGATAAAAATTGAACAAAGAACAAAAAATTGCTTTTTTATTTAACAAAATATTTTAAGCTATTATTACTTTTAGGTATGTTTATTCAGAGAATTGGTTAAATTACTACCATTCTGCTAGCATCCAATTTTCTTGCAGAGCAGGACATATGAGACTGTGTCTGATCTGGGATTATGCTGCACTTTTTTCCAAAGCTTGGTATGACATTTCAGAAATTTTAGAGAGCCAAGATAACAACTTTGAAGTTGGATGAACCGTAATCCTTGAATAAAATCAATATAAGACCCAAGGTTTTCTTACAAATCATACACAATATATATATACAAGGAATGAAAGAATACACAACTAATCCAAAATCTTAAGGATTCTGAGAAAAAGTTGAATTATTCTTTAGGCAAACATAAAACTTTGCATTAATCTATACAACTTTTATACATAAAAATACATATAAATGTGTACTATAAGAGATAACATTGAATCACGACAATTAAATATGCTGTGCTATGTTATGCCAATCCATGCCTTAAACAAATATTATAAAACATATTTGGTTATGCTGGGTGTATGAAATAGGTGATGTACTGATCACATAACTCAAAGACATGACATTATCTTCTATGTGAGCATAAGAATTTTATTTTACATTCATTTTCATGCATTGCAAATACATTCAGGTTGCAAATCCATTGCTAATTAAGGGAAAAGGTGTGCTCTGAGTAATAATATATATATATATATATATATAATTTTTATTATTTTCAAGAATTCTTTTGTTGGTGATGATTTTGATTTTTTTGTGTGTGGGTTTTTTGGTGGTCTTTTTTTATTTATTTGGTTGGGTTTGTTTGTTGGATTTTTTTTGTTTGTTTTCCTTTTGTATTTTTCTATCCCTACCGTTTTGTTTTGTATATGAACAGCTGCATTCTGAATCCTGATTCATTCTTCACATTCAGGTACCATGTAGCAAATTCCAATAACTGAGTTTTATGGTGGTAAAGACATAACTTAAAGTCCTTAGAAATCAAGTTGAAAAAAAGTCAAGTTTGTTAGTAAGATGAGGGTAAAATTAGATGAGTCCACAAACATAACAAGCTTACTGAATTTTAGAGACAAATAAAAAATTATGTTTCTAAACCATTTTGTTAACATGGTTTATACAGCTTTACTGAAAGCTGAAATCAATCTTCCTTTCAAACCATTAATATTTCAGAACCAGTTTTGTTGGCCTTATTTGGACATAATTCAATGCCTCAATGCCTTTCTTGTAATAAGGTGCCCTAAACTTAAATCAGGATTTGAGGTACGGCCTCAAGAGTACAGGGTGATGATCACTATCCTAGTCCCATTGGCCAAAGTATTTCTGATATAAACCAGGATGCCACTGGCCTTGTTGGCCACCTGGGCATATGATATTCAGTTGTTTGTCTACTAAAAGCTCCAGATCTCTCTAAGTATAGAGTGAAGGCTTTTTCTGCCAAGTATCCTGCCAATCTGTCTGCCTTCAGATTGTAGCCTCCCATGAAGTTGTTGTGACACAAATGCAGGACAAGGAACTTGACCTTTTACAGTTTCATACCTTTGCCTCAGCCCATCAGCCCAGTCCAGATCACTCTGGCCTTCCTATCCTCAAGCAGATCAACATTTCTGTCCAACATTGTATCCTTTGTAAATTGACTAAAAGTGCATTCAATCCCCTCATCTAGATCGTTGATAAAGATATTGAACAGGACTGGCACCAATACTGAGCCCTGGGGACTAGTTGCCAGATAGATTCTATTCCATTCACCACCACTCTCTGGACCTCGGCAACTATCCAGTTCTTCACCTAGTGAAGAGTGCACCCGTCCAAGCCATGAGCAGTCATTTTCTCCAGGAGAATGTTGTGGGAAATAGTGTCAAAGACTTTTCTAAAGTCCATAAAGCCACAGCCTTTCTCTCACCCACTAAGCAACGCACCCTCTCATAGAAGAAGATAAGTTCAGTCAAGCAGGACCTGCCTTTCCTAAACTTATGTTGGCTGGGCTTGATCCCCTGGTTGTCCTTCACCTGCCCTGTGACGGCACTCAAGATAATCTGTTCTATAACCTTCCCTGGCACTGCAGTCAGGCTGAGAGGCCTGTAGTTCCCTGCATCATCCCTTCAGCTCCTCTAGTAAGTGGGCATCACAATAACTTTCAGTCATCCTGCCTCATTAGCCAGAACTGTTGGTAAAAGATTGAAAGGGGCTTGGTGAGAACTTTCATCAGTTCTCTCAGTTCCCTTGGGTGGATCCCACCCAGTCCCACAGACTCATGTGTGTCTAAATGTTGCAGCAGGTGGCTGACCATTTTTCCTTGGCTTATGGGGGCTTCATTCTGCTCTCTGTCCCTGTCTTGCAGCTCAGGCATCTGCATACCTTGAGAACAACTGGTCTTAGTGTTAAAGACTGGGGCAAAGAAGATATTAAGTACTTCTGCCTTTTCCTCATCCTTTGCCACTATTTTTTCCCTCTGCATCCAATAAAGGATGAAGGTTCTCCTTAGCCTTCCTTGTGCTGCTGATGTACCTGGAGAAGCATATTTGTTTTCACTTATGACAGTAGACAGTTTAAGTTCCATTTGGGCTTTGGCCCTTCTTATTTTCTCCCCGCATAACTTCACAATATATTTGTGCTTTTCCTAAGTTGCCTTCCCTTTCTTCAAAGGACCATAAACTCTCTTTTATTTTTTTGTGAAAATGGATGGGACTGTAGACTCCACAAGATTTCTTTATGGACATTTGAGCATATTCAATGCACATGATGTTTTTAACTCTGACCCTGTCACAGGGAGTAATCTTTAACATATGTGGCACACACTCATTCTTCTGTGCATCAGCCCAGAAAATCTAAAGTTTCTAAAGCTATTCTTAAGCAGTAACAATACGTTCAAACTTACTAATACTTTAACACATGCATATTTCCAATCATAATAAAAGTACTATAAAAATGTTTATACACACTTTCATTACTTTTTTATATCTGAACTTATGATGATTTTGCTATATTGATGATAGGTCATTATTCTCACATGTTCATGACTGCAATGAAATAGTTTTGTTCTCTAATTCATACAGTTTTTGATGACCCTGGATCTCATTTTCTTTCAATCATGGTCTGCCCCCCAAGAACTCAGCCAGTTTTGTGTTCCAAATACTCAGCTAATTGCATTTCATTAACAAAATAATAAAGGTTGTACACAAGATAAAATATTAATCTCACTGATACTGAATTATGACCTTAGTATCTTTGAATAATGTACTTGGATTATGCAGTGTCATCTCACTGCATGAACTTGCTCATTGTCAATATTGCTAAAATTATCTAGGTTTATGTATCTAGTGTAGATGCTCATAGCATGTTTGTGCACTTCTTAATTGAATAATGCAAAGGGGGAGAGAAAGGGATTTCATTAGAAGGCATTTGTTAATATTTTAGAACTGCATGCCTCTATTGCCTCTTTGTTGACAGTGAAACTCAAACCAATTCCAGAAGTAACAGAGCCTTATATATATGCAGAAGCCTGAACAAGTTATCAGTCCTACTGCATGAGGACTGGTTTTGATGGCATCTCAGTTTGCACTCCTACCTTGATTCCACAGCTTTATACCTGGAATGTAGATGCAAAGCAAATCTACAAGAAGAATCTCCTGTGCCCTAAATTACTATTGAAGAAATAGCCTTAGATTACCTCATTCCATCAATACCAGTCTCCTGGGTGTACTGTTCTGCTTATCTTCAGCCTACTCCAGATCAAATCCTGCTTCCTGGAGAAAGATGGTTCTTCATTCAGTTCATTTCTTTCAGAAATTTCCTTTTAAACTTTCAAATAATTTGTTGTTGAGGAAGTAGTATCAGCATGTTGCAAGCTTTGGATGATGCTGAAGTTATGACTGAAGTGGAAGTCTATGAAATATTATTTGAGCATGTGGACATGATAGAACAAAATAAAATATGTCCTTCCAATTTAATTTAAACATTAAAAAAAATATATGTTATTACCATTATTATTACTTATAGTTGTTTAGTATTATTGTTATAAATGTTTTAGCTCATGTCCCGGGTTGTACAGGTTCAAGTTTGTTTTAAGTATTACCTTTTAATTCATGTTCCGGGTTGTACAGGTTCAGGTTTAAAGCTTTATGTACCACTTATGTAAGTTCGGGTCTGGGGTTTTCTTGTTAGGCCCTTGTGACGCAGCTACAATTCAAAAGGACTGCTATGAGGGGGCATATCCAGCAGGTGGTGCTGAGGATGGAAGGGAACTTTGGAAGGGTAGCAACTGGACTTTTACTTAATTGACAGCTAAGTGGACCAACCACCTATGAGAGCTGAGCCCAAGCAGCCACCAATCGTTCGATGCCCCATGAGGGAGAAGGTGCACCCTAGAGAGCGAGCCAATCAAGGATCCAATGGCGGGAAAAAGGCTCCAATGGACTTTGGACTTGGGGGGGAACCAATGGGAGATGGACATTGGGGCTATAAAAAGAGGAACCCAGAGGTGTCTGGGTCCTTCTCCTGGGACGAGCTCTGGGTGGAAGGGCCTCTGTTCTGGTGGGGGAAGGACTACTCCCTTCTCGTAGCTCCCTGGCTGTAGTCACTCTTTTTAATTAAAACCGGTTAATTCCTTTAAGGAGTGGCTGCTCTCTCTGGAGTTTACAACATTATTATTAGTGTTATTATTGTTATTATTATTATTATTAATCTGTACAAGTTTTTAATTTGTTCTCTGAGTTGCCCACAATAAAATTCCAACCTATCATTACCTTGACTCTCAGGTCCACACTCTCATCTACAACATACTTTGAATCCCAATTATCAACAATATATTCCCTTCCAAACTTACTCAGAGTACTCGTGTCGGTTAAACTGAAGGGCTATGTGTCATCATCAAACTTATAACACTCTTTTTGAATATTCTTAATATTGCCTTTGAAGCATTGCTTATACCCATAAAAAGAGATTATTGAAACACGTCACTATGAGACTACTAGCAAAGAGAAAATGAACTAGAGGACTACAGGTTTCTGTTAGATAATTTCTGATTAATGGAAACTGCTTGACTCATTTAACTTTTTCAGCAACCATTTTAAGGAGCTTTTTTCAAGATTGCATGAAAAACAAGGTACTTTATATTACTTCTCTCTCATTGTCTAATTTTTTTTCTGACAATTATGATTGATAAAATTTTATAAACATGGAGGCCAGGAGAGTCTAGAATTCTCATTCTGTTTTTCACAAACTTCATGCTGGCTTGTATTTTTATATTATATTCTTTTAGGCATTACATTTCCCTTCCCCTCCTCTTGTCTCATCCAATTTCGACTTAACAATTGAAAGTCATAATCCATGAACATTTGTTATTCCTATAGTATTAGTAATTTTGTACTAACTCACACTATATTGTCAGGTGACTGTATTTGCTACTTTATTCTTATGTTTGTATCTTATATTGTTTAACAATTACTTTTTCTCCATGGTCATTACTGTACTCATCTACCTCATTGGGGAAGACAGAGTCAGAATCTTTTCAGAAGTACATAAAGACAGCGAAAATGGAATGAACCCAAGCTGAACCAAGGGAAATACTAATTGCATATGAAGGGACAAAAATCACAATGAATGAAATAAAAAAAAAATAAAGCATGAATATAAATTTTTTCTTCCATTGTCTTTTGGAATACCAAAGTTGGTTAACCAAAATTTTGAGATGAGGGAAATTATAGTTTGAAATTACACAATTCAGAATAATACAGTTTAGAGATAGAAAGAAGCTGCAGTATTCTTCAGTTATAGTGTTCTTTTCTCATATATTATATCATTAAGACAATCACGAGTAAAAGTAATAGCAGTTTTCTCCAAACCCTTCACCTTTTTTTTCCCCTTGCTTATCTTGGAAATGATATGCAAGTATTCTATATTTTTTATGGGTTTGCATTTCTATCATCTTATTTGCTCAATTCTATCCGACCTTCCTGAAAAAATGCAGGTGTGTGCATGAAAGGTACTAGCAGTGTTCTTAGATTTTGATCAGCAATCAAATTACATAGTTTCTTTAGTTGTATTAGCATGTTTAAGAAGGAAACAATTGCGAACTAACTATGCTGATTTTTTTTTTTATCCAATTACTTCACTGGAAGTATTTTTATTGGGTTTTTTGCTCCTTTCTCTTTTATATGACAATTAGCTTTTGGGTTGATCTCATTACATTATCTCTTGAGAAATTATTCTAAAAACTGTCTTTGTGAGGATCTGTGAGTCTTGCTAAAATAAATGCAAGGTATCTGAACATTCTTGTGGAACCTGCATTTTTTCTTCCTTTTCTTTCTACTCTACCCCCTTCTGTTGTGATTTAATTAATTTTTAATGAAACTTGACAATATATTACTCAACTTTTCTTTTCCTCTTAAACTATAAATCAAATTTTAAATGGCATGTTACGATTATGAAAATTTTCCTCACTGAAAATTACTTCTGAAGTATTTGTAAGATTTTTAGGGAATGGTTAGGATTACCTGAGGGAGCAATTAATGACCATTCCTATCTTAACTAATAAAAGAGTTACCATGTATCTTTTCTTTTATTGATTTTAAAAACCACAACATTTACATCAATGTAATAATTTTAGTTGGTCAGAAAAATGTCAGCTTCCACACCATTACCATAAGTATTGAATCTTTCTGCTTTGTAAGCCTGTAGCCATAATTGTGTCTTTCTTTTTTGCAATACTCATAATGCTTATATTCCATGTTTATTTCTAATTTCTAAAATCAGTCATAACAAAGAAAAAAAAAAGAAATACATTAAATACATATGGGGTTTTAATTTCCTGATCATAAAATATAATAAAGGATTTACTGATGGATTATAATGAAGGATTTTCTAATTGGCTGAAGAATTATCTGAATTTCTTCTCAGTGTCTCATATAGTCACTCAATGCCTTCTTTCTTCTTTTTTTAGTACTTAGTGCCCGCACTGAAGTATGACCAAATAAGGTTATGTTCATTCAGTGAAATAGTCAGAGAATGTACATAGCTTCTTCTCTGCTTCAGTACAAGCAGGAAGAAATGTATAACTACATACATAGATAAGAATAGGATATAAATAGGAAGCAAACCCCATACTTTTGATACTTTATGTGGCTATACAGCATGGCAAGACTTCTTCCCTAGTCAAAAGGAAAATTTGTAAACTCCAGCTTTTCAACATAATATATATACTCTTGTCTTGATGAGGAATTTATTTCAATTAAAGAAAAGGACTTCAAAACCCTGGGTTTATTTAAACAAATTAGCTCTTTTGGCAATGTTGTTGAGTGTTTGGAAACATTGAGGTTCATTTACTTGTGTAAGTCCTTTTTAGTGGGTTCCTTTGTTGTAAGAAATTAAGATTTTCTCATAGGCAAGTAGATCCTTACTTATTAAAGAAACATATCTGTCTTTTTTCAAATGTCAATATGAGCTCTTCTAAACTGCAGATGTTACAGTATGTTGCACATATTCTTCCCTAGACAGGAACATAAAATCTTGAATATACTGTCGTGAAGTGGATGTGAATTTAACACACAATATTCTATTGTTTATCTATATTCTAGATAAACAGCATAGTACAGTCTTCAGCAATAACCTTACTATTTCACAATAATTTGTACTAAATGTTTCATAAAATTAAATATAAAATAAGTAATCTAATGCACAATATTGGTGTTTTTTTAATCCATTCATATGACAATATAATTAATATTGTTTATATGTCAAATTGTAATAACTGAAGCCATTACTTAGATGCGAAATAAGATTAAAAAATAGTTCCTAAACTAAATAATAGATTTTTCTATCTGAATATTGCAGACCAGAATTTTTTTTCTTTTTATTTCCCCCTCTGCATTTTACTGTTTGTGGGATTAAACTGGGAGTGTTCTTTCTAAAGGTTTTAAGGAAATGGAGGCTATAATCAAATTTGTTTTCTTCAAATCTAAACTATTATATAATTTGTCTCTGTGTCCTTAATGAACAAAATACAACTTTCAAATCAATTTATTATTTTCTATAAATCCTATGTTATTACATTATATTATAGTATTCATAACAATTACTACAGGGATGCATTTGGGAACATACAAGAGAAAATACAGAGAAGAAATTAGATGGTCCAGATAAATAAAGAAATCATACAGACACTTGCTGGAAATCTCTGTGACTTGTAGAGCTTTGAATTAAGTCCTTCTTCTTTGAATACGATGTGATAGCAAGTGCATAGTCCACATCCCTAAAGCTTACTGAAAGTTAATCATGCTATAAGAATCTTCTGAAATTCAAAACATTGTTTTTGTTTTTAATTATTTTTACTTGATTGAAAAGCAACTAGATCTGGGTGAAGAAAAGCTGAGTGAAATATTCATTGTTTCCTGTTTTTGACTTAGCAATTGGAGTGGAACATTAAAAAATATTGAAAATGAAATGTCTTCTTGACATTTTAGCATAAATGTTTATGGCGGTGTAACTGAGAAAAACATGACTGTCCCACTGACACTGTCACATGCTGTTAAAGAAACAACTGCAGGATAAAACTGTAGCTGCTCATCACATTAAAAGACGAGTTTACTCAAGGACTAAAGCAATGAATGCCTTTTACTTAATGAAATGGCTAATACGTGTGCATCTTTTCTCTCCAGAGCCTGGGTAAAGAGAGGAAAATGAGTTCAAGAGAGGTAAAAAAGTATTCTCAGAGACTGATAAAAATTGTCTCATTTCTAAAACTTAAAGAATTTTTTTTTTTAGTTCAGGAAAGGGTTATACTTCTCTGTCTTCTTTCAGTGCCATGTTATGTCTGGGGCTGGAAGAAGAGGTGCCAAAATACTGTGAAAATCTGTTCTCATGGCATTTTCTTCTGAGACTGAGACTGCTAAAAATCTGACAAGAAATCCTCTTTCCAGATTTCTGCCCCAATTTTGCAGACTCGAGGGTCTTGTGTAGTCCTAATAAACTTCAGCTAAGCCTGTGGACATTTAGATGCTCATCTCAATCAAACCAAAGTTCCAAACCTTATGAGTCTCACCCATCACCAATCTAAACCTGAAAGCTGCAATTCTACTTCCATGAACACTTTTCAAATGAACATCCGTGTTCTTAAAGGAAATGTCAGAGTACACGAGGTATATCAGACTGGTCTAGGGAAGCACATTTCATTGTTGCATTGTACATGGCACATCAATCAAAAGTTGAAAGATTAATCATCTAGTCTCTAAACACACTTTCCGAAGTTTACTAGCTGTTCTGGCATGCATAGTTATGCACTATGCAAGAGATGATCGCTTTCCTGTGAACCTAGTGACTATCTTGTTTTTGACAAGAAAGGAATTTTTAGAAAGGAAGAAATGCAATGAAAATTGGTCTTAGTATAATGGGCTAGGGAAATACTAATAGCCTCTTAAACTCATGTATCACTTGTAGGTATTTAGAAACCACAGAGAGTAAGGGATTAGCAAGTATAAATAAAGACATCCAATGTGTTTGCATAGCATAGGTGTACCGAGGAAAGGGTTGAAGAGGTGGAGCAGGAAATGTCAGAAAACATATTTCACTTCCCTCTTACATATTCACAAAGCCAGGAAAAATAGAAGCATGGCAGAAAAATAAAGAAAGTAGAATGAAATAAACAAAAACTCTTCTCTATAAGCAGTGCAATATTAGTAGCAGTGAGGGAGATTACTTTGGTGCCTTAACAGATTTTTTTTCTAGAGAGAACAAAGTCACACTGTCATGAGTGAAATTTTACCTTAATACTCAGCTCACACACAAGACTATATTTTCCTTCAAAACAATAACATTCATATATTTTATTTATTTATGTAAGTTTCAACAAATTCCTTGGAATGTTACTATCAGTCTGGACCCAAAAATATAAAAGAGTGTGAAAAGTACTTAAATACTTAATACATTTAAACTTTGATCTTTACTCATTTTTCACAATCTTTATCAAGTCAACAAATGTGGAGTTTGTTTGCAATGACATCCTAACACTACCTACTTACTGAATCTGTATAGTGACCTGTGTAGAGGCATAGATTTCCTTGTAAGATGTTTATGGTGTAAAGATGTCCAGAGTTAAACTTTTTTGTTCTATGGCTGAAGAAAATTTCAGTTCTCTAATTGAATGCCCATTTTACTTTTCTTTCCTAATTTCAATTACTTGTCACAGATATGTTTTAGGTAAACAAGGTTTTAGTTGCAGGCCCAAAATCTCCAGAACTTCCTAATATACTATTATTATGTTAACAAAGTAGACTAGACAAAATAAAAATACAATGCAGAAAGTGTTAAAAAACCTATTCATGGATTATTTCTCTGTTGCCCAGCCAGTTCTACTGCAGTCTTACATCACTTTCAGATGGTGCCAAATCAACCACAGTTCAATTTTGTTTACAATGTGCTTCCCCAGCTGAGGTATATGAACTGTTTTTACTTCTTTAATGAGAACAAATATCTATGCTGCCATGATTTCTGTTGCCTATGGAGAATTTTAGCAACATCTTTTGTTTTCAAGAAGCAAAAATAAAGCAGTGAATCAAAGCAAGTTTTGTATTTTCCACGACTGCTTAGGAAAATGACAGGTTTTACCCCCTAGAAGGCAGCATTCTGATAGCTGCTGTAAGTAACTTGCAGTCACACCAGACCAGGTTGACTTTCTTCCTCATCTATTGCAACTTTCGTATTTTATTTATACCAAAGTTATCATACACTCATTAAAACTTCAGCGAAATAAGGCATGAAGGTAGACAGTATTTTACATGAACCACAAAAGAGCAACATATCAAGGAATTCTTCATAATGAAACAATATTAATATAGATGTACAGAATTAAGTATCTATGCAGTTGAAATACATGCTGTAACACATTAGGGGAATGTATGCCATTTATAAACTGATAAATTCCAAGTTTCAAACTGTAGAACACAACGCATCCTATTTCTGCTTCTCAGAGTTTTCATCCCTTAAATGTTGCCAAACCACGCCGGCATGAATGCAAGTGTTACACTGGTAGAATAGAATTTGGTTTTCTTTCTGGTACAGAAAAGGATACCAAAACCTGTGCACACAATATTAGAAAAAAAAAGCAAAAAAAAGTTGCACTTTCCAAGTAAACTGGGTAGGGCAACAACCACATTACATCACAGTACTGAGAGTGAGTGCTTGTTTAAGATTATGAATTGTAATACATAAATCTAGAAACATTCTAAAATATGAGAAAATATCTATAGCCTTATCACCCACCATACACCACCATCAAGAATCACTCTAACAAAAGCATAAGTTTATCTTTCTGTCACCTTCTCTTCCTCTGTCACATCTTCTCAATCAACTGTACCCACACAGATGCCAGGATGAGTATATTTACCAGATAAGAGTATAAAATACTTATTTGCTAACTGATACACTGGTGAGACATACAGGACTAACAAGCTATTAGGTGTGGCGGTCACCCATGGCGTGCCAGACTGCTGCTCAACCCGCCTTTTCAATGTGGGTCAACGAGCAGGTAGATTGGGTGGATGATACCTCTTGGGACAGTGAGTCCTGAGAGGCAGGCAGGTTGGGGCAGTTTCCCGCCATAGGTTGCTACCCATCAAGGTGCTGTCTCCTCCCCTTTCCCCTCACGAGTTGTTTTAATATTCATGTCGTTAATTTAATATTCATGTATGACTAGAAAGTTCTGTCTCTCCGTTCTCCCCCATTGGTTTATTCAAATATGTCCCTCCTTTGTGTTCTGCTTATTGGTTGCTGTCATCTCCCTTCATGTACCCCATTCGCTTGTTCCCATTCTCCTCCCCTTTTTCCCTCCCATTATAAAACCCCTGCAACGGTGCCCTCGGGGCTTGTTGTGTGGCTCCCGTCTTCGCAGTGAGTTGTCCTGCTTCCTCCAGGGCAGGGAATAAACTCGAGGGTTTGCACCACAAACGAGTCCTCCTTTCTCCTTTCGTCGCCTCCGCGTCGCTATCACGCCACAGGCTGCTGCCAGCCCCAGCCTGGGCTGCAGGAATAACAGCTCTTCTCAGAGCTGCCCCACAGGGGTTAAAAGGCACTGCCTTACCGCTACGCACGCCTGCGCAGCGAGAGCCCCGACGTCCGGGCACTCGAGGACACTGTCGCCCACTGACCAGCCGGGCGGTCAGGCGGCTCAGCGACAGTTAGGCTAAACTTTGATCCCATCCTCTAATCCTTCTGAGACGCTGCAGTCCTTTTTGGTGAGGAAGCCAGTGGTTCAAACAGATTGATCCATTTTTTGGGTGAGATGTTCTTCCTCTGACTCCCTTAAGATTTTAATAGTTTCCAGTCCAGTGTTTTTTATTTTGAACCTTTGAGCTACCATTATTGTAACTCAAATGTTTGTTATTACTATCTAAACTGTCTCATCTTTATCTGTGATTTTGCTTCTGTTATTTTGCACGGTTCTAGCTTGCATGCTTCCTTTCTGCTTTTTCTCATCTCTGTCTTATCAGAAGTCTAAGCTAGAGTTAGACAGTTGTACTATGTCCAAACTAGAATTTGGATCACAGTCAGCTGAAACCCTGGAAAGACGATTACAGGATAAACATACTTGCTTCAGGTGGTGAAGATGTGTTGGCAACAAATATAACTCAACTTGTGGTAGTTTCAGCAGTCTGATAACAGGAACTTTGTTGGAAAAGAAGTTGTTTTACTTCTTTCATTATTTATTTATTTATTTTTTTTAGAAATACTACTCACTGGCTAAGTCCATTTCTTTGTGCCATTTATTTCATGATGTGAAGTAAGAAAATAATGATGCAAAAATCCAGCTTGTGTTACAACAGTACCACAGAACAAAGAATACAGGACATTCGGTGTCAGTCTTGCCACGACTCATCATAAAGGAAGGATTATTAACAGATCTATTATGAATAGATATGATTAAGCAGGGCAGGAAAAAATGTGAGACATAATGAAGCAAATTATACTAAAATGATACATCCCGATATTCTGAAGTAGCTTAAGGAAGAAAATTCCTTATGTTCTTCATATCTCATGAAGGAAATTATCTATTTTAAATTGCTACTTTTATATTTCTTATTTTTCCACTGTTTCTTTAGTATATAAATGTTATTAATTCAAAACACTGAAAAAATATGGAACTAAATCTCTTTTCATGGGAAATCTTTCAATAACTCATTTTGTTTGTTCTCTTCGTAGGATATGATGAAGTCTGTACTTCATCAAAAATTATTTTCCTTTGGTACAACTTGGCCTTTTACAATTAAACTCTCTTTTCTGTTATTTCTCTATCCCTTTAGGGCATCCCCTCCCCATAAAATACTTTATAAACCAGGCTGTAAAGATCCTTTTGTAGTCAGTAGGGTTGCCTAGAAAGATTGCCTATGTCTCCTTCTCTGGAGATATTCAGAAGCTGTCTGGACACAATCCTGAGTAACATATTCCAGGGGACACTGCCTGAGCAGGGGAGGTTGGATTAGATGACCTCCAGTGGTCTCTTCCAACGTTACTCATTCTGGGATTCTGCAAAAAGACAAGGGGAAGGGCTCGTCCTGTACTTATGGCACTGTGACAGATCCTGTGATCATACAAGCATACTTAATTTCTTTCTCTGGCTGTGCATATTTTTCCCCTCTCCTTTATTTAGACAAGAGATTCCTAATAAGGGAGACCATTTTTTTTATTATGTAGCTGAGTTCCCATTGCACTCAGCAATGAACAAATATCTTCCTGCTTTTCAAGAACCCAAGTGTCCAGGTAAACTAAGGTGTTAAAAGAACCAAACATTCATCTACTATTTAGTTTTTCCCAACCTGGGCCCTCACAGATGTAGTATTATTTTGACACATATAGCTAATAATTAAGGATATTCCTTCAGCTGTGTAGAAATCTTTATGTGGCAAGATATAGTGATATATATAGATAATATAGATACACAAAGTGCTCAAATCCAGAAAACACGAACAGGAAGGAGTATGAGCTGATATTAAGCTCATACCATACTTTCTAAGACCATTTGTCATCACGATAGTAAATTGAAACAAAAATAAATTTCTAACATCCTGTGATGCCCATTAGTTAAAAAACATAATAATTGGGTGAATGTGATTCATTACTCTTAAAACTGTCTGTGGCTTTTTTCATGTTTTCAAGCTTCAAAGAGATCAAGCAGGAAAGTACAACCACAGTGTCATAAAGAAACCTTTGCTACTCATCCATAAAATCAGAGCTAAAATATTTTTAATTTACAAGTAAAATTGCTATACATTTCCTTTTTCAAAAACAATAACACACTTACAAACAAAACAAACAAACAAACAAAAATGCTCCAAACTGGAATTGTACCAGTCTGTGAAGTCAAAATTAATTCCAAACCATGTTTAAAAAATATAAAATGCAATTAAGTGAAAGCAGAATTAGTTCATACTTATTTTTTACTTTATTAACTGTTATTCAGATATGATTTATTTTTCAAAATAAAATGTTTTGCCATGATGCTATCTCCCAGTCTGATGTGTTATATAGTTCAATGAAAATCACCAATTTCAATAACCCTCATTCAAAAGCTAGTAAGTGGAAGACTATTTGAAACTTCATAATTAGAAACATGCTTTCCAAAATAGCAATTAGAACACTGTCAAAATGCTTTTCCACAAAATACAATCCAGAAAATCTCTCAGTTTTATCATTATTGACAAATTCAGCCATAGTCATGTAAACATTTCAACCCAACAGGCTAAACTGGTGGTATCGTAGATTACAACACTGAAATAATAACAAGTATACAAAAGTATACAAGACAAGTGAGTAAGAATTTATAACAGAAAGTTTGTCTCTTCAGTTTTCTCTCTGTGTTTATTCCTGTCTTTCAAAGGGGAATTAGGAGGTTATGCAAAAGAATTAGTAAACAGCTATAAAAAAATACACTTGCAAAATAATTTAATCAGTTACATTCTATGAAAAAACTGCAATTTAAATACAAACTTTTCATCAGTCAAGATATTGGTAATTTTTTGTACAATATTCTTTTAAAACAGTTACATATTTTAAAAAAAAAATTAACCCAACCTCACAAAATTAAGTTACAGGAGTTTGTGCTGTCCACTATAACCTACACTTTCTCACTTGTCTTCTGGTACTGTAGAGTGGTTTGCTGAACCACTAAATAGTTGAAACTCTCAGGTACCCATGAGTGAGAAACTTTGTACAAGGCTTACGGTTTCTGCTTTTTTCTGGTTAACAGAGAATCACCTCACTTGGGAAAGGTTTACATGTGAATAGTGAATTAAGCCAATCTGCACATTTCTCACAGGCATCTGCCTAATGTTGAATAACTTCTGGGAAAATACTTGCATTTATTTTCCCAATTTTTGGAGGTCAGAATTAAAAAAAGGGGAAAACTAGTGAAGTAAATGGAACTATATGGTCATAAGGGCTGTTAAATGCATTTATAAACTTTTCAAGAACTTCCTTGTTCTTGGTATTACATTTTAACAGCTACTAGGGGGAGTATTTTCCTGATTTTCATTTTAAATTCTAGCAAAGTTAAAATTGTAACACTTTGAAAAATTGTTAAAATAAAACAAACTCCCACCTCAATCTATAATGTAAATGTCATGCAAAGAAAGTTAAAATGGGGTTTATGCTCTGCTTTAAAGCCAGCATGAGCCAAGCCATTTTTACCTGTTCCTCTGTAGTTGCCTCAAGTAGTAACAATGTGATATTTATCAGTCAGACTTGACATTAAACAGATTTTTCTGTTTATTTTCAGTATATGGTTCATGGGAAATTTCTCTACTAGTTTATATCATGTTCAACTGGTGTTTAACATATCACAGCAGTCTAATCACCCATGGGCACTTCAGGCTGGTTGGGAAAGAGTTAAATTAAAAATCAACAAAATTAATTACAAATTAACAGATACTTAACTACTCTTCTGTTTGACATCTGTTATATCTGTATTCACTGCTAATAATGTATTTGTTTTTAAAGTGATCAATTATGAAAATTGTTATTTTTCTTTAGAAGTCTGTACTGAAAAGGTTCTTATGATGAGGGAAAAAGGAATTTTGAGATGGACTACATGGAGGAAACATGTTTCTTCAGAACTGGATTATATTTCATTTATTTGCGTGAAGAAAGCTGCACTATCACCTGAAAAAGTTTGTTAAGGTCAGATTAAGTTTTCACTAGGTCTACGAACACTACAGAAAAGATAATAACCAGCTCTCCCCAGTGGCTGATAAATGACTAAGTAGTACAGACTAGAATGTAGCCCTACTTTGAAATGTAAATTCCAGGATGTCCACATATTGGGCCATATACTAAGTGAAATAGCAGTAAAGTGCATTAGAATCAGATTTCACTAAGGGGAATTGCTGAGAGAAAAATCACTCCAGATCATTAAGACCTTCAGCATCCAGTGAAAGAGAAATTGCTTAAAGTTCCTAATAAAAATGAAGAAATTCCATTCTGAGAAGTTTTTAAAAAGCAGTTTTATAATTATAGAAGGTAAGGGTTGTTTACTTTTTTTGTTTTTAATGGTATTTTATATTTCCTGTGCTATTTAGGCATATCAATTAGTGTTAAAATGAAAAGGTGGTTCAGCATTCTTCATTATTCTGGCATATATTTAAATCAGAAAGTGGAGAAGTAATTCGAAGTAACATTCATTTTCTCTGCTTTTTGAAATGTGCAGTCACATCCTCAGGAGTTTTGTAGCAGACCTTAATCAGAAGGGACGTTCTAACCTGAATGCCAGAGGCAAAAACTCACAAATTCTGCAGAAGAATATGAACAGTACCTTTCCCCTTCCCCCTAAATTTCTGCCTGGACATAGAGCCACAGCTCCATCAGTGACTGGGAAATTAAGCAAAGCTTCCATCATGGACCTAAGGAACTAATAGTTCAAGTTATCTTTGTAGTTATTGTCATTTTAAAGGAACATTTGCAATTCTAGGATTCATGTCGAAGAAATAAAGACACAAAAGAGAATCAGGTGCAAGGGAAGAAGAAATTAATTACACATCTCTAATTCAGATGTATTTGGATATTATTATTTTTAATAAAAATCGTCATTACCATCATCATCAACATAGAAAACAGATAGTAATATTTTTCCTGAGTTCCTATACACACATCTACGTGAGAGTACACACGCCACACCTGCCCTTTCCTCTACAAAGGACACTGCTAGAATAATATAGAAAATTGAGCTAAACATTCTTTTTATTCTTTTTATTTTATTATCAAGTTTGTTGACAGAGTGGAACTGTGGATATGAAACAATTACTTTTGGGAAAAAAAGCTCTAGCTGAGAATGAAAAATAATTGGTATTATATATCTGCAGAAAGTAGTAGCGGTACTAGAAATGTAGAGTTGGATGTGGATTTTTTGTTCAAAATGCATCTTTGTCAGCAAATTCCAAATCTTCAAAAGAAATTTTCCAAGTTAATTTAAGTGAAGGTTAAATTATTATTAAAATTAGTAGTTTTGGGATTGCTCTGGCTGACAAAAGGCTCCAATTGTAAGAAAGGAGTAACGAGGCATTCAAATACAGCCTATGACAATATGGTTCATGTTCTTTTGCTGTTTGATTGGAATAGTCTTGCACCTTTTCCTTTGCAGTACATATACTTCTTTTAGCCAAGACCATACTGGCCATGCCCAATGTGCTGCTTGTTTTCACTTTGGCCCCAAAAATTTACTATGTCCAGTTGAGAAAGCCATCCCAGCAGGCTCCTTTGAAAGCAGAGCACTTCCTGATTTCAAGAAAGAGTGTGAAGCTATATCCTTCCTGCCACAGTTACCTTCCTTGTGTGCATGATGTAATTCTTATTTTCCAGCTGTCACTATTGATATAACACACAGAGCCTTATATTTTGACACTTTGGACATTTTGTAATCTGTGTACCTTGCAACTGTTTCTGTTTCTTTAGCAGCTGATTTCATTGGGAGTTTCCTCATATTTTCTGTGATGCGACATTGATCAGTATTTTGGGAAATTTGGGCCAATTGCAATTCCTCATTCTTGCCACTTTTATATGCCATGTTTTAGGCCAGAAAACAAGTGAACAAGAAAACAAAAACCTCTCCAAAAGCAAAAGAAAAAA
>VZTJ01006378.1:0-22018 GCA_013397795.1 Orthonyx spaldingii | reverse complement strand
CAAAAAAAAAAATGAAAAAAAAAAAAAAAACCCCTGGAAAAACAAAAAAAAAAAAAAAAAAAAAAGCTTCTTATATGCGGTACTCTGATATTATTAATGTAGGAACAGAATTTTTTCACAGTTAACTTGGTGGCGTTCTGTTACTTTGTTTTTCCAACTGTTCTGTACTTAAAAACTCTAACTTACTGAACTTTGAAATTGGGAAAAGACTACCTTTTTCCACTCCTAGTGTATTGCTGATTTCTGCTAAAAATTACTAAATGCTCTGATAATGCACATCCATAATGCAAGCTTGGGATGAAGGAATTTAATTTGATTAGATTTCAGGTTAAACTCAGTCATGACCCTAATGAACAAGTTCATATTTCAGAGTTGAAACGTGATCAGGTGGTAATTCAAAGCTCCGGGTGGTGCCTTTTTTTCCTTCTGTACATGCATTGCATACACATATGTGCATTCTTCCCTATTTCCCACCATCTCTTCTTTCTACAGACATGTCTTAATTTTTGAGCAGACAAGGTGAGGCATATGAATGTTCTAGGCTTTATAGCTTGAAGATATAAATTCATCCTTTAATTGGTTTCAGGAAATCTAATAGGGAAATTCACAGAATGCTGAATAATCTACTGTAGCTGTCCTCCTTGCTGTGTATAATGAAAGGCTGATTTACAACTGATAAAAAAGTTATGTCATAGAAAAAGATCAACTAAATATGAGTAGTTAGTAGAAGAGGATAAATACTGCTTGCTATTCAACAAAACTTCTACCTCCTACACTGCTAAGTTTAGATTTCATCATTCATAGATTATATGGGAAAATGATTTGTGAATTCACCCTGACCAGTGGTGGACATACACACATTTCTCTTAAGCACTGTCACTTTCTTAGTCATTTATTTCCTGCTAAACAGGCTGTTCAGAGGCATTGCCAGCTTGCCAGCTCACTGGTCAACTCTGCAGTTTAAGAGAAATACAGGAGGGTCTGCCATTCATTTCAGGAGAAAAAGGTAGACTTGGCACAGTTGCTTTGCTCATCCTTCAGTTAAAATGTACTTGTAATCTTATTACAAGAGTCTACTTGTAGTCCTATTACTATTGAATCATATTTCTAATTCAATGGAGTTGCAGTAGCAAAATATCTAATGCACAAAGCTATGTTGAAAAAGTTATCATGAGTTTTACGTGTCATAAATCCATGACCCATAACTGGGATAATTTTATATTTGCAAAGATATAATTTTAAGTATGAGTTTGAAAACTAAACTACCACTTTTGCTACTTCAGCTGCAGGTATGGTTGCAAACACAGAAGTAAAACATGATGGTAAAGAGTCAATAATGTGATGATTTACTGGAAAAAAAAATACACGTGTAAAGTATTTGCCACAGCATGGAAAGTAGGAGCCATAGGAGTAAATGCATCATCTAGAATTTGTGCAGTATGGCTGAGAATAACTGGATGGTTTGCATTACTTAATGTCTTATATGATAATGAACTTATGTTTACAAATGTCTAATAGCTCAAAAGAAAATAATGGAACAAGCTGATGGAATGTTAACACTTTTCCCATATTGTAAAGTGGCTGACATTATTGCTTGGTTCCTCCCATATTTCAGCCAGAAACTGTTTTAATAACTAAAATAACATTCTTACTATCTTCCTATATCTACTTTCTGAAAGAACATCAGCTGAATTGAGAGAACTGGCCTGCTTTCTGGTATTCAGAAATAAAAGTTACCATATAATCAAAACTGGTTGTCTTTAGAATAATGGGAATGATATGAAAAGGGTTTTCGGCTCTTAAGAAATATTACAGAAAAGTAAACCCAGGGTTTTGTGCAATGATCCTGCTATAATAATATGAGTGTTGCTTCACTGGAGATCAGGAGTGACTGCAACTGTGTCAGTCTGTATTTTTGACTTTTTACAGGTTGCTCCTTTCAGCACTTCAGTGAGAAAGAAACCCTTTCCCTTTGTAGGCTAACATCATCTTGTTTCAGTACATTTCCTTTTTTCATTAACTTTAAGCCACTGACACAGTAGGCGATTGAGCCAACTGAAACAGAGCTCTGTGTGTTCTCTCATGTACTTAGGCAGATGTTTAGTCCTTAGATCTCACAGCTGAACTATGAGACTCATATTTTTCCTCTGCTAAGAAAAAACCTTTTAGCCTACAAAAAGAAAAAAAAAAAAGAGAAAAAGAAAAAGAAAGAAAAAGAAAAAGAAAAAAAAGAAAAAGAAAAAGAAAAAAAAAGAAAAAGCACAAAATTTCAAAAATAATAAAAACAAAAAAGAAAAGGAAAAAGGAAAAAAGAAAAAAAGGAAAAGGAAAAAAGAATGAAAAAGGAAGAGGAAAAAAGAAAGAAAAAGAAAACCGTCTTTTTGTTATTGGCTATGACTGAGCATATCTTTGTAATTTGTAGTTATGAAAAGGCCATATATAAAAAAGGGAGTTTCTGTTATATATTGCTACTAGTAAACTTTGAAAACCAGTTAAAAATATATTTTGAGTTATGTATTAAAAATTTTAAGTTTAAATATAGAGCAGATGAAAGTGATAGCAAGTCTCATATAACAATGGTAATAAAAATGTTTTTCACAGCACACTATTAGAGGCTTGTTATTTATTTTTTCATCTTTATCATGCCAGTGAGAAATAAGGTTTTCTGCAAATCTAAAGTGAACAGTTTTGCACACCAGCACTTAAGACATTCTGTAACAATATTCTTTGTGGTGATTATGACATTTGTAAAAGTAAGAATAAATTAAAGCAACTTATTCAGAGATAAATGCAAATGCAGCCAATAGAATGATTTAGGAAGTCATGAACTTCTGTCTTTCTATGTTGTAAGTCAAAGACCCCTAGAAATGACATTAAAAAAATATAAAATTCATATATCCTAAATTTGGTATTTTGGGGTTTTCTCAGATGTATTTACGCGAGCTAAAACAGAACCAGTACTGATATCATTGCCTAAATAACCAATAATATAACAGTATCTTCCTAGCTGTTCTGCATGATCCTACTTGTCTTCTAGCCTGGATTCTTTTCAAATAATAACAGATGTAAATAAATTAATAGAGACTATTCTCAAGAACAAGAACTTAGAACATATGTGGTAGAAATTTCAAAAGGAAACTGAATGATGACACATTTATTCCACAGTAGAAAACGCAAGGAATGTTTCTCCCTGCCTTCCATCTCCAGTTGTATATTGCTTTGGACATTGGTTTTGGTCAGTTTTCTTTCTCTTGAACTAGGTATGACTAATGATCTTGGAAACTTTTATTAGGCATAACCTATCTAGAATAGTGAGTTGAGTAATATATCCCATCTATAAAATGTGAATGACTCAGACACTTTTTTTTTTGCCTGTATTATGTAGAAATTAAACACTTACTCTCAACCAAGATTTCATGGAAGCTGAAATCTGCTCCCTTTAAACTTCTCTGGAAGGATTTTGCTTTCCCTTTTGCCAGACGCTGAAGAGAGCCATAAACAGAAGAGAGACCTTGGCTGCTTGTTCCAGCCACTCGTCCTCAGCAGTCCAAAATCAGCATGCTGAACCTTTCAGCTGTTGCTGCAATATGCTACAGAATGTGGGATATTTCCAATATCCTTGTTTATTTCAGAGCACCATCCTGGCTTGAACTTTAACAGCTACAGTATGTGTTGTTGTTTTAACTTAGGCCTCCTGTTGAAGTAGGAAATTAACCTTAAAAAAATACCATCTTGTTAACACAGCTGAACAATGCTGATTTGTTCTCTTTGTTTGCTTCCAAATGTTTTCATTTTTCTATTTATTTATTCTGTTTGTTCATTTTAAATGCTCAATGATATGGTGGTACACAAATTGTCCAAGGTCATAGGCTGGACAAGGGAAAGCCAGGCATATCACTGGCCCCAAAAAACCTCAGTCATTCATTACAATCTGGGAAGGAGGCAAGGCCTAATTCCCATTTTAATTAAGTGCTAAAAAAAATCAGAATTCTGGATAGAATTCTGGATAGAAGTTCACAATGTAATGACAGTAGATCGACTGCTACTAGGGTGTATTATTTGCTCCCCATAATACCTTGCTTTTTCAGTACTAATGAAAAAAACCCCATGGCAGGAAATATTCATCAGCTGTTTCTTTCACAACATAAATAAAAATGAAAGCAGAAATACATGATGAGTTTAAATTAATCTCAGTTTGCAAAGGAGAGTATGTTTCATGACAGGTAAAACTTCATCATTTTTATCCACTTCAACAATGAGACAATTTGAAATTATGTGTTTCTGTGGTACCTTGAACACCTCTATTCCTTCAATTTGTGAGGAAAACACAGCTCTAAGAAAATTTTTACTATTCATAAAGGAGTGGGGGAGGAGTCTTGTCCTGGAGAGACTGATCCAAAGATTTGAAGTGCTTTGAACCTTGATATTCCATGATATTCCACTTGGAGAACCAAGGGTCAAGTTGATTATTTTATGGCTGTCAGACTGAAGTAAGTAAATGAATGCAAACACACAGAAATGTATTCATGCAAATATATATATATATTCCCATAAACTTGAGATAAGATATACAATACCCCCAAAGGGGATTTTAAATGGTAGAGGGTCATATCAACTTGCAAGAAAAGTTCTTATAAGAAAATATGTGTAATATAAAGTCATAAAATACAGTAAAGAGTTTTTGAAAAGTCTAGTGAATCAATGGTTTTTATGATGGCTCTTTTTAAATGCAAAGAAACCAAGGCCAAACTGAGCTATTATATGACAGGACCATTTGTAAATATGATGAAGTAACTCACTTGAGTTTTTTCTCTCGTAATTTCTCTGGTAACCTGTCTTAACTGATATTGTATGAAATTAATGGAACACTAGGTTGCACAGTCAGTTCTAGAGGACCCATCCAATATATTTGACATTGCTTACCTTGTAAAAGTGAATTGAAATCTACAGGAATGAAGCATAATATTACATGTATTTCTTTCCTGAGTAACTTGGTTCCTGCTGTGGCTCAGTTTTTATTAATTTCTTTTATATATGCAAAACAAAATTTTGGCAAGTCAGCTCATGCAATTGAATTCTTTGGTCTTCTTTATATTTCAAAATGAGTGTATATGTCTAGACTTTTCTACTAATATAAAAAAAGTAATAAAATAATTTCAGGCACAAAATTCTTCATCTTAGTTTTGCAGCAGTCAGAGCTTTTAGCATCTTAACAGTTCAAAATGTTTTTAAACACACATAAAAAAATTCAAAGATTAAGCTAAAGAGACAGAAGGGATTTTTCCCACTGCAAGCTACCACAATGTGAAGTTTTATTGTAACCACTGATAAGAGTATCAGAAGTTTCTTGTAGAAATGGTCCTAATTTTAGTTTGACATATGATAAATATGTTTGTTCTTTGTTCCTTGTCATAGGTATCTAGCAAGTAACTCTACAAAATTAAATTTTATAGCCTATATGATAGGAGTTTCCTTCTGTCCAAGTTTGTAGGTAATGTTTTATGCAGAGAGCTAGTCAGTTAGCTTGTACACAGATGTCTACACTGTAGGTATCTATGAATCACTAATGAGTCCTACGTAAAACATGCATCTTGGACAGGATTCAATTCATTTAACTCTAAACTTCAGAAACTTAGACATCTGTGTCTGAGATCGTCACTATCTTTCTTCTCTTTTTAGTTAATGGAGATGAAAAATGAAATATCTAAAGTTAGAATTTTTTCATCTTGAGGTAAACATTTAACGTAGGTCAAACTAAACACTCTCCAGAGATCTGTAGTGAAGAGAGCTTTGTTTCTGTTTTAAACACAGTGTTGTTTCCTTTGCAATCAGAAGGAAAAATATTTACTTCTGTACAGTTCAGCAATACTCTTCTAAAAATCCTAATGAAACCTATTGCTTTGACTTTGGTCAAAACTAAATTGTGTTTCTATTGACACAATGTAGAAAATCAGACTTTGGTTTTAAACCAGCTGTCAATTGATTTGGTACTTAAAAATTTCAATTAAAATTGTATTTAGTTGATGTTTGGAAATATTTCTTTCCTGTAGCTAAGTTTGAGGGTTTGATTCCTTATTTTTACCTAGAGCTGGTAAACCCATCACAGAACAATATTATGATGATGGACTAGCGACTTGGAACAGATGCTCCTCTGTCTCTTAGATGATGAAATTTTCTCTGTGTTGGGGTCTCTTCGTATTCAGTTACAAATGAACTGTTCCATCTCCTCATGTCTCTTCTACTTCAACACAGCAATATCTGGGGAATACAGGAATCAGTCTTAACACTTAACCTACAAAACTTGTATTAGTAGACTTAGGATTTAGTGTTGAGACTATGGTGTAATTTCAGAGGGTTTATTTGTTCAGTTCTATGAACTGTATGGGTAGAATTCAAGCCTTTACAACTCGCACAGGGCTTTGTCATTTAGAAGATCCAGTAACATTTCCAGCTCTTATTAAAGCAGAAAAAGAAGGAGTTGTTAGTTCTACATGTGAGCTTGAAGGAATGTATGAGCTGCTACATATGATGACATCTGAAACCTATTTGCTTCAATATTTTACCACTCATGCTGACCTGCTCTCACTGGTTCAAAAGAAAATGAAAATTCCCCTCCTGTACAGAGTCTTTAACACTATACTTTAACATTTAATAATTAGAAGCTGATATCCTGAATTTTAAGGTTTCACACACCATCCAAATTATACATTCTTTAAAAAGTAATCAACACGTGAAGCTTTTTATACCAGTCACAATTTTATTACAATAACTATTTGTAAACTATAGAAAAGCTTGTCTTTGCCTCAGTTTTGGTTCAGTAATCTCTGAAGTAATTCCTAAGCTTCTCTGTTTTCTGAGAATTTTATTTACTCATTTATTTATTTTTAACCACTGGACAGTACATTTTGTCACAGAGGTCATAATTCTGGAACTCAAAACTAGAAAATTTTTTTGAAGGCTGTTGTTCAAGACATAATGATATACATTTCTAGAGAGGAATACAAAGTACGCAATTGTTTCTTTTACTTCAAAGGTGGACTGTTCATCATTTCCTGAAACTCAACTTTGCTTTCCAATCTACAGTAAATCAGACTACAGCTCCACAAAAGGAGTGGATAACACTGTCTATGAGGGGTAAAAAATGTTAGTAGAACTTTTATTCATTAGTAGCTGCTTTAGAAACCACCAAAATATGGAGTTGTGGTTACTATTACCCTTGCTGCGGAACTTGACTTTCTTTTTTAGCAAGGGCCTTCTGTCAACTTTTAGCAGTTATTGCAAAATCCAGAAAGACCACATTAATTTATATGTCTATTCCCTGAGTAGAAGATGGATCTGAAAAGATGAAAAATGTTCCTTAAAAAATAGTGTCAAAATAGCTGTTTTAAGTTTGATATCACCTTTTTTCAACTAGCAACTGTTCCTCTCTGCAGCAGAGTTAATTTTGCCGTTATTATGACCACGGATGCATGACTGTTTCAAAATATTGGCAAAGGGCAATGAGCCAAAATCATTATCTTCACTTGAAGTGTTTAATACCAAATGTAAATATTGGAGGGGCTTGAGTGCCCAAGCCATCCCTCAAGGCTTTATGCATCTGATTATAAATGTCCCTGCTGCACTGTCAGCTAGTCACCATCACGACTTCAGTCCAGTGTTGTCAAGGAAATAATAACCTACAGTCTTCCATTGCTTATCACTATAAGGACAGCGCTTAAATAACACATGGGTTGACTTCCCCTCAAATACTCCTGTATAATTGAAATTGTTAATAGGCAATTAGAAAAATCAGAACTAAAAATAGAATTCAGTCTGCTTTAGATGCTAATTCCTCCTGTATTTTTCATGCAGCTTTAAAACTTGTAGTACCCAGTGAGACAGTGTTCATAAAACAAGAAAGTAAGCTGATGGTTACCTTCTAAATACACTTCCAGTGGTCAGTTTTATCCTCTTGTCTAGAAGAATGAAAGAAGCTAATGTCTTTTTTCACTTCTTTATGGAACAGCAGCACCTGAGGCAGACAGAATTTATTGCAACAATCCACTGCCAGGAATACATTAAGCACAGAGGAATAAAGGACATACGAGTATGTTCTACATTCAGAGAGAAATGTGGAATACAAAAAAAAAACATTTTCCAAAATACCATCCCTTATGATTTACATTATTTTTCAAATTAAATTCTTGGTGGTCATTACAGGTTCTTGCTTTTGTAAACTGAGAAATTTATTTCCTGAATTATTTCCAAAGTTCTGTGAAGCAGATAATAAACTTTAAGAGCTATGGTGTTTGTTCCATACAAACCTAACTTATTACTTTGTGCTATTCTCAGTCTAAAAACTTGTACAGATTGTAAAGAAGTACATATTCTTCAGTGTAGGACAAACATTTGTAATTGAGCTTTTAATCTTCAGGGACTAGGAAATTATGATTTTTAGAAATGAAGCATAAAGACAAAGATATGCTGAACTAGGGTAGTCCATTAATCAACTTCGCACTGCATAGTGAGTATCAGAATGCAGTTTCTTATCAATAAATCTCAACAAACATCATATTTCACCTAAAACTGGATTAGTTCTGTATTAATCTTGTATTTCAGATTTTTTAAATTAAATAGGTATTTGAGTAAATTTTGAGCTTAATTTGACTTTGTTTTTTTTATATGTCCACTTTGGGGTATATATATTTCAATAAAATGTGATATGTATTTCCACATCAGCAACTTCATTTTTGAGCTTGATGCCTGCAACAGAGTTGATCATACCAAGACAAAACACAGGTGCCATAGTGCTATTTTCTCATAGCTTTGGCAGACAAGGTATGTAACCTATAAACACTTGTGCTCTTCTGGACTAACAAGTAGAGCACAGGAGGTTCAACATGTAAATGGGATTAAACAGGTGTGTTTATATATGTTGCAGATTCAATTAGTCAGTGAAGAGAACTTCTCGAAGACCATTCATTTGAGATAAACAAATAGGGAGTAGCTGAGGGAACTGGGGTTGTTCAATCTGGAGAAAAAGAGGCTCAGGGGAGATCTTATCAATCTCTACAATTACCTGAAAGGAGGTTGTAGCGAGGTGGTGGTCAGTCTCTTCTCCCAGGTAACAAGCAATAGGACAAGAGGAAATGACCTCAAATTGCACCAGTGGAGGTTTAGGTTCCATCATCAAAAGGGTTGTCAAGCACTGGAACAGGCTGCCCAGGGAAATGTTTGAGTCACTGTCATTGGAGGTATTTAAAAGACATGTAGATGTGGCACTTAGGGACATGGTTTAGTGGTGGGTTTGGCAGTTCTGGGCAAGTAGTTGTACTAGATGATCTTAAAAGTCTTTTCCAACCTAAAGGATTCTAGGATTCTATGACTGCATGACCTTAAGGCATGTCAGAAGAACAGCCCATTAATGTTGTTATTTCTTTTCACTGTGCAAACAAGATGACAAAGTTGTCTAGCATGGCCTAAGGCAATTTCCAAATATTTAAGGTAAGCAGATGACTTAGATAGTCAATAATACCTCTGTCTATCTCATTTATCAACACATAAGCACACTTTAATATTTTTATTTTCCTAATGTTTCATTTAACCAGTCAAGTAATAGAAGCAATATCATGAAAGAGTAATGAGGTCAAGAAAAATGGCTCAGGATCATCATCAGACTTGATGATACAAGAAATGAAGTCATCATACTAAACCAAGAGAATAAGAATTATTTATAGAAATAACTCGAGACAATAAATGTCAAAGAATCCTGATTTATTTTTGTAAGCAATTTAGAAACAGGGAAAATAATGCCAGCAAGGTTTCTTAAATAAAAATTTTCATTTCTTTGATCTGTATCTTGTGTATTTATTGTAAGTAAAGTCAGTGTTTTGGAATGCATTTTTCTGAATGTATCACAGAAGGGTGAACTAATGAAACATAACATTTGTTTATTTTCTTACTTATCTGAGGAACTTGTCCATACAATGTTAAATTCATTGCTGTGGTAAGCAAGTGCAGTTATTGTCCCTTTAATGGAATTCTGCTTGCTTAGACCTGCAATTATTTTGTCCCATAAAATAAGTGATCTGCGTAACAGCATTTTCAGGTAGACATTATTCTTTTCATACTGCTCTGGAGGAAATGCTGCAGAGGATTAAGGATTCTTTCTAATACCACAAAGGGTATCTGGACTCAAAGTTTGTGTTAAAACACTTTCTTTGCTCACAGGCTTGAACTCAAATCACACCTCTGTCTAAAGGAAAAGGTTCCACATTGCCTTGCAAACTCCTTTTTTTATGACATTTTGGGATTGCTGACAGGAAGTTTTCAGGTTATGCTTGACATTTTGGTAAGTAAAATCACATGAGTAATCTTACTTTTGCCTAATGCATTCTGTGTTGCTTTCCTTTTGAACTGCTCTGAAAAGGAGACAATACTCATAATATCTTTCTTTGATCTTTTTCATATCATGTGATATAACACACAAGCAATTTACATTTGCTGTTCTTAAAACTATTGAATTACCATCACAATTTTTTTTTCTTTATCCAAACTTATTTAACTGCAGTTCTAGATTTTACTTTCAAACTTAGAATGAAGAGAAGGGAAATGAATAGCTTGAACATAGACTGATTATCTCTTCACCAATTTAAAAGTCAAGGCGGAATTAATTTATGTTCATCACACCTAAAAATCTAAAAGGTCATTAAAAATTCCCTTTTCCTAGACAATATAAGGGAAGACAGCTGGGTATTATAGTGATTTTCAGCAGTATAAAACCCTTAAGAGGATTTTAGTGGGTTGCCGGGAAGAAAGCAGCTGAATCAATGGTTTGCTACAGTTTTACTAGTTTTTATAGTATTGCAAAGACCATGTCTCAGAAAAGACTCTCTGACACAGAGAGAAGTAATAGCTGAATTTGGAAGAAAAATAGCTAGAATGATGGCATGAACTTCATAAATTTTGAAATAGAGGTCTGTGACTTCGACCTTTAATTACAAGGAAGCAAAGAGAATTCACATACCTAAAATCGTTGAAATAGCTGTGAAGTAACTGTCTTTTTCCTAGCAGAAACAAAGTTGAAGAATCCTAATAAATATTTTCAGTGTTTTTAATGGATAAGTAATTTGGAGTGGAACTGCATAGTGTGAGTTGAATTAGGGTGTATTGGGAAAAATAGGCAAGAATTGGAAGTATAAAACTGGATGAGAATATGTGTTCTTTATTGCTGAGGTGGTGCACTGTATAGATAACAAAAATATGTGCAATTTTCTGGAAATAAGGTGCAAGACAAGTAATGAGGCTGTGATAGTCCCTGTGACCATTCAAGTGGCTCAGTATTAGTGCATAATTTATGAGTGCAATTGAGCATTTAAGCAGACGGAACCTTCTGTCATTAGATCAAATATGGGCTGCTCTTTTCAGTCAATCAAATTACTTCTTTATTATTTGCCTGGGATAAAAGGTTTGGTAGTGTCAGGGAAAATCCTTTAATATATTGGTAACAAAAGAGTACACTGTGACTGGCACTGAGGGAAAACCAAACAAAAACCCACAAACAACCCTACTCTAAACTTGAGTTACTTACCAGCTGATATATTCAGAGAGGAGGTTCAATGCTGTAATCTGTGTGAACCTCGTACAGTTCAACAAGGCCAAATGCAAGGTCCTACACAAATCAAGGCAATCCCAAGAACAAGTACAGGCTGGCCAAAAAATGGATTGACAGCAGCCTGGAGGAGGACAACTTGTTTTGGTTGACAAGAAACTCAACATGACATGACAATATGAACTCACAGCCCAGAAAGACAACATAAGAAGGATGTGTATTTCTTAAAGCTAGTTCAAAGGAGGCCACAAAGATGATCAGATTATTGAAGCACCTATTCTGTGAAGACAGGCTGAGAGAGTTGGTGTTTTTCAGCCTGGAGAAGAGAAGGTTCTGGAAAGACCTTCAAGTACTTGAATAAAGCTGGAGAGGGACTTTTCACAAGGGCACGTAGTGACAGGACAAGGGGAAATGACTTCAAACTAAAAGACGGTGGATTCAGATCCAATATCAGGAAAGTAATTTTACTGTGAGGGTGGTGAGGCACTGGAACAGGTTGCCCAGAGAAGCTGTGGATTCCCCGTCCCTGGAAGTGTCCAAGGCCAGGTTGAATGGGGCTTTGAGCAACCTGGTCTAGTGGAAGGTGTCCCTGCCCATGGCAGGTAGGTTGAAACTGGCTTTTCTTTAAGGTCTCCTCCAACCCAAAATGTTCTGTGATGATTCTGTGTGCTATTTGAGTGGTATTTGCTCTGTATATGACGTGAATTTGTTCATTTGAGTTTATGAAGTGAAGTATGAAAAGAAAGAATAGCCCTTATCCCATGCACAATAGCCCAATCCCATGCATACACCAGTCATAGAGAGATTCACTTTCTTATGAATGAATCTGGAATACTTCCCAGAATAGAACTACCTCTCAAAGGTAACTTTGGCTGACAGTGCTGAACTCCAAGGAGAGAGTGGGATACTGCTTTTCTGTGCAATGCACATGTGGGATTCTTCATCCTCCCAAGAGATTTTTTGATTGCTGCTTGCTATTCGCTTCTGTGTAAGGAAGTAAAAAAAAGAAATCTTGTGTTCTGGAGTTTTATGACTGCAGTAGATACCATGTCAACTTTATGTCTACATGTATAATTCTGATATTTTTCTTGAGATGAGACTATTTGGTCAATTGTTCAAGCAGTACATGACTAATATATTTACAGAATAATTCCTGAGTAATTGATATTGGATAAATTAGTCAGATAAAGAGAAAATGAGTTCTTTTGGGTTTGCTCACATCTTCCATCTGTACTCTTCACTTTTTTCCTTGTTATTTTAGCAAATAAAAACTAGCTTAAAAAACACCATGATAAATATATTAGATTTTCACCCTTCAGATTCATGAATAAGGAGCACTGTGGTTAGACCTATTTCATTTCTGAGTACACATTTCAATTTTTCTTTGAGATTTTGAATTTTTGTTATATTTTATAGCATTAAAAAAATTAAAATGTGAGAAGTCCTTGAAATTTCATCTACAGACATTACTACTTAGCTATTTAAATACTATGTAACAATGGATTTTCAGTTAGTGAGTTAAAAGTCTGAATAGTTTAATATTTAATTTCTTAAATTTCATGTTACTTGATGCCCTCATCAGGTTCACATAACAGAGAATTTCAGAAATGACATCTTTTTATGGAGGAACTTCTGACAGCTTCTTTCTTAAGATCTTTCTGATTGAGACAGGAAGGATGGCATTTAACTCAAGATTGCTGATATCTAAATGAAGTTCGTAAAGTGCAGATGGCTATTTTAGTTACGGATTCTGTTCAGGTGTCTAAGTTTCTAGTGCAGTTGAATCAACACAGGTTATGAAAGCTACTCACCTGTCCCTGGTATAAGACACCTGTGTTTTGTGCTGAACAGCTTCCTGGAATCCATTTACTTTATCAAGCTCTACTTAGTGTCTTTTATGTACCATGGTTGTCTTAGATGCTTTAAGGTATTCTATTTGTCCATCAGCTAAATGGTGGTCTAAATGTTTTGACTATCTTGTATCTTCACTGAGGTGTTTCGAAAGATATGCAGATACCCTGAATAACTGGCCTTGGATGAAAGGTAATGTGAAAATGGAAAGGTACTAGTTGACTTACCCGACTTGGAAAAACTCCCCAAACCTTTAGGTAGTAGTTTATAATTAGTTTCACTTTTTCCCCTTTAGATACAGAAGAAAATGCTCCAAAATATCTTGTGACACTGGACGTTCTTTTGAAGAAACAAACCAGAACTAGCAGCCAAATCACATTTCCCAGTATTTTATTTCCAGGTATATGTGTATATGTAAATAATTGCTAAAAGTTTACTGTTAAAACATAAAAGTTAATATTGTCAGTGTTTGTTAATATCAACTAAATTATGTTACATTCAAGCCAAAATCATTCTGATGGCATAGTGGTAGAACCATGTATATTAGCCAAAGTTTTAAATGCTAAGTTTGGGAAAGTGTCTTTGCTTAGATGCTATTTAGATACATGAGGATGGAAATTGGGTTAGTTTGCACCACTAAGTAAAACAGGAGAACTGTGTTGGCTTCAGGCAAGTGCTGAGAACAGGAGTTTTGCCCTGAGGATATGCACTAATTTAAGCTTGCCTTCTCTGGTCAGTGGTTCAGTCCCTTTCAAAAGAGTACACCCCAGAGTATGAAAAGCTTCTCAAGAAATAAACTTTTTCAGATTAAGGTTATCCTTCACCCCTGCAGTTGTGAAACTGGAAGTACTAATAACATAAGAGGGAATGAATAGCTATCAAACTATTAAAAACCAGAGAGTACGCAAAAGAATATACAGAACATATTATATCTTGAAAGTCAAACTCCTTAATGATACATTTGGTAGTTGTAGCATCATATTTATATGGAAAAGAGTTGGTAAATGTGAGAAGCACCTAAAACTGCTGTTTTGAGCATTTATCAGGCAATTCATGAGGACATTTAAGAAGACAAATACCCATTTATAGACTAGATCACGGTTATGCACAACGGATGTCATGCACCTGTGTATGATGCATAGCAAGTTCAGGTCCTGAATTTCTGAGGACTTATAAAACAGAAAGTCATTGTCAAAACATATATGGCAACTGACTTTGTTCAAATTCAAATTAACTTAGTTTACAGTCTATATTTTCTTTAAGGCATATAACCTATTCCAGTTTTCTTCCTGGGTTGACTTAATTGCATGCAATTTAAGCCAATGTCCAAGCATTAGACATCCCATCTGAGTTCATATCCAAGAATGATACTGACGTGCCTTTACATGGGAGCCTTGGAGGCTTTGGTGTCTTACAAGGGTATTCTGTGACAGCTCCCGGATAGTGTACTGAATATCATGTAGTATCTTGAATGATCTTAGGTAAGCGTGAACAAACAGCTCAATTTGTGTCTGAATTTCTTACACACTACTGAACATAAAATTAATAAATCAAAAGAGAGAGCCACATGCAGGAACCTTGTCTCCTATTACAGTACAGGATGAATAGGCTTCTGAAGGTACATTTGTTCCCTCTATTAATGTTAAAAACATTTAGACTGACAATTTAGGCTAGATGAGAAACTTTTAGGAAAACAAAAATAGGTGAGAGGATTACCATAGAAAAGTGAAATATTGCCGACTGTATAGAGAAGATCCACAGTTCTGAAAACAAACTCATGAAAACTTGAAGTTCAGGCTTTACTCTTGTTGACCAATAGTAACAGTTCTCTACTGCAATGTTATGGGGTTCTGTTCACACTGTGATCTGTTCTCAGTGTATGAGTGTATGTTCTGAGTGTATTTGCTCATATTGTTATTTGCCACACCTTAGGGTTGCACTGTTCTAAACTGGCTTGTGAATAAAAAAAATTGGAGAGCTTTTCCTTAACTGAAGTGATGAAAAAATTACATGAAAACCTAAAGGCTTTTTAAAAAGCTGGCATATGTATAAATACAAAGTATATTTGAAAAAAAATCCATGTGACATGAATATTCAGTAGTTTATAAAGATATTTGTATTTATTATTATTGGTTTTTAAAATGTATTTCTCTAATTATCCTTGTTCTGAGGTAGCATTCTAATTATTCTTCTAATACTAAAGGATTAACATACTAAAAATAATTTTGGAAGTAAAAATGTAAGTATTTCTTGCAGTTATTTCATATTCCTGAGTACCTCTCCTCTGTTTAACATTAGCCTCAGAACACTTCCAAAACATCTTAATTGATTTCACTTTTTTTCCTATATTTTATTTATTTGTAATTTTTGTAATAGATACGATGATGTGATCTAGGGGTTTTTTTAGTTCAAATTTTGAACGTGTATTAAGATTGCATAGTATGATACTGCAGAGAAATTGCAAATTAAGAATAAAAAGTATAATGCGTAGTAAAACAAATTCAACAGAAAATCTGCCTGAGGTTTTTGATGACATAAAGTTTACCTATGTTGTTGTTGCCCTTATGTTTGATTGTCACCTTGCTTATTTTCATCAAAACAGCCACAATAAAAGAGGTCATTACCTTTAACACCATTTATGATTTAAACAATTGTATTGGGGTGAAGACTCTGTTTTACTTTTAGTCAAAGAGTTTATTATTAAAAAAAGTAATAATGCAAAGGATTATCACATCCCTGTTACACTTGGATCTGTAGCCCTGTTATACTTGCAAATCTGTTTGTTTCCAGCATTTGAAAATTTTAGTTTATTTCTTGATCCTTTCTTCATGACAGCAATTTCCAGAGGCTGTAATAGATGAAGATGTTAATTATTCTTTATTTTGACAAAGCGGTGTGAGATTTGACCTTTCTTAGCAAAATAACAATTTTAAAGTGAAGTGAACAAAGGATATCACAAAGATTTAGTCCTCCTTGATTCATGACAACAGCAACTGAAACAGGCCGTCGGCTACTTTTTATACCTTAGTACAAGTACATTTAAACTGGGATTCTTCTTATTTATTTATGAGGATACATTGTAATGTGTAACCATCTGGTATTTCAAATCCAGCTTTGCCTGATAATTTTCTGGTGTCTATGTCTCTGGATGGTATACTGAATTATAGGAGATCTGAAGTATGGAAATTTAACAACTCTCTAATTAAAGCTGCAGCATTTGTGCAACAGATGAAGACTATTTCAGAATAAATTAATATCAATAAAAACCAAGAAACTAGCTTGGGTGTTTTGTGGGAAACTGCCAAAGCAGTCATGAGGGGTAGGATAATTTGCTTAGCTGCAGCGGCAATACAAAAAGCATATCTTGAGTACCAGTGTAAATTAGAAAAGGAAGTTAATGAGATGAAAAAAGCAACATAAATAGCAGGTACCCTAGGACCCTCCAACTTTTGATTAAACAGAGGGAAAGTAAATGCTTTGTGGTGAATAACACAGAAAATGTGTTAAAGCTTAATGAACAAATGTACTCTGAAAAGGGGAATAAATCCAACAAATTATTTACATATGATTGGAATAGGAAGAGAAAACTGGGTTTTTTTAGTTTGAGAATGAAAAGGCACTGCAACAGATCATAATCCAAGAACTGTAATACGATTTCTTGCATGTTCTTTATAAAACAGATTTATCCTAGCTAAATATGGGTCATGAGGAGATAGTCTCCTTATCCGAAATTCAATTGCCATGGATTAAGAAAGAAGTAAGATGAAGTTGTTTCTTCTGGGATCAGAAGTTAACAACAAGCCAGTGAAGATTCTTCTCTCAAAAAAGCCCCAACAGACCAGATGGAATCAGTGTTATTAAAAGAAGTTGTCTTTGTTTTTGTTTGCATGACTGAAAAAGCTTTTATTTATTTGACTTCCTTCTCTCTTGCATAAATGGAAACATTCTAATCTGCAGTGGAAAAAATAAAGTCTGTATGATAGATCATATATGACATTGGCTTTGGTATAAGAAAATTTTCACTTATTGAGATAATAGCCATTTTCCTTATTATGTAGTCTTTCATTCAACAAAAGATAAGTAACTTACTCAACACTGATATTGGGGCTTGTTGCTGTTAAATTTGATGTTACAACAACATAATTAAAGAGAGATGTGAACATTAGTAGACTATAATGTAGCAGTGTCTAGCATCCTTTACTCAATACCATAATTGAACTATGTTTTAGTTGGTGACAGAATGAGGATTCACAGAAAAAGAGCATGAAGGAAAACAAAGGAAAAAAGACAAGAAAATTGAATCCATCATACATGAAGCTATTATAACTACAAGGAAAACCAAATTAAAAGGTTAGATCAAAGTATATTTTAAGGAATAAAGATCTATACCATAATTTTCATAGATTAAAGTTTTTCACAGAAGTCAAACGCTTTGAGGGACTTCCAGAATTTTAAGATCCGATGTTCCTAAGGGACAGAATCCAAAGCTGAGTATAAAGTTCCACTTTTAGAACTTGTCACTGTAGGTTTAAATTGTTTCCTTTTCATCTGTTTGAAAACCTGCATTTGGTTTATGGTTCTTGTAGACAGTAAGCACAAAGTCTCACTGAAACAATTTCTTTCTCTTTCTCTTTCCTGAGTTCATCACAGAGTATGGCTGAAAATCTAGAATTAAGGCAAAGCAGATGTAAAGCTGCACAAGGGTTACCTTCCTCCACAGATATTGTGTCTGATCCAGATGATGTCTAGGAGCTGCACACATGAAGTGAGTGGTTCATAAGAGACTGCTGAATTAAACCTGGCAGCTGGCTACACTTTAGTTGTCAGTGGTCCAGCTCTTGCAGATTCAATTAGAGGTTTTGGTTCAATTAACCAGAACTTTCATGTGAATCTCCCATGTTCTCAGAGCAGAACCTTATTGCCTTCCCAAGCAGTTCTTCACAGGCATGTAAAAGTCATGTCTGGCAGAAAAAGTAAATGGTTTGACAGGGCAAACAGGATTTTAGCTATTCCATAGGGGAAATCAGAAGTGTAGTTGAGAGAGTTCAGGGTCCACGCACAATGTGCATAGGCTTATCTGAGCTCAGTGTTGGCAAACAGGATATCTGACATCTAAGGTCAGATGTAAATAGCACAGCAACATCACTTACCTAATTGTTTTTGGGTCATACTGAGCCAAGTTCCCATCTGGAGAGAGGGAAGCAAACAAAGGGCTTGTTTAATCATGCAGCTAAATGTTACTTACACAGGCAAACCCAGTACTCAAATACCGATAGCAGTAACCTTATTAGCTACTGAAATTGCTGTGAATAGAATAAACCATATCGATTATTAATGTTCACAAGAGTCAGTGCCCTTTGTTCCACAGAAGAGACCTCAGGGAAAGGAGTATTAAATGGTAATTATTGGTCTGACACATCCAGAAAATAGTATCTTGTCTTCCCCAACTGAAACACTTCATAGCAACAGTGACTGAAACATAAATCAGTAGGACCAGTTCTCACCCTCAGCTTCCCTCCTGACCTATTTCTCTCAGAAACTGCACCACTGAGAGACCTTAGGTGGATGTATGACTCAGACTACATCATACTTGCTACAAGGGGGATATTGTTTTGGGCATCTAACCTCAAACTGAATGTAAGAAAAAACACAATCTTCAGGTTATTTCAGTCTTCAGATACAGTCAGGATTCATATCCCCCAAAGGATAAGAACATAATAAAATCTGTTCTCTTTTAAAAATTTAGTATAAACTCCACATTTTAGAAGTTATTGCATTCTGTTGCTAAGGCTGAGCTAATTTTTCTTCTTAAAGACGGGACTCAATATTTTGCTGTGTGTGAAGATGGCACTGTAATTTTCCTTTTTACATCTGTATATCAAAATGTTACTTTTGACTTTTTTTTAACTGGACCACAATTTCTGAAAGGTGTTGGGCATGAAACCTGAAGATTATGGGTATTTTAAAGAACAACTCTATCCTATCACTATGATAAAATTGGATTTGAAGAAAGTTGGAAAACAGATACTAACTGCATACATACGAGTCAAAGCACATAACCACAAAGCATGTTGCTAGAGATTGTCGTACACATTTTAGTGCATGAAACACTTGAATTTCCCAGGTCATATACATTTTTGTACAAGGTACACTTAAGCTTCCCAGTACATATATTCATTAGATCTGATAAATATTATAGGATCTCTGTCCTGGAAATTAAGAGACCAGTGGATGATCATTACAGGAGTAAAAACATTAGGAAAACCTCACCTGCTAATAAGTTGGGAGATGCCAGAAATGTTCAGGTGGCATTCATATGTTCAAGTTATTTCATATCACCATGCTTTCATAGAGGCACCTTCCTAAAGACCAGGTACTTTTAACTGTCAAGAAGTGTTGAGAGGCATTACTCTATCAACTTAACCTGTAGATAACTCTGTGAACACTACCGAAATGAATTATTGAATTCCATGAACTATGGCTCATTTGAATTTTCAGTTTCCACTGGTTTCAATGAGACCTAAACCAAGCTTTTAAAACATCAGACTATGTTTAATTGTTCTTCTACTGATCAGAGGCACATGCTTGGCTATTTGTGCAACACTCCCGTGCTAACTCTGGTTGAAGCCATGTCATATACTTGCCTTTCTCAGTTCCTCATTTCAGCATACTTCAATAACAGCACTTACTTTAGCTTTTATTAAAAAAAATAATTCTGAAGGAAATTAATCTTCTCCATGTTTGTTGATTTCTGTTTGCATTAACGCGTAAGTCTTCTCCTCCTTATATTCTTCTGATTACTTTTGAGAACAGTACGTTTACACTTGTTCTTCTGGGACTGGACTGGAGCATTATTCCCTCAGGGGTGTCATCTTCTTCATGGATGTTTGAGATTATTCTCTTCCACGAAAATAATAAAATAAGGAATTTTCATTTCTCTACATTTCTCTTTTTCATTTGATACTTTCGACTTCTCTCTACTGTTACCTCCTGCTATTATGACTCTCATTTCTGCAAAGTATTTTACTTTGAGGATTGCTATAATAAAAACACTATTCCAATTTTCTTTTTTCAACTTATTCCAAACACCTTCCAAAAAAACAAAGTCCTTTCAGAGTATTTAACTTTTTTTCTTAACTTAGAGGTATGACCATGAAGTCATACTACTGGAAAGCTAAAAAAGATCATATTGTTCTAATATTCGTTTTTGAGCATTTTTAAGCTATTTTAAGAATTTACCTAATATAAATTTTAGAGACATTAAATCATCTGTCACACTAAGGTGACAGATCATAAGTACAATATGATTTTACTGATTTTTCCTTAGAAATTTTACTGATTTTTCCTTAGAAATAAATTTTTGCAAAATAGAAATGTACATTTATGATAAAAATGAGATAAATGCTTTTGTCATTAGTTTAAAATATTATTTTCAGAGGGCATTTTCATGGTTAATATGTGGTCCAGTGTTTAAATAATTAAGAGACAAAAAGTTCTCCAACTGAAATGTAAAGCTGAAACAGTCGTAGTGACAGGGATACATAATCTGTAATAATACAATATCAATATTTTGATAAATAGCTTGTAACTCATAAATGTAGAAAATTAGAAAAGGAGTTAAGGATTTTATATGGAAGGAAACGTTAAAGAACATTTTTAACCTAACATAATTGGCACATTTTATTACAGGCTGGTTCTGTAGATCTGCAAAACTGTTGAGGGAAGCAAAGATATTCTTTCATTGTAACTTCATGTTAAATAATTTTATAATTGCTGTTATATTGCAAAAAAAAAAAAAAAAAAAAGAAAATATTTTTACTTGATAGACAAAATGAGACGTATTTGCTGTTTTTAATGTCAGCCTTATCAGAATTGACCTTGAATGGATGACTTCAAATTTTCATTGACTTAAAAAAAGGTTCATTGACCTGGAAACAAAAAAAAAAAGAAAAAGTAATTTAGAAAAGAGTTTATGCTAACAAAATTCTGATTTACTGTATCACAATACAATCTTCTGAAATAGTCACTGATTTCTCTCAAGGATTTAGTAAATAACATTCACATAAAATTATCTATTAAGCTAATAAAACAGTACCTGGATAAATATCTGTAGTGGTTTGAGTTCGTTCACCTGAGTGTTTTAGAGGGAGCTGGCCCGGCTCTGCCCGCTGTAATTAAAATGTTTTGCCCAGCAGCCGGAGATCTCAGGCCGGGTCCTCCCCCACGTTCAGCTGCACTGCTGCTGCAAACTCCCTTCCAAACCTCCCCCCACTCCCCGCTCTGAGGAGGGGGAGGGGGGGGGAAGGGCAAGGGCCCAGCCTTACCAGAGAGAGAAGCACAGGACTTCCTTCTCTGGCAGCAACAGGACAGGAAAAAAAGGGTTTTTTCTCAGGTGTATCTCTCTTAAATATGGTTTTTTCCCTGGAGGCGGAACAACTTCTAATTGGATTATACACCCATCAATACTCAAAACTAGCTGGTCACTGGCTCTGTTTCCCAGGAAGCAAGGTGTACTGCTTCCTGCACCATAGGTCACTTGCAAGACTGATTCTTTCTGGGTAAACCTACGACACTCCA
>VZTJ01006375.1:0-10205 GCA_013397795.1 Orthonyx spaldingii | reverse complement strand
TGGTTCTGTAATAGCAGATTCACTCTGCTTAAGCTGATTGCATTCCTATGGCTTCTTCAGCAGGCTGTGGGAGATGTCTCCTCCACACATAGCTGGCCAGCCAAGCCACATATCCCCTGCAGAGCAGGTTATGGGCTGGTGTCCTGGCTCTGCAGGACATCCCCACGAGGTGTGGCTGTATCCCTGGCTTTCCATTATGGAAACCAAGTCTCAGAGCTGAACTGGTGTAAACCTTTGCAGGCAGCAATCACAGCCAGTGAGCAGCATGGGTATGATGTCCCTGTTTGTTGGGTGAGGTGGTTCCTAATTGCTGATCTCAAAGCAAGGCTCAGTTTGCCTCCAGTGGACTGGGCTGTGAGTTGTCACAAGCTCAGTCTGATTGCCCCAAATCAGGAGATGCCTTAAGGATCCTGCCCAGAGAAACTGCTTTAGGGTGCTTTGCATCATGTTCTAGTTCCTAATTCCATCCTCCCTTTCTTTTACTGTAGCTTTTCCTCAATGACAAATCACTGCTTTTATATCTTGAGTGTTAGTGGAGTTAACAGGGAATTTTACAGATTGAATTTTCAGAGTAAATGGTCAGTCTGAATGCACATTCATCAGTGAGAAGTACCTGGTGCTGCTTTGGGGCAGGTGAGAGAGCTCCTCCCCATCAGAGAGAGAGAGATCTGTGGTGTTCAGCAGGGCTAAGACTGGGCACTTCCAAGGCAGCACTCTGGGATCAGCACCAAAAGGAACTGAGGATTAATTCCTCCCCCTGCTGCTCAATGAGATGTAGTTCAGATAACAAAGAGCTAAAATCCAAGCACAGTTTTATCCTACCAGGATATTCACACCAGGAATCATGAGATGTTGATGCCTAAATGGATATTTGTGTCATTTTCTTAGGCTTTCCTCACACCTTGAAGTGTTGCCTGTTTAACACCTCCCTGGCACCCATGGCCGTCAACCTCCACATTCCTGAGGACGGCTCAGGAGAGCCCAGAGTTTGCAGCTCTGCTCAGACATTTGAAACCACTCGCCAATCTTGGAGCAAGGGAACTCGAGGTCTTATGAAGCCAAGGGAATTTAAAATAAGTCCTTGCAGAGGGACCGTCCGTGCCCTGGGATCCCAGGACATCAAGGTATGGGAAGAGTCCAGCCTGGGGGGCTGAAGCTTCACTGGAGTGTGGGAGGGCTTTAGCTCTGCCAGGTTTGAGCACCATGTGAGTGAGAGATCTGCACTGGTGTGAGGCCTCTGTTACCTGGGTTACTCGGGATAGTCCTGAAGGAGCACTGTTTTGTTTTCAAAATTACAAGCTGAAATCATGTACCAGGTGCAAGTACAGAAGCCATTCTTGTGTTTTTGAGAGCGATTTCTTTGACTGAAAGCAGACAGAGGAAGGACGAGGACAGAAGGTGGCTGTTAAAGAGAGAGATAACATTGTATAAAGGAGTTTGCTTTTCCTCCTCATCTCATTTCTCCTCTCCTGGGGAGCAGATGAGTTGCATTCACTGCAGGGATCTTCAGTGGGGACAGAAAATACTCTGCAGCCATGAACTGCCCAGCCCTCGGCTTCCGGCTGTAAAACTGGACTCATTCTGTTCAAGACAACTGATTTCTTCTGCATTTATGTCATTGTAGTCAGGTGAAAAATTAGTCCCTTTAACAAATCTGATATTGCCTGAAGGCTTTTGTTTCTCCCAAAGAGTGTGCTCTACTTATGGACCAGCAGAAGAATTAAGGCAAAATCTTCCCTTTCTGTACCATGGAACAAGAATTGGAGTGATGGGTGATGAGGTTTTAGGAGTGAGTAAATATTTGCTGTTCTTCTTTTCTCTTCTACCAGGTCACCCTGTGTTCCAACACTGTCAAAGTATATAACCTGGAGCTGGTGGTGGACGTGGATGGTGTTGGCAAGGTGCTGACCCTGCCCCTCACAGCCAGGTACCAGTGCTTTCCTTGCAGCTGCTTGTCTTTCCTCGTGCATCCAGCACCAGCACACTGCCTGCCTGCAGCTCCAAAGGAGAAGTTTTGCTTAATGAGCTGGATCTGCCCATCTAGACATGAGATCAGTGCTAGGAAAGCAGTCCATGGTGAGACGGGCCCCTGCTCACAGCCAGGCATGGCCCTAGGCCTTTTTCTAAAGGGAGCAGGAATAACATGAATTGGTGGCCTGGGGTTTGGTGCTTGAGGTGTAACAAATTTCCCAAGGGTTGCGTCTCCTTCTTCCTGCAAGTGGTGAATTTGTGCTGGGTTGTGACCACCCTGCAGCGTTGGTTTGGGACACAGTGAGCAGCCTGCTGAGAGCTGGGGCCTGGTTCACTTAAACAGTGCATGTGCCAGTGGGAAAGAGGCTCATGGCAGGAGTGTGAAATGCATAAGATCTTATGAGGAGGAATATAGTCCTTGATGTGGCAGCTGAGCTCAGGTTTTGCTGCTTCCCTCTGGCTCTTTTGAGCAATGTTCTCAGAGTTGAGGCCAAAAGTTTTTCTTGCTGCAGCCAAATTCCATCCTGCTGTGCTGCTGTGGGCATCAGTCTAATGACAAGAGGGATGCAGTTCCCTGGTGCTGTTCCCAGGAAGAGCCATCCAGGCAGTGCTTGGGCTGCAGTTTTATCAAGCAAGTGCAAATAGGGATGGTCAGTGTAGAGACCCGCGGGGTGAAGAACTGAGGGAGCTGTAGGAACTGGAAGAGGTTTATCTCCCACTCCGTAGGCCTTGTGCCCTCCACTGCTGGAAGAGACAGCCCAGTTTGCAGGCAGGGCAACAGCGCTGCAGGAGAAGAGGGAGTCCTTTTTACTGATACACTGGAATCTTGTGTTCCTTGAGCCTTGGTGGGCACTGGTCCTCGTTGGCAAGGCTCCCCCAGAGCTCATGGCTCACTGGGACTGTTGGAGGATTCCTTACAAGTCCTTGGGCAAAGAAGGGGCAAAGTTGCTAAGACAGCTCCGGAACAGGGCATGTGCTCTGCCTGGGCATTTGGAAGCCTCTGCAGTGCGAAGCCTCAGGGTTTGCCCCTCCTTGATCAGAGGTGAAAGTTAAAGGTGATTTATCACTGTAGGAGTATTAAATCTCTATTTGATTTGACCAATGTCTTATGCTCCATTCCATGCTCTTTGAGGGCAGAAGTTCTCAGTGCTTTTAGTATCTCTAATTCCCTTGAGGTCATCTCTTTGCCCAGATGCATCGTTCCACCACTGCGAGTGCTCAACCCCATTTTGAAGTTTGGGTGGTGCTGTCTAAAGGTCCCCTACAACAAGACACTGACCCTTGTGAATGACAGCGACTTTCCTGGCTGCTACAGGCTTCTTCCTCAGGTTTGGCCTTGCATCCACCTCCTCCCCTCAAATGTTATTGAGGGGGTTATTAGGGGAGTAAAAGGGTTTGGGTAAGGCCTGTCTGGTTTCTATTCAAACCTAAAGGTTGGATGAGGACAGGAACCTGAATACAGTGTTTAGGAAGCAGTTTAATGTCTCAAGGAAGATGTTTATATTCTAGTCTTTGACTTGTTTTCAAGTGGGAGAGTTTAGAGGGTTTTGAAAATCTGATGCAAGGAGGCTGCCAGCACAGAAGTGGGTGTCTGTGGATGCAGCAACTTTTGGACACCCTGGGGATGCTCAGCATCCACACCTTGCATCTTGTTTTTTGCCTTTTTGCTTTCTTCTGAGAGTTTTTACAAGTGTGTGAGAGTTGCTCTTGTGGTAGGTGTTAAGGAGTTTAAAGTTTTCTCAGTTCTGAAGTTGCTTTTGATTCTGTCCCTTCTAGAAACACAAGGAAGAAGCTGCTGCCTGGTACTCCAGCTCTGTGCCATCTGGGATCATCGAGGCTCACAGCTCGGTGGAGATCCCGCTTGCACTTGAGGCCAGGTTGCTGGGAGAGTGCAGCATCCCTGCTGATGTCGCCGTGTTTGGCAGAGAAGGATCCCCGCTGGTGAGAGCGAGGGGAGATGTGTGCCTTTGAGCAGCTCGTCCCAGTGGGGCGTAAAGTGTCCAGGAATTCTTACAGGAGCTTGTGCTATATGGCTGGTGTGGACGAGGACAGAAGGGATTGGTGACACGAGCAGCAGCTTATGCCTAGAAAAGAGGAAGGGTGGAAGCCTCACAGGTGGCAATCAGTGCCTGACCCAGCACAGAGTTACAGATCTGGGAGATGGGATAACAACCCCAGTGTGAAACCCAGCCCAGTGCCTGGGTCTCACACTGTGCTGTGCTATGAGATGAACACAAGTGCTGCTTCATTAGAACTGTTCAGGAGCACACAGGGACATCCCTGAATCCTGCTAAAGCAAGCATTGTGTACAAAACCACACAGAAGGGATGTTTTGTGCAGAGCTGGATTGAGGCTTCTCTGAAAGTCAGGTCCCTCAGATCTGAGAAACATCCATCATATCTCCTCAACAAAAGCCAGCCAAAGATACACGAATGTCCACACAACTTGCATCTGGAGCACAGACTTTTCTTGGTTTTTCCACCAAGTCTGGAAATGGATGAGGCAAACAATTTCTGAACTAAAGCCTCCTAAAAGAGGATTCAGGCATAAGTTGTAACAACAACAGTGACTACAAAATGTAGGCCCTGTCTGCCAGGCATGGATTCATCCCTAAATAGTCCGATTTGCAACATTACCACCCCACCAAAGCCAGCAGTGCTGCAGGATGTGGGTGTGTGTATGTAGCAACAGCACTGAGGACAAAGTTGCCATCTGCTTTTATTCCTGTTCCCGTGTGTCACGTTGCCTGTAATGCTGGCGAACAGGGCTTTTCTTGTTTCTTTTAAGAATACTGTAGATGAAGGGTTTGGGGTTTTTTATAAGCCTTTTCCTCACTGAGGCTATATCCCATTGTTACACACTAACTGAAGGCAGCCTGGGTGTCCTTCAGGTGCTATTCTGCTCATCTCCGAAGGGCTCTGCCCTGCCTTTGCTGCTTCTGTCCCACTGTCACCTGGATGCAAAGACAGCTGGTGAGGCACAGCTCCGCCCTCCAGCTTCTCCTTCCTGGCAGCCTTGGGCACCATCACCCAGGCTGCAGCTCCCTGGGCCTCCCTTCTCCCAGAGGGATAAAAGATCCATCATCATGCAGGGCCTTAGTTTGTTGTTCTTGAGGTACCAGCCATGGTACATCATTTTTGGCTCTTCCTTGCACGCAGTCATGTATGTCCAAAAGGGATGTGCATTTCTGGATGCTGCTCCTTCTGACTGAAGGGAATTCTGGCAGCTGTCAATGCCATTCCCTCAAGTCAGACACCACTAAAGGTTTTACATCATGGAGGCTGGTTTCTTCTGTAGTTAAATAACACTCCAAGCCCTCCAGTGAATCTTACTGGTGGTGTGAGTTTTATGCATTCAAGTCGTGTGTAGGAGTTGTGGTGTTTAGGATCAGTGAAATCCAGCAAGACTGAATAAATTCTCCTGGTTTCCACTGGTGTGAGCAGGTAGTTTAGCAAAGGGATTCATGTTCCTTGTCCCACGGTCTGCGCCAGCTCTGCTAGAACAACCCTTTTGTGTTTCAGACTGTTTTTAAGTCATTTCAGACTTTTTTTAAAAGAAAAAAATACTGCTTGAATGACACAATTAATAATTAATACCCTTTACTCATGTATATGAAAAACACACATAAGCACAAATGGAAGACAGCTAACTTGCCTCATCTCTACTCTGAAGAGCCTGCTTTGCTTCTGACTTGTGCTGGTTTCACCGGTGTAGCTTTGGGAATGTTAAAGAACTTAGTGTTCAAGGATGGCTGTGCAGCAGCAAAAGTTGGGAAGGTGGTTTGGGGCAAGACGGAGCAGTGAATGAAGCAGGGAGGAGGTGGAGGAAATAGCAGTGTGGAGGAGGTGTGAAGAAGCAAGCATGGCAAACAGCATTTCTTTGTCCCCTGATAACACTTGTGGCTTTCAGCTAGGATCACTGCAGACCCCACCCTTCCTCCAGGCCTTCTGTTTCAGTCTACATCACTGAAAACTTCCAACAGCCATAATTATCCCCAGTCTAGGAGTGCTCTTAGAGCTGTCTAAGCTTTTAAAACTCTCCTTGTTGAGTATTTTTTTTATCTTTTCTACCCTCCTCCTGGAACAGAAAATCCACTTAGAGTGCATTGGACAGGGACCGGTTGTCTATGTATATCCCAGGGAGATAAACTTTGGCAGAATCCAAGTCTTACAAGATAGTCCCAAACTCCTCTACCTTTCCAACCAGACTGACATTCCTGCGACCTTCTGGGCAGCGATGGTAAGTGTCTGTGGGACTGCTTTCCAGTGAAGATGGCTGGTTAGTAGCAGCCCTTGACTTGTTTTTTGTATGCAATGTTTCTGTGTTGTTCTGTGTGAGTGGAAGCAAGATATTCCATCCGAGTGCTGCAAGAGGAGCCAAGATCTCAGGCACGCCTCAGTGAAATAGTTTGCAGAGATGCTGAAGCAGAAAGGAGTCTGGATCGTGTTTGCAAGTTCTCTCTTTATTTTGTAGAAGATATTTAGCTGTACAAGTCATGTTTTTGGAGCTCTGAGATCAAGAGAAGCCTGTGGCCCTTTGCTCCTGAGAGGGCGTGGATTTCCCTATGCATTCCCCATTCCATCTGCATTTGCTTTGTGCCAAACTTCTGTTAATGGCAGAAACCAGGGTGTGAGATCTGCCCTCAAACTGCTGGTGGGGAGGCAGGTTGCACAACTCCTGTGGGTCAAACCAGTAGGGCTGTTGCACACAAATACACCTGTGAGGGTTGTGCACCCCCAGAGCCTGTGGTCTCTGCAGCACTGCAGAGTCTCTCTGGAGTCCACCTGCAGGCAAAGGCTGCTTCATTCGTGGAGGCTACCCAGGGGGACGAGCTGCAGGGCTGGAGCTGTGGCTGCTCCTCTGGCAGGAGGAGCAAGGCTGCTGCAGCCAGGAAGGGTTCGTGTCGCAGCGAGCGGATGTCGAAACACGGGAAGGCGAGAGGGGTCAAGTCATAAAAGATCTGATTTATTAATTAAATTCAGCTTTTATATACAAAATGGATTCCCACCTGATTGGTCACTCATTGAACGCCCCCCGTAGCAATTGGCTACCTTGATTCATGAGAGTTTCACTACCTTTATCTTAGTTTATATAAACAAATACATTCTTTCTCACGAGAAAGAGGTTTCTGTGCTGTGACAGGTTCGTGGCTTGGGGCTGAGTGGGGTGTGCTCCCTGCTGGAGGGGGGATCTGTGAGAGCCTTTGTCCCCGCCCGTTGTAAAAAGAGGGAGTCGGGGAGGATTCTGTTTGATAGATTTATCAGACGAAAATGAAGCACAGACACGGTAACGTTGTATCTGATAACTTTGCTGATAAAGAAGAGCAAGTGTTCCTACCGAAGGGAACAGGGGGCCCGACCTTACAGGCGAGCCCCGAGAAACCCGAAGGGAGATGGGTCCCGCTGTGTCGCAGTGAACTGCCTTTCTCTGCTACAGCTGCTCCCACTGCGGCTTTCCCGGGGCTGGGCATTTGCCCCACCCGCTCGGGGCGGGGGTCGCTTGCAGTCCGATCGTGGAAGCTGTCTCCCCTCATGGGCTGCCAGGCGCAGCCTCCCCAGGGACAGGGCTGCCAGCACGTGTACAGCCCCCATGGCAATCCTCTAATTCATATATAATACGTGCTGAGGCATAAATAAGAATCAGATTGGTTCCCCTCAGGCTTGAAAACAGCATTGAAAAGAGGTTTGATCTTCCATGCGTTGGGTGGGTTGAACTTCTGGAGCTGGTTAAAGCCAGCCCTGGCACTGTGGACTTGTTTGTGTTTGTGCATAAAGCATCGGGCGTTGTGTGAGAGTCCAGGCTCAGCCTCCTGGGCCAAGGAGGAGCAGGGTGAATTTTCCTCCTGCTGCTTTTCCAGCTGTTTGGGGGATAAACGTAACCCCAAAGTGGGGGATTGCCGGGGCAGCTTTCCCTGACTCCATAATGAAATTCTGCTTTCCACCTCTGCAGGGAGCAAGGCACCTTGGCTGGCTGGGCCTGACGTGCAAAGGCTGGGTTTTACATGCTTGTAGCAGGCCCTGGCCTGCAGAGCTGTGTCAGTACAGCTGTGCTGGTGCAAGGCCTTCGCTCCCTCCCCTGGGCAGTTCCAGCTCTCTTGCCCCATCTGTAGAGGGAGGTCCAGAGGACGAGAATGCTGAGGAAGGCCATGCCATGCCCAGAGGGCATGTCTTGCAGTTTTTTTCTGCTTACTGCTTTCCTGCCCTGCTATAACCATTTAGAGCTGACTTTTCCAAAGCAGAGGGCACTGGGGCACCTCTGTGCAGCTGGTGATCAGTGGGAAGTAAGGGCCTCAGTCCGTCAGGGGCTGTTGAGAAGCACTGATGGCCCCTTGGGAAAGGAGACTTTGGTGTTGGGGTTTTGCTCAGCTGGCTTTGCAGAGTTATTCTTCAGGCTCTCAGCTGTGTCCTCCAGCCTTGTGACTGCCGGGGTGGGATTTGAGCAGTCCTGGCTTCCTCCAGCCTTGAGCCTTTGTGCAGACCCAGCTCGGCTGTCAGGAAGCCAGGAGAGAGTAAACAGCTTCCCTTGGCAAGCACTGCAGAGAGAGACTGGAGGGGGAATAACCTTCTCTCGAGGAGGAGCATCTCTTGGGTTGAGCAAAACTGGGCTAATGAAGTGAGTCTGTTAAAGGAGGGTAAAATAGAGGTTGTATAAGCTCTTGGAGAGTTGCTGTTGCCAGACTCTGTAGCTTAGATTTAGGGAAATAAAGCCTTTATGGTTTTAATCCTCTCTTTAGTCCTCCTGTGTCCTCACAGCAGAGCAGGGTCCCTGGCTCCATCCTGAGTTCATGTTTGGCTTGTCTTACAGGCTGGCAAATGCTCCCACTGGAGGATTGAACCCAGTGACGGAGTGGTGCCCCCTGGTACTGAGGTGTCTGTGATTGTCACAGCAAACCTCAGTGACACAGGCAAATTCCAGGACGAGGTGAAGGTGTTCATTGAAAACAGCATTACGACCACCATCCCTGTCCAGGCTGTGGGCATTGGCACCACAATTGTCACCGACAAACCTTTCGGTCCGGAGTTCACCTTTAAGCCCCACTTCAGGTAGGAGACTCACAGCTCCCATTTCTCCTGTAGGCTCACTAAGGATCAGTTTTGCTGTAGTCTTTCAGACTAGATCTTCTTCAGTTCACAAAGTCCTGGCTCTGCCTGAAGCCAGAGAAACGTGTGATGGCCATTTGAAAGTTGTTGAAAACCCTTGAAAGCCACTGACATGGAAACCAGCTGCTAAATTGTTACTGAATTATCTTTAGTTCTAATACATTTATTTCCTCACTTTATCAAGTAACAGTTGGAGGAAAACAGCATGTCCCAGCAGTGTCTGGCTGGAAAATGCTACATTACCAGTATAACCATATTTCTCTTTGCAATAACATTACTTGCTTTTCTGTTCCCCATGGAGTATCATCTCACAACAGTGCAAACCTTGGTGGTAGTTTCTTGGCGGCGCCTCAACTAAATGAATGGTGCTGTTTTATTTCCCCTCTGCCTAGGAGTCTGGGAGGAGCAGCAGAATTTGTCTTTGCCCTGTATCCTCCTCGGTTTGTTCTTCCGCAGCTGCCCTGCTGGTCCGTGCTTTATCACATCAGACCCAGTGGCTCTTTGTTCTTTTCTTCTGCCTGCTCCCTCACCATGTCTTCCACAGCAGAAGCCCAAAACACAGACAAGCCAGGGTGGCTGCAGGACCAGCTGCAAAAGGGAGAGGAAAAGCCCACTGAGGTTGGGCAGGATGCACTGAGAGTGTTAAGTGCTTTGAGCTTGGACAGCCTTTTGGGTGGAGGTTTTCTTGCAGAGTGTGCAGTCAGGGAATGCCATCAGGATGCTGAAGCTGAGTGACCACAGGGAAATAGCAGCTCCCACGACATTTTCCATCTCTGTTTCTCTTCTAGCTTCACTCGCTGCCGTTATGAGTTCAAGCTGACAAACAGGGCGACGCATCCATCGGCTGTACTGGACCACAGAAGGGTTCAGCTTCTTTCGGCGGAGTACTCATCCCCCTGCCCTCAGAGGCACCAAGAGTGAAGGTGCTTCCCAGACCCCCAGACCTGGCAGCCCCGTGTTTAAGCTGCGGCCGCTGCAGGTGGACCTGAGGCCGGGCCAGACTGTGGACATGGTGCTGGAAGGCTGCTCCAGCACTGCCCAGGTGAGGTCCCTGCCAAGGGCTGAGCCTTCCCTATCAGATCCCCTCCACAGCGGCTTCTTCTGCAGCCCCTTGAGGTTTGCCTGGGAAAAGGA
>VZTJ01006374.1:611-16025 GCA_013397795.1 Orthonyx spaldingii | reverse complement strand
ATTTTGAGGAAGGCTTCTGCCAACCCTCAAGAACCCCAATGACTCCCTTCATGGAGTTGTTTTAATATTTGTAAGGCCAGAACTTTTGGTATCCACTGTTTACCATGCCTTTTAAAACAATTATCCCCTCTTTTCTCTGCCCCACTCTTTTTAATTATTTCCAGCTCCCTCTGGGGAAAAGACAGTTTCTCTGGCAGCGATGGGGCTACTGTGAGCAAAGGGAGGCTCTTAGAGATTCCTGTCAACAGTGCAGCTTTCTGGGCCTCTTCATTAGCCAGTCCATGACCTATTGCCTCCTCTGAGCACCCTGCCTGGTGTTCCCTAATGTGTATTGTTGCCACCCCTTTGGGTAAATTCACCACCTCCAATAGGTGAGAAATTAAGCTCACATGACCTAATGTTTTTCCCTTGCAAGTTAATAAACCTCTTTCTTCCCATGATTTCCCAAATGCATATATCACCTGTGATAAGCATCAGTGATGTTTGTTAATCAAATCTTAAGTAATCCTCATGAGTTTTCAGGCAACCCCCACCGGAACGTTTAACTACAGACATCCGCTAGAATAAACAATGTATATTGTATGGGCAATCGTGTAACCTAAGAAACAGTACACATCCTTACGGGAAGCGGGCATTGGAAGGTCACTGAGGAAGACTCACTGCCTTCATCCCCACGACCACCAGGAGGCAGAAAAGACCCCCTAGTAACACCGTGGCGCAGATGCAGAGCACTCCAGGAAGAATTCGTCAGCCGGAAACCAAAGAGTATAAGAACTGAGAGGGGGAATGTGGAGGTGCGAGCCATTCGTGGGGCACGGCCTCCCTGGTCGCCCAGCGCTGTTTGCCTGTATATCGCTTGCTTAATACATTTTTTTTTTTGATTCACCATAATTGGCTTTAAGCGACTTTTGTCGATAACACACCCCATATGCATATTTAGAATCAGTAAAAATATTCACTATCTTGTCCCGATATAATTCACAGGCTCTCAGAAGCGCATACAGCTCTGCTGTCTGAGCTGACCGCGTGGGCGGCAACCTCCCTTCTTCCTTTAATTCTCTTCCATTAACGATAGCTATCCTGTAAATCGCTTCCCTTCTACCACCCTTGAAGACCCATGAAAAAACACATTTTCTCCCTCAGGCCAGGGAGTGTCTCGTAGATCTTCCCTAGCCCAGAACTGGAGGTCTCTCACTTGAATGCAGTCATGGGTTTCTTCCCAGGGCCGTTGAGACAGGAGGCCGGGTTAAACCCTTCCCTGCTTCTCAATTCTAAATCCTCCTGTTCCATTAAACAAGATTCACACTGTAATAACTGAGTGCTGGTCATCCACTTAGAGGCTCCTTCGGTTAACAAAGCCTTAACTTGATGCAAAACTTTAACAATCAGATATACCAAAATTCCTTTAGCATGGCCCTGTTTAACGTCTACATATAGTTCAAATTCCTTTTCTGAGTCTGGAAGAGCTAAGACTGGGGCATTAACCAATTTGTCTTTTAACTTTTTAAAGCTTTGCTCTCCTTCTGGTGTCCATACCACAACATTAGGACTGTTTTGGGTTAAAAAGTCATATAAAGGTCTGGCTAAAACCGAAAAATCCTCGATCCATGTTTTGCAGTGCTGCACTAACCCTAAAAACTGCCGTAGCTCCTTTTTTGTCTGGGGTAATGGTACTTGTAAAATTCCTTGTATTCTTTCTGGATCAATACACGGTAAACCTGCAGTCAAAATGTGCCCCAAGTATTTAACCTTTTTCTCTACCAACTGTGCTTTCTTTTCAGACACTCTAAGCCCTTTTTTTGCAAGAAAATTAAGCACCTCCACAGCGGCTTCTTCGACCACCTTTTCCTGTTCCCCTGATAAAAGCATATGTTCCACATACTGCAACAACCTAACTCCTGAGGGTGGAATAAACTCTCTCAGTATTTTCTGCAAGGCTTGCCCAAACAAAACCGGTGACTCTGTATATCCCTGCAGGAGGACTGTCCATGTCAATTGTTTTTTTACCACTTTCCCGCCTTCCTCCTGTTCCCACTCAGAGGCAAAATACTGTTTACTGTCCTCTGCAATCAGACACCCCCAGAAAGCATCCTTCAAATCCAGTACTGAATAATACTGATGTGAAGAAGGGATCTGATTCAGGATGGTATAGAGATTCAGAACTGTGGGATACCTTGGTTTGACAATTTCATTTATTATTCTTAGATCCTGCACCATTCTGTAGGTTCCATCTGGTTTCTTAACTAGGACAGGAGTGTAACAGGGAGACATCCATGGCTCTAAAAGGCCGCCTTTAGCAAGGACTCAATGACAGCCTGTAACCCCTTCCTTCCCTCCCTTGAAATAGGGTATTGCTTTTTAGACACCACTTGTCCTGGTTGCTTCAAAGTAATTTGGAGAGGCTATATATCTAATTTTCCATATTTCCCTGGGACTGCCCACACTTCTGGGTTTATTTCAGCATAGACCTTCTCAGACATTCTACACTAAGTTGCCACAGTGTTAGCCTCTGTATAATTTTTCACAATACTAACTTGCATTCCCACTTTAGCCATCAAATCCCTTCCCAGTAAATTACAATCACAATTAAGAACAAACAGGAATTAATGTATTTCAAACCTATCCCCCACACCTACTAATAGTGGTTGGATAAAACGCATCCGCTCATCCTTTCCACTCACCCCTTGAATAATCAAAGATCTTTTTGACCATTTTCCCCCTTAGGGATAAAATTCAAAGTGGATTGAGAGGCTCCTGTGTCTGCCAGGAAACACACATCCTCTCGATCTGGACCCACTCTTAAAGTTAGCAAGGGCTCCACAGTGGTGGGTCCCTGGTATAATGGGAGCCCCTGACACCCCTAACAATCCATCTCTATTATCTTCTGGACTGCCTCCTCCTGAGGATCCAGCTGTCTCTGAGGACATGCCTGTTTCCAGTGTCCCTCTGTTCTGCAGACAGCACACTGATTCCTTCCCAAGCACTGTTTGGGTCTGATCTTGCCTGTCGACGAGGGAATGCCTTTGCCACACCCTTGTGGCCAATCCCATCCCCTCTGTCCCGGAGGACGTCTTGGGCCCTGCAGTTTATCCCTCTGGGGCTGTAAAAACTGCCATCGCCTTTGCCTTCGCCTTTTCCTCATACCTTCTTACATACACTTGCTGTATCTTTCTAACCAGTGTATCCAGAGGCTTATTCTGCCCTTCCTCTCACTCCCACCCCCGCTACTGCCTGTGGGTGCTCATTCTCCCACAGCTCAAAATAATTTGTTTCTCCAGTGACCCAAACAAAATCCTTAAAAGAAAATCCTAATCCGTCCACATACAATCTGCATTTCCCAGATACTCCTTCCTCCTCCTCCTTGTGCTCACCCTCCTCGCCATACACTGTATACCAGAGCCAGTCCCACTCCTTCTCCAGTGTCCAAACACTGCTGTCACTCCGGCACACCCAGCGGGCACAGCCAACAGCTCCACAGGCGGCCGGGGCATCCCGCAGCCTCGTGGGGGCCGGGGGCCACTGCCAGCCCTGCCTAGGGGATGGTGGGGTCAGGCATTGCTCAGCCCTGAGCCCCAGCTGCCTCACAGCCCCGGCCTGGCCCCACACCTGCCCATAGGCCCATGCTCCTGGTCCCAGACCTCTGCGCCCAGTCCTGCCACTGCTTGCCTCAACCATATTTCTCCACACGCCCCTTCAACCAATCCTTTCCCAACACACCAACACCATCCGTCCACCCCCTGTTGCCAAGACCCTTTCTCGACTCCCCTTATTGCCCCCACCGGGTATGGATTGTTGAGACCCTTTCTTGACTTTCCCTTACTGCCCCCTTTGGGTGTCCATGTCCTTAATTACCTCTGGGAGAATGTGCAAACCAATTCAACATTCTTCCAAGGGACTCTTCAGAGATATTTTGGGATCATCATCCCTTTTGCCAGGACCCCTTCCCGGCTTTACCTGTGCTACCCTCCATGGGTGCCCTCCCAGGTTTGCTCCCCAAAGATCCTATTTTACTCACTGGTGAGATTTTCAGTGGTCCTTCCCTGCGGACTCTTCATGTGCCGTCCTGGTCCACCACTCATCTGTCTCCTGGACAGTCTCGGGAACCCAATCAATCGCCCGGTGCCGGCCAGCGCTGAAGGGAGCTGATCACTGAAACTGCGTGAGATGCCTTCAGCTCCACTCACTGCCTGCCACCCCCAGATGGTGAAAGGATCCTGGACACAATCCCCAGTTTGTCAGGAAAATTAATCCACGATGTCAGAGGTTCATGTCCAAAAAGGAGACGGAGGAGTCCTGTAACTTTATTCAAACAAAGGAAGACACCATGGGGCATTTTGTATGAGGTCCCTCGAATTGCTGGAGGACACAGCCTCCTTTTTATCCTAATTTCCGGCCGCATTTCCCTTTCTCTTTCCCCATTGGCTGAGGCACTTGAAAGGTACAGACTTCCCGAATTGCCTAGTACACACCCCCTTTTTCTTTGTATCTCTGTTCTTTTTCTGTAAGTCCAGGAATTTAGCATGGCTTTGGGTGAACAACAGTCTGTGTCAATTAGTGGAATTCCTCTGGAATTTATGGTCCCTCCCATTGCTTCTTTCACCTATAAGTATCTGGCTTTATCTACTAGCAGACTCAGTTTGTTTGTAAAGACACATCCATCTCATTCCTTTCACCCGGAAGCACAGGTCTGCCCAGTCTTGGACAAACAAGGCAGGGCTCTATGCTGTCCTGGGGGACGGACACAGGGGTTTCTGCTGCCCAGAGGAATAGAGATGAAAGTCTCCCTTGTGCTGGCAGATGGAGGTAGGGGTCTCCACAGTCTTGGACAATTGAGGCGAGAGTCTTTGCTGTCATGGGAATTGAAGGTGTCCTGGTGGATCAAGGCAAAGGTCACGGCTGTCCTGAGGGACAAGGGTGGGGGCTCTCACAACCTGGCAGATGAAGGCTGCAGTTTCTGCTTCACTGGGGGAGACCCTCTATGCCATCTTCAGGACGGGGAGCAGAAACATGAACGGCAAAGGCAAATCCAGGCAGAGATTAAGCACAGCAATGATGAGCACTGGAGCTCAAGGAGCTGGGGGCGGCAGCGGGGCCCAGTGGGGCCCCAGCAGGGCCGAGCTGTGAGGGAGTGAGCGCCCAGCCATGAAGAGAACCAACACGGAGGCATGGCAGGCAAGTGGCAAAACGGGGCCGGGGCCCAGCTCTGCTGTCGCCCCCTGCCCAGAGACTTGCAGAGGCCGGACCGGCAGTGCCCATGGAGGGCTAGGACTGGGCCCAGGCCCGTCCTAGCGCTGGCTCGAGCGTAGCAAAATGGCCTGAAAACCTGGCAGCTGCCGCCTCACGGCACCAGCCCGCGCCCACCTGCCCCGGTCAATCACCCACCCTCTCTGGTTAATCGCCCGCATGCCCCTGTTAGGAGAATCCACAAATGCCATAGGTTTCATGTCCAAAACGGAGACAGAGAAGTCCTGCAACTTTATTCGAATAAAGGGAGAGAGTCCACCAGGACGCACGCCTGCGGTGTTTTCTCGCTTGAGGTTTCGCAGCATGCATGCAGCCTCCTTTTATCCTAAACTGGCCACACATTGCCCTCTTCCTTTCCCCATTGGCTGAGGTACCAGGAAGGTACAGCCTTCCCAAACCCCCTACCACATATTCCCGCCTTGAACCTGTCATTTTACCCCAAAGCTCAGAAGTTCAGGCTTGTGCAGACTCACTTGTCTGTTTCAGGAGCCAAGCTGTCTGGACTGTGCAACAAACCTGCTGCCCAAAGCTAGTAGAGACATTAAGCCCCATTTCAAACACATTAACACCCTCACCCATCAAATTGTTTGTAAAGACATTAGCACACATCTTTCCTCTCACCCTGGTTAAGCTCGGCTGTGGAGAACCCTGTCTTCATCTCTCAGGACATCAAAGATCTCCTCCTTCATTCTCCAGGACAGCATAGATATCGCTGACTGCAGGCTTGCCTGATAGCCAGCGGGCGACGTAGCACTTGGCACAGGTCAGACTGCCTGCAGGCTCTGCAGGCTTCTGTCTGCATCTTTTCAGGAGCTGTCAGCTCCTAGGCTCTGGGAGCAGCAGCAGTCGATAACAAAGTAGAGAAGCAAAGGAGCAGAGGGACTCTAGGTAGCAGCACCCAAAGGTTTTGTTGTAGCCACACGGGCCAGCGAGGGGTTAAGGATGCAGGGCTACTGAGGAGCCCAGAGCAGCGGTTACAAGGGTTCTTATACAAAACAAAAGGGGGTGGAACAAGGGGAGGATCTAGGGTTTAACAAATCAGGGAATGACAAGAAATGACAGGTACCCAATAACATTCAAACAGGGGAGGAACATATGTAAAACTTCCAATCAAGATAACAGAACGACAGAACTTTCTTTTACATAATGAATATTAAAATAACTCTGAGGGGAAAGGGGTGGAGATGAAGCAAATGATTGACAACTTAAAGCCTGGGAAGTTCCCCAGCCACACCTTCCTCCTCCCCCTCAGGCTCACTGTCCTGAGGGGGAAAATCAACCCATTCGATGTTATTTATTCTCATAGAGAAGGAGGGCTGGGTCACCGCCACATCTCCCCCTTTTTTGTTTAACAAATTGAAGACTAAATTAACAATAAGTTTTTTAACAATACAAAAAGATAGCAAACAAGGAACAAAACCAAAAGGATAATAAAAATGTCCTTAATGAGTGATGTCCACCACCCTGAGAGTCCCCATCCTGAGAGCAAATCTTCCAGCCAGTCCGTTGATCCTTGGACCATGTCCTGCATCCTCTGAACGGTTCGGTGAATATCTGAGGCTCTTGATGACAAATTAAACCAGTTTTTTGCGTCCTCTTTTATTTGGTATACCAGTTCTTGCATTTTCTGAACCATGCGGCAGACGTTTGGGGTTTTTGATGACAGATTAAAACAGCGAAGACCCTGAAACTCACTGCGCTCATGGTTTTGGAGTAAAAGGAGGTAGTCTATTGCAGCCCAATTTTGCAATGTCGCCTTTCTGGTTATTTTCCCATCTTCAAGGAGGTCACTGATGGGGGTTGAAGTAAGATTTCTTGTTTAGCAACCCAACACTCTAGGGTGCCCAATTCCCCTAGAGCCTTTGCTGCCACTACCCATGGCAAAAAGATGGAGATGGCAGTACGTTTTAGATGGGACCAATGAAAAATTTCTGAGTTGCAATTTTTGTCTAATTTATTAAAACTCCTCTGTTTTGGGGCCAATTGAGTTTTATTTTTCCAATCGGCAATTTGGGTCATGTTGGGCGTAAACAACGTCAACCTCCCTAGAGGCATGGGCCTCCATGAAGGCAAGAGGGGATGCCAGCCCAAGCACGATCACCACACAGCAGGAACACTCCCTTAGGGAGCTGTTTAGGGACTTGGTTTGATGTTGAAGCCATTAAAACTTGGGTGATGGATTTGCACCATTGGGCTGCCTGGTATTCTACTTTGTGCTGGGCAACTGAGATATAGGGTTGTTTCTGTGTATAGGGTTTGAACGTAAAATGAACACAACAGGGAGCATTGGAAGAACCAAGAACATCAAATGTGGCAGGCTCTCTGGGCAGTATGGGAAGGCTTTCCACCCAGTCCCTCCAGAGGGATAGGGGGTTGGTGACTGTTTTTGGAGGTGTTATAACTACTCATATACCAGAGGGCTTCCTCTCCCAGTGAGGCTGCCTATTCGGATTATTAAACAGGGAAATTAAAGAAAGGAAGTACTCAGAAAGATTCAATGGGATCCCCACCAGACAGGTCGACATTGGGTCTTCCAGGGCTGACCCACTGAGGCAAATGTGGTCCTGGTTGAGACTTTGCCAGGAGCACCCAGACGTTGGACCGAGGTTGAGGGATGATCCACGACCCGCCTTGCAGGATGCAGAGGAAGAAGATGGTATTCACTCCCAGGAGGGCTCTGGCTGACATTGTGGGATGGTGAATCACCTCTAAATACAAACACAAACACATACCAGTTAAATCACTTATACAAGCAAAATAAGAACATCATTGGGTACCAGGATTAATCACAAATTTGGGGAGACAGGGGGAATAGGAAAATATTAGAATTAAGGGAGTCCTTCCTCCGGCGCCTCCTCTTCCAGACAGCGGTGGCTTCAGCATGATTTTCCTTTCCCGCTGAAGGTGACACATAGGGCTTGACGTATTTGCCTGGCACCCACCTCAGTCCACTACGAGTGGAAACACTGGCATAACCTCTGCCCCAAGTTATCAGTTTGTATGGACCCTTGATCTGTTGACTCCCCGGACACTGGACCAATACCTCTGGATTTTCTTTTAATTTGGACTGGCTGTGGTTGTTGAAATGACGAAAGACAGGTGGCTCTGGATCTTCAAATGTCCCATTTAAAAAGTTGATGGTAAAAAGTACTTTGGAAAGTCTGAATATGGGCGAGTTGCATTGTGTGTTATCTTTCTGCCGTAGAAGGACCCTTTTGAGTGTTTGGTGGGCCCTTTCTATGACAGCCTGCCCGGTTGGAGAATGGGGAATACTTGGTGACATGGTGAACCCCCCACTGCTGGCAGAAGTGCTCAAAATTCTTTGAGATGTAGGCAGGGCCATTGTCGGTCTTAATTTCATTTGGGACACCCAGCATGGTGAAAGCTTGGACGAGATATTTTTGCATGTCTTTGGCCTTTTCACCGGCATAGGCAGAGGCATAGATGGCCCCTGAAAAAGTATCTACGGAAACATGCACATATTTCAGCTGACCAAACTCCAAAATATGTGTCACATCTGTCTGCCACACTTCCCCGCTGTTGATTCCCTTAGGATTTACCCCACTGCCCAAAGATGGAAGCTGGTATGATTGGTAGCTGGGGCATGTCACCACAATGGCCTTTGCCTGACTCCGCGAGAGATGGCACATGCGGGTCAGGGCAGGCACATTTTGGTGGAACTTGGCGTGGCTGATCTCAGCTTGCTCAAACACCAGAGGGAGCTTGGCCAATTCTTCTGGTGCAGCCAAGGTGTCAGCCCTCTGGTTGCCCTTGGCAATTAAGCCTGGAAGGTCAGTGTGAGATCTCACATGCATAACAAAGAATGGTTGCTCTCAGTGGGAAATAACATGTATTAACTTTGAGAGTAAGTTATAAATTTTGGGATTTGACACCTCTTTTAGGAGGGCATTTTCAGCCTTCATAGTTACCCCTGTTATGTAAGCCGAGTCAGTGATCAGATTAAAAGGTTCAGGAAAGCATTCAAAGGCCCTGACAATGGCTGCCAATTCTGCCACCTGGGGCAACCCAGGGACGGTCTCAATATCAGATTCCCACTTCTGATTTTTGGGGTTCCTCCAAGTGATTACGGACTTGTGAGTCCTCCCCGAGCTGTCTGTAAAAAGAGTCAGAGCATCTTTGAGGGGTTTCCGACTCTGAACCTCTTTAGGAAGAATATGAAATGTGTCATTAAATAATTTGTGTTTAGGGTGGTGACTAGATACCTGCCCTGGGTAACTATCTAAAGCGAATTGCAAATTGTCATTATTTTGGAGGATGTGTTCCAATTGGTCTGGTACAATTGGTAGGTATATGCACGAGAAATCGCACCCCAACAGGGTCCGGAGTCTGGCTTGACCCCTGATGATGAGGTGCACCATTAGTTTGTGTGGCTTACTGATGGTTTTGGATGGTTGGTGTGGAAGGAAAACCCATTCTATGATGATTAGAAGGTCCCTTCGCCCCTCATCCCACTGGAACATCAACGCGTGAAAGTGTGGTGCCTTACCTAATATGATGAATTCAACTGGTAGGTTTGGCAGATACCTGTGGGCCTGCCTCTTGGAGATTGCCTCTGATGCCAATTCCATGGCCCTCCTGGCTTCTGCTGTCAAGGACCTAGGTGATGTTAAATCCCCTCCTCCTCCCAACAGGTTGAAGAGGGGGGCTAGGTCCTCGGTGGTCAGCCCCAACCAGGGTCTCACCCAATTCAGGCTCCCACACAGCTGATGCAGTTCCTGCAGGGTTCTCGGAGACTCTTTGATGATGATCTTCTGAGGTGTTATTGTGGTCTCCGAGATCTTGACTCCAAGATATCTCCAGGGGCTGGTTCTCTAAATCTTATCCGGTTGGAGTTCAAACCCCCAGGCCAGCAGGACATCAACCACCTGTTCCACAGTCCAGTCCAGAGTTTTGTCATCGGGGCAACAGACCAGCACATCATCCATATAGTGAAGGATGACGGCCTTTTCTGCATGGCGCGGATGGGCGATAGGATCTTTGCAATGTACCATTGGCAGATGGTAGGGCAGTTCTTCATGCCCTGGGGCAACACCTGCCAATGGTTGCGCTGCATAGGAGCTTTTCGGTTGATGAAAGGAACCGAGAATGCAAACCACGGCGCGTCTTCAGGATGGAGGGGAATCTGGAAGAAGCAGTCCTTGGTGTCCAGGACCGCTATCTTCCAACATTGTGGGAGCATAGAGGGCGATGGCATGCCCGGTTGGACAGACCCCATGTCCTTGATAACCTCATTAATTTTACACAAATCGTGGAGGAGCCACCACCTGTCTCGACCCGGTTTTCTGATGATGAACACGGGCTAGTTCCAGGGGCTATTAGTTGGCATAATACGGCCTTTGGCCAATTGCTCATTCACGAGTGCGTGGAGTGCTTCAAATTTATCTTTCCTTAGCGGCCACTGGTCCACCCAGACAGGTAAATCAGTAAGCCAGTTGAGTTTCTGGGTGTCGCACTCCACCCCAGTGGCCGCCCCTAAAAACCCTGAGGTTCGGGGCTGATGTTAATAGTTGTGCCCCACTGGGACATGGCGTCTCTTCCCCACAATGTGAATTTGGTGTCCAAGACGAATGGGCAGATGGTGGCAACCCGTCCATCTGGACCTTCCAATTGGATTGATTTCTTTGATTGTCTTGCCAATTGTGTCCCCCCATCCCGGAGACTACAACTTGCAGCTGCAGCTCCCATTGTGACAGCCACTTTTTGGTCAGAATGACCGTCATGTCCATGCCCGTGTCCATCATCCCAGTGACATTAAATCTGTCCGGTCCCTGGCGCAACCGACACTGCACCAGGGGCTTGTCACTTCCTACAACTTCTGTCCAGCAGATGCTTGGTGTTACAACATCTGCGGACAGAAGGTTTGGCAACGGAATGGCCTGGGCAATGACCTGGCCCTTTGGTAGGAAGTGGGGAGGATGGACACTCCATGCCGACAGTACGAAGCCCCCATTCGGGCCCACTCTCGTGAGCTCGGGGGAGACGTCGATACCTGGCGGTGTCTGTTGGGTATCCCTGACGACAAAAAGGTGAGTCACGTCCGGTGTCTTGTCATCATCTGGCTGAAGAGTGACTGCAAGGACCATCCAGTGAGTGGAGGTGAGGTAGTATGTCTTGTCACATGTCACCTTCAGCTGCTTTCCAGAAGTCCGTACAGTTCTTTGTTCTGGTGTTTCTCCAGCTCCATTTATATCACCGCGCGGAGCAGGCTCGTGCTGCCTCTCTAGTTTCCCGTCTGCTCATCTGGGGAAACAGACTTGGGAACAGGCTTAAAGGGTTTGTTCATTAAATGGGCGGGTGTCCTGCATTGCCTGGCCATGTGCCCCCTCCTCCCACAATGATAACATTGCAGGGAGGACTTATCCTCCACTGTCGCTGTTTCCTGCCCCATCCCCACCACTGCACCCCTTGCAACTCCCCCTTTTTTGTTTATGGCCAAATCAGTGATTGACACTAATTTCATGCAGGCCTCAATCATTAATGTCAGGGTTGGCGGTGGCTGGAAGGAAAGACCCATAGTCACCCTAGCACAAGTCTCGTTGGCATTGACTTTGGCTAGGGATGTAATGATTTTCTCCCTAGTTTGAGGGTGTTTCACTTGCCGCTCCACTGCCGCCCTTAATTTACCCATGAAATCTACGAATGGTTCTTTGAGGCCCTGCTTAATTTGGGTCTAATTAATTTGGGGAGCCGATTTAGGGGCATGAGCAGAAAGCCTGCTCGGCCACATCCTGGATCGCATTTAAAACTGGCTCCGGTGTCTGCTGGGCCTGATCCTGGGATTTAGATAACAATCCCTCACCCTTTAGATGGTCTGTGGTGACCCCAGCGTTGGCTGGATCCTGCAAGAGAATCGGGAGGAGGGTGTGCAACTGCCTTTGCCACTCCGCAAACCAAATGGAGTATTCGGCAGGGGAAAGGAGGCATGAAAACAGATTTTTAATATACTGCGGGACCAGTACCACATTTGACAAAGTGGCCCACAGGAGGTTCCTAAAATAGGAACTCTCCCTCCCGAATTCACGTTGGGTCTTTGTGTTGGTTTGAGCCAAATTTGGAGAGGGAACTTCCAAAAGAGTCTCCTTCAGGAGAGCAGATTTCAGCAGCCCCTCCCCCCAAACCGGTTCGGGAAAAACTTCCTTCGATGAAAAACAAGTGGAAAATACTATTTATTTACCAAACCAAATGAATAGTATTAAACAAATGGAAACCTCTAGTTGCTTTGAGGAGTCAGTGAGTCAGCGAAATCCCTCCTTGGCTGCGGTTCAGTCAGGTTCAGTCCCTTCAGAGTTTGGGCCCAGTGGCCAGGCCTGGCGTGCTGCTGGTGAAGGGGGAGGGAAACCCCCCAGGCAGGTGTCCCGATGTCCTGGACCAGAGAGGTGCTGAACAAATCCCAGAGAGAGAAACCACAGTCTGTAAAATGCTTCTTGCTTCAGCCGACAAGGGGAAAAAAAAAACCCAGAGGACTAAACTCCCTGTCTCTTGCTCCCTGCCAGAAGAAGCAAGGAGAGAAAAAAAAAACCTCCAAGAGCAAAAATTCTCCCCTTATCTTCCACTGTCCCGTTGTTTCTGTTTCTGCCGGAGTTGAAGAATGTAAACAAAACCTGTGCTGGCTTTTCTCTGACTGAATTAAAGGGATGAACTAATTTCTAATCATAGCAGATGATATGGAATATATAGCATAAAATACATACATAAAATCACTCTAGGACAGTCTTGCAGAGATCCTTCAACTGCTGAGGCTTGAAGGACCTTCATGAGGGATTGTTACCCCGCCAGTTATAATTTATTGGTGTGGCAAAGGGGATATTTAGGGGTTCTGTGTTCCGGGATCCCAGACCCTCACTTCCGGTATAGGGAGGCTGCAGACCGGAAGCTAGGCCGTGGGAACTGGAAGACGGAAGCCCGTGGGCGGGGTCAAGGCTGGAAAGGGCGTGGCCATAGGAAGAGGGACAGCCCTGATGGACACTTCCCACCAGGGAGGGCCCAGGTATCGGAAGGGGAGGAGACGAGGGAAGGAAAGGGTTGGATGGGAAAGGAAGAAAGGGATTCTGGGGACAAGAAGGAGAGCCGCCATTTGGCGATGCCACGTGGCGACCTCCATCTTGGGGAGAACAAAGAACAAGGGTGCCTGCCATTTTGGGGCTGAACTTGGGGATTTTGAACTTGGGAAGAGGGACTGAGAAAAGGGTTTAAGGGAAGTTCCCAGGTGGGTTCGCAACTCCCACCCCGGCGAGGGTATTGAAGAGATCGAGGAGGGCCAAGAGGACAGTGGCTCTCCTGTGCCATCTGCCAGATTGCACCTCCCGGTCGCTCCAATCTAGGGGACAAGGGTTTGGGATAAGTGGGTAAGGGAAGAAGGGAATGGGTTTGAACTGGGGATGAAACGGGGTTTCTTTTTGTGTCCCTTCCCCTTGGCATTAACGACTCGCAGATTAAGATTACTAAAGGATGAAATTTGGCTGCCGAGTTGTCCCCTGCCGCTTGGAGGGAGGCAATCCTCGCCCCCACTCCATTCCAAAATTTAATACTTCTCGTCTGGTCGGGAGACACGCTGGGAAAGGACACAAAAATCCATCTAATTAACCTTTTAATTTCCCCTTTAGAAAATTTTTTCCGTCCCGCATTTAGGGAACCCACAACTTGGTAGTAAACCTCCTTTTGGAAGGCAGAAAGGTTGGAACCCATTTTTACTCAAAAGCTCCATGTCCAAACTCCACCCCATGCCCATGTAAAATGGATAAACTAAAAATAAGGGTCCCAGGGACCTGAGTATTCCCTCACTCTCTCCCTTGGGAATACTCAACACAATTTTTCTTCTCTCTGAAACTGGTCCTGGGAACAGAAAGCCTGGACATAGATCCCTCGCCTGGAGCCAGTCCTCTGGGGTTCTGCAGGGGTTGTCGGCTCCTCCCTGGGAGCACCACTACACAGTAGTGTGCTCACATGGGGGTGCGGCACGCTAACGAGCGCAGTCCTTTTGCTGCTTCAAAAAGCTGAGCACTTCGAAGGTGACCCGCTGCCGATGATGGTCAGAGGACCCCACATTGGGCGCCAGCCTGTCACTGACCACAGGCTTGCCTGATAGCCAGCGGGCGACGTAGCACTTGGCACAGGTCAGATTGCCTGCAGGCTCTACAGGCTTCTGTCTGCCTCTTCTCAGGAGCCGTCAGCTCCTAGGCTCTGGGAGCAGCAGCAGTCGATAACAAAGTAGAGAAGCAAAGGAGCAGAGGGACTCTAGGTAGCAGCACCCAAAGGTTTTGTTGTAGCCACATGGGCCAGCAGGGGTTAAGGATGCAGGGCTACTGAGGAGCCCAGAGCAGCGGTTACAAGGGTTCTTATACAAAACAAAAGGGGGTGGAACAAGGGGAGGATCTAGGGTTTAACAAATCAGGGAATGACAAGAAATGACAGGTACCCAATAACATTCAAACAGGGGAGGAACATATGTAAAACTTCCAATCAAGATAACAGAACGACAGAACTTTCTTTTACATAATGAATATTAAAATAACTCTGAGGGGAAAGGGGTGGAGATGAAGCAAATGATTGACAACTTAAAGCCTGGGAAGTTCCCCAGCCACACCTTCCTCCTCCCCCTCAGGCTCACTGTCCTGAGGGGGAAAATCAACCCATTTGATGTTATTTATTCTCATAGAGAAGGCAGGCTGGGTCAGTGCCACACATAGACTCCTGCCACCTTTTTCCAGGACAAGGGAGACCCCCTCATCTTCACCTCCATGGCAGCATAGACTCCTGCCTTCATCCCTCAGAGGAGCAGAGGCCCCCACCTTCATCTCCCAGGAGAGCAAGAAACTCATCATTGAGCACCCAGGGCAGAGGAGATCCTCTATCCACCAGGACAGTAGATGCCCTCACTTGCATCATCCTCAGTTTAGTGGAGGCTCCTGTGTCCATCCTCCAGGGTAGCAGAGACCCCCATCTTTATATGCCAGGACAAGGGAGACCCCGTCTTCATCCCTCAAGAGAGTGGTTCCCCCCGCCTCCTGCATTTTTCACCCAGGGCAGCAGGGAACCCTCTCCTCCTTTCCCCACAGGAGTGAAGAACGTTCACCATCCTGTCCTCCAGAGACCCCGACCTTCACCACTCTGTATCTTGGAGACACTGCAAGTCGAGGAGAGACCCCCCCC
>VZTJ01006373.1:518717-578963 GCA_013397795.1 Orthonyx spaldingii | reverse complement strand
TGGGCCGGTTCACCCCTCCTTAGTCAACCTGGTGTCCCGCGGCTCCCCGCGGGTCACCATATTGATGGCGGCCTTAGCTTGGACGCCCGCTCGGCACAGCGCACGGCAGCCCAGAACTCCTGGGCTCAAGCGATCCGTCGGGCTCAGCCTCCCCGGCAGCTGGGACTACAGGCGCGCGCCACCGCGCCCGGCGCTCGCAGCCCGCNGCGCCGCGCGGGGCACGCCGGGAGGAAGCCGTGAGGGCTATAAGGGAGGGCGGCCGCCGCCATCTTTCTCTCGGCGCCGCGCAGCCATGGGACACCAGCAGCTCTACTGGAGCCACCCCAGGAAGTTCGGGCAGGGCTCCCGCTCTTGGTCAGTGCTGCTCCGTGCGCTCTCCGAGTCGTGGCTCCCGCCTCACCCCTTCCCCTGCCTCGCTCCCATCCGCCATCCGCCCCCTACCCTCCCTCACCCGCCTCCCTCTCTGTTCTCCTCACAGCCGCGTGTGCTCCAACCGCCACGGCCTCATCCGCAAGTACGGGCTCAACATGTGCCGGCAGTGCTTCCGCCAGTACGCCAAGGATATCGGATTCATCAAGGTGAGCCCCGCGGCAGCGGGAACGGGCTCGGAGGTGCCGGTTCCCGCTGACTCCTCTCGTCTCTCGCTCTCTTGCAGCTGGACTGAGCGCCGGGAGGATGAGGCGAAGGCCAGGAGCTCCCGAGGCGTCCCAGGGCCTCCCTGACACATCTGCAGCGTCTCGGCTCAGCCTCGCTCAATAAATGCTCTCCTAACCCAGCTGATCCCTGCGTGTTTCCCTTCTGTAAAGGTTTTAGCGGCTGTGGGGCTTCTTCTCCCTACACGGTTGCTTCGGGGGTGTGGGGGGCTGCCCTGCTGTGCTTGGCTTCCCAACCTACCACTATCCCAGGCTGCTCCAAGCCCCATTCAGCCTGGCCCGGCGCACTTCCAGGGGTGAGGCAGCCACAGCTTCTCTAAATGGAGTGAGTTAAAGACACGCTTAAGTGTGCCAGAGAACTGCAGTTAGGTTTCCCGCGTCCTTTAAAGGGCACTACAGGTGTCTGGGAGCTGTTCTGCTGTTCAGTGCTGTTGCTCTGAGAGGACTGACCAGAGCAATGCTCTGCTCACTCCTGGGATGCCAAATGCTGATCCCTCCCAGCTGAGAGCTCTGCAGATCCCTTGGGAATCCCCAAGAGCCTTTATTTTGTCCCCCTGCTTATGGGATGGTGAGGAGGGAATGGAAACAAACCCAGGTGAGTCCATACAAAAAGCTGAAGTGCTGTGGGATTATCGTGGAGTTTAGGTTGGTTTGGGTTGGAAAGAACCTTAAAGAGCATCCAGTTCCAATCCCCTGCCATGGAACTGGATGGCATTAAGGACTCTTCCAACCCAAACTGCTCCATGATCTGGGAGAAAATATTGTCACCGTGAGTTCACTGTGAGGGGATTAAACCCCCAGCAAGGTGCAGGAGAGGAACAGCAAATCCTGCGATGTTAAATAAGGTAAATTCTTAGTTAAAACCTAATTAAAATCAAAAAGGGGTAAATGTTTGGATCTGCCTTGCTCAGATTTGTCTGTGCTTTGCACTGAGCTGCTGCCATGGGACTGAGCAGGTTCCTGGGAGGGTTCCTCATTTTGTCCATGTCCCAGTTCCAAAGTGCTGTGCAGGGAGTGCTGCCCAGCTGGGAGGAGGATGATGGTGAGGAAGCAGCTCCTCCCACCCACTAAACCATCCACAGGGATGTGGATTTGGCATCACCTGGGAGCTCTGCCTGGGGCTGGCCCAGGGAAGGGTGGGCTTTGCTGCACCAGGAGGTGGTTGGGCCTCTCTTTTTGAATGAGAAATGGTTAAATCCTGGTTCTTGCCAGAAAACTCCTCACTGTGAATGTTCTGCATGAAAAACATAAAAATATTCAGTTGCTCTGCTGGTGGTTTTGGGCTTTTCCCCCAAGTTTTTGTGGATACACTCAGGGAGGAGAATCCTATGGGATGTGTTTCAGTGGGCTTCTGAAAAACCAGAAAACCCTAATTACTCAAAATATTCAACATACTGAATTTCTAGGGGGGCTTCTTAGGTGTAAAATTTCAGAGAAACACAAAATCAGTGAGGATGCACAGTGTGATGGGAGGGTCTCTGCAGTTCCCACTGCTGTGTCCAGCTTCCCTCCTGCCACCACGCAGAGGTGCTTGAGGCACTTCTCAGGGCGAAATCCATGTTTTTCCCAACATTCTGGGCACAGCAGGATGCTCCTGTGGTGGGTATCAATGAGAGCCTTGGAAATGCAGCAGGATTGGAGTTGTTTGGATTCTCAGAGCTGGAAGAATCATTCAGACCAGGCAGGGAATTGTGGATATTTGTCCCTCTTTCCTGAGCGAAGCTCCTTCCTGATGGCTAAAGGGATTTGGGATCATTTTCCCTGTGCAGTGACTGATTTGGGATCATTTTGCCCGTGCTGCTCTGAAGCCATTGAGGATCTGGGCCCCAAACCTGTGCCAGAACATTTTTATCCTCATGATGGAAAACAGAAATAAAACCAATAGCTGAGGGTGGTAATTGCAAAGCAGATCCCCATTGAAACCAAAGCTAAAATATGTTTTTAAATTACTCTGTGCACATTCAAATGCCTCCATTGGTACCTAATTTTGTAAAAGCTTTAAACCTCCTTTTCTACTGCTCCCATCTTTTAAGTCTGGGGGGGAAAGTGGTGTAGGACAAGCTATGATTCCTTTTTACCTCATTGCTGCCTTAACCAGCTATTTATTGCCCAATATACAACGAAGATGAGGTGCCAAAACCTTGAATTTCCTGAGCTCAGCGTGAAAATTGCATTTTGTTTCTCCCTAAAGCTGGTGGCTCCAGCCTCTGGAGGTTCATGGATGTGAAGCTCGAACTTATTTGGATGCAAAATGATTTATAAAGAGCTGCTGGTTCCCCTAAAGAACAGGTGAAATCAAAATACACTTCAAGGACTTTGCATGAATAGTGAACAACTAATAAATGCTTTCCTTTAGGGAAATAAAAAGTCCTGCTCGGAGTCAAGGAAAAGACAGTGGTGCCTTGGCTTTGGGAGAGATGAGCTTCCAATTGCTGGAATTGAGTTTATAGGGGATTTGCACTGCTGAAACCCCACTAAATTGCATTGGATTATGCACCAGATAAAACCTACGCTTGTCAGAGGCTCCGGGAGGAATTTCAAAGGCTTTGGGTAAAACTTTGGCTTCTCAGCTCATCCTGAGGCTGGAAAAGGAAGCTGACAGTGCTGGGGTAGGAAAGCAGTGCCATTCCTGCTGGGAACACCTCCTGATGTCCCTCCCGTGTTTATGGGACCAGGCTGGGGGGGCTCTTCGGGCTCTTTTCCTTCTCCTGGCACCTCCAGGTGAGTTCCAGGTGGATCCCACTCACCTGGATCAGGATCAGGAGTTCCCTTCCCCAGCTGAGACTGGGATAACATCTCCAACTTGATATTCCCAGTGCTGACATTCCCGAATTCCTGCAGGGACCAAAGGTGGTTTGGAGGCTGCAGGTGGTGCTTGGAGTGACGCTGGGTTTGGGGCTGTCCCTCATTCCAGAGCCGAGCTGAGGGAAAGGGAGAAACCCAAACGTGGGAAGAAAGGAAACCTCCAGAGGGAGGGAGCGGGGACAGGCAGCCCGAGAGGATACAGGGAACTCATCCCAGCACACGGGAACTGGGAAAGCTAAAGCCCTGAGGGAATTCAGTCTGGCCAGGGCCATCGAGGGGACAAAAAGGTTTCTGAAGGTACCTTGGTGAGAAAAGCAAGAGCAGGGAAAATGTAGGTCCTCTCCTGAAGGAAACGAGACCGAGGGCTGGAGCCAGGCTGGGAGAGCTGGGAATGTTCCCCCGGAGAAGAGAAGGATCCAGGGAGGGCTCAGAGCCCCTTCCAGGGCCTGAAGGGGCTCCAGGAGAGCTGGAGAGGGACTGGGGACAAGGGCTGGAGGGACAGGACACAGGGAATGGCTTCCCAGTGCCCGGGGAGCGCGGTATTCCCGCTGCAGGAGCATCCCCTAGATGGCACCGTCCGCCCGCGATTCCTTCCCCTCGCTGTGTCCCTGAATCCCAGCTGCTCTCCCTAAGCTGGAGCGTGCAGGAGTTTGTCCCGTGCATTCCCTGTCCTTGCTTTCTTTGGAAAAATCCCAGTGTTTTGTATCCTTGCTGCTGGACAGCAGGATTGGGGCAGAGCCGAGCTCTCCTCGCTCCCGCTCGAGTTCTGGGTGACACTGGAATCAAAATTCCAGCTCCTGCCTTTCCTTTCCCTCTGGTTTTGGTGCCTCGTGCTCTGCTCCTGCCAGTGCTGTCATTTTGGAGAAAAAGTTTAAAATCCCAGCCAAACCGGGCAGGTGCTGTTTATCCCTGCTCAGGTATCCCTGACTTTCTCCTGCTTCTTCACCAGCCCTGGCAGAGCTCTGCCCATCCTCGCTGGCACCACAGATATTCCTGACCTGGGGGCTTTTATGCATAAATACATTTTAGAAGAGTCAAACTCGGTCAGTGACATTTGGGTGTCACTTGATGGGGCCAAAAGCTGTGCTGAGCTCGAGGGAAGTGGATTTGGATAAATCCCATGGATTTCTCCCTGCTGATTCCTGCAGCCGACCAGCACCAGGCTGGAACTGCAGTGATGCTCACATACCCCAAACTCCTGCTTTATAATTTTATTTATTCCTTTAGCACAGTCCTTTGCTAAACCTTCCCCATCCCAGTGTTGGGATGAGTTCTGGGCACAGGGTGCGGCACCAGCTGAGCAGGAGAATTTTTCAGGAAAAATTTCTTCTTTGAAAGGGTGGTCAGGCCTTGGAATTGGCTGCCAGGAAGGTCTGGAGTCCCCATCCCTGGAGGTGTCCAAGGAATTCCTGGAGGTGGCACTCAGAGCTCTGGGCTGGGGACAGGGTGGGGATCGGGCACAACTGGGACTCAAAGATCCCAAAGATCTTTTCCAACCTCAGTGATGCCATGATTCTGCTCCAAAGCTTTAACAACGTGGTGAGATGAACATCCAGGAAAGGCCAGGCAGATGGGATGGGGCTGAGCGCTGAGCAGAAGTCTTTCTTTGGTGTTTTTCTCCCACAGGGGCTGGGATTGGGATGGGAAGGGCTCTGAGCATCAAGAAGGAACAAAAGGGGCCGGTTTGGGGCTTTGAAATGGGATTTTGAGGACCTGAACTGGCTGGTGACTAAAGCTGAGGGAGCTTTTTCCAGATAAATAGATGAGCACATGTCCAGGTGTGCGCTTTTCCTCCCAGCTTTTCCTCCTCCATGTTCATTCCAAGGTTGGGCAAAATCTCGGGATATGAGTTCTGGGGTGACTTTCTGTTTGCTCCCAGCCTGGACAGAGCTGTCCAAAGTGTCCTGCCCTCTCGAGGTAACTTTAATTACGTTAAAATAAATCCATATTCCAGGTTTTTTTTGGGCTTTGATGAGTGGATTTTGCTCTCTGCAGAGGGCTGAAGCAAACCCGGTAAATAAAAGTCTGTGGCAGCAGGAGCTGGATGGCTGCGACTGGAAAGGTCTTGGAGCATCTGGAGGGAAGGGAATGGATTGATTTATGGTTTTAACAAGCGTGGCTGGGCAGGGAGCTGTGCCTGCAAGGCTTTAGAGTCAGGAGGAGAAATTAATCAACCTTAAAGCCGCTCTCCGAGCCGCTGGGCCGGGTCCGGCCTAACTGATTCCACGCCTAAAGCAGGGCCGGCCCTGCCCAGCCGGGACAGGACAGCCTGGAATGAGGGCTCGGCTTCGGAGCCAGCTGGGGAAACACAGGGCTGGAACAGCGGGAGCAATGAGGAACAACAGGGATCACTTGGAGGGGCTGTGCTCCTGCCCCCTTGGATCAGGCCGTGGGAGGGAGGGAATGATGGATGGGAACACGAACTGAGGGGCAGCAGGGACGTTTCTGGAGCTGAGCCCCAACTCACGCCCTGCCAAAGGTCGGATGCGCTTGGATAGGGAGCTCCAGCGCTGGAAAAGGATATTTTGGGGCACAAGTCTGGCTTTGTGCCCCCAGAGCCGGCCTGGATTGAGCTGTCAGAGTCACGTGTTGCCCCAGCAAGCTGCTGCCTCCCCTCATCCCTGCATTAATTGTCATTCTGAGGGAAAACTCCTTCAAAAGGCTGTGCAGGGGGTGTTCAGGGGGCTTCCCCCCACCTGGGTGAGGTTACAGAACAATTCCAGCTGGAAAAGGCCTCCGTGATCATCGAGTCTCAGCTGTGACCCACGCCCACCTTGGTTTTCCTGAAAAAAGGGGGTCTCTGGATGTTCCCTGGGGTCTGGGAGGGGCACACACAAAGCAGTGATGCCAAACCAACCTTCCACGGACTGGACTCTTGGAACGGTGCAAAAATTCCGGGAGGTTTTTATGCAAACCTCCCAATCTTTTCATGTGGAATCCATATTTTATACATGGAAAATATGAGGAGCGGCTGAGGGAGCTGGGAAGGGGCTCAGCCTGGAGCAAAGGAGGCTCAGGGGGCCCTTGTGGCTCTGCACAACTCCCTGACAGGAGGGGCAGCCGGGGGGGTCGGGCTCTGCTCCCAGGGCACAGGGACAGGAGGAGAGGGAACGGCCTCAGGCTGGGCCAGGGGAGGTTTCAGTTGGATATTGGGAAAATTCCTTCATGGAAAGGGTTGTCAGGCATTGGAGCAAGTGTGACCTAATTGTGGCCTTCCAGTACCTGAAGGATCCAACAAGAAAGAGTTTTTACAAGGCCTGGAATGGCAGGAAAACGGGGAATGGTTTCCCACTGCCAGAGGGCAGGGATGGATGGGATATTGGGAGGGAATTCCTGGCTGGGAGGGTGGGGATAGAATTCCCAGAGAAGCTGTGGCTGCCCCTGGATCCCTGGCAGTGTCCAAGGCCAGGTTGGACATTGGGGCTTGGAGCAGCCTGGGACAGTGGGAGGTGTCCCTGCCATGGCAGGGGTGGAATTAAATGTTCTTTAATGTCCCTTCCAACCCAATCCATTCTGGAATTCTGTGACAGCACCAACTTGACCAGACTCGCTGCTTTGCAGGCACTGAGCTCCTGCAGCTTCTTTTCCAGCTTCCCTGGTTCTTTGGGATTCTTTTATTCCTCACACAGCAGATCCTCGGTGCCCGGTCCCTCCCAGCTGCAGACGGGAGAACCTCTGCCCGTGGTTTATCCCTTCTCCCGTTCCAGACCCATCCCGTTGGACACAGAGATGTCTCTGTTCCGTGGGGATGGAGATTTTGCCTCTCCAAAGCAGTTTCCCCACTGACTTTGAAATGATCTCCCCCTTCTCCTGTTCAGTCACAGCTTGGACAGAACTCCATGGGATCCATAGGGATGGAAATGAGGGGAGGGCGGATTCCCCCGGTGAGAGCAGCAGGGACAGAAACGCTGCACTTGCTGTAATTCCTGCAGCTCAGCTTCCAGCCCTGTGTCCATCTTCCCGGGGATGCCGTGCTGCAAACTTCAGCCTTTCCCTGCAGGAAAGCTGACTCCAGCTCCAGCAAAGCCAGGAGGATCTGATCCCATAAATCCATCAGTCCCAAAGGAGCTGCAATGTCCAAACTCACACATCTCCACCTCTCTCTGCTGGATAAGCAGAAATCCAGGAGTGCTCCAGCAGCCAATTCCCATCCTCTGCCTGCCTGCAGCTCCGGATTCGGGATGATCCTGGTGCTGTGTGTGGGAGGTGGGACAGCACCTGCCCATCCCAGGAGAGCTGCGGGATCTCGTCCATGAAACCCAGCCCTGAGCTGCATCCAGAGTTCCTAAACCTGGACACACTTTGGTGGCTCCTCCCAGGGCCTGGAGCTGTCTCTGCCTCTGGCAAACGCCGTTCCCTGCAGGAATATCCAGCTCCGCCGGGGCTAAACACCACCAGCAAAGCTTTATGGGCTGTTGGCTCAGGGTGGAGTTCTTCTCAGGGCAGCAGAAATACAGGCTGGGAACAAAACTCCGTTCAAAGCATCCATAACTTTTCAGAGCAGGGGCACAAGAGGGAGATAAGGAATAATTCAGGAGCAGGGAACACCTCGGGGTCAGTCGGGGAGAGGCACTGCCTGGATGCCACCACTTGCTGCGTTCCCTTCCATCTGCTCGGAGCCAAGCGCCACATTCCAGGGGATGATGTGTGGGATCTCACTGGGTACCTGCAGCCCCTCGTCCTCCTGCGCTCCCGGATCCCAGAGGAGGCACTGGAGTAGCTCTCCTTGTTGGAATGAATGACGGGAATCGCAGCCAGTTAACGCTACAGTCACAGGGAGAGGAGCCGGACCACTTTGGCGACCTTGAAATCCAAGCTGGGAATGCTCCCTTCCATTCCGAATGCTCCCTTCCCCTCCCGCTGCTCCTCAGGATCAGTGGGATGAGGTCAGCCTGTGGCATTAACTCACTCCGCTCTGAACTCCCCGCTTTGCATTCCAGGAGCATCCCGAGCTCGGGGAGTGCGGTGCTGGTGCCGCTCTCCTCCTGCCTCTGCTCTGGTCAGGAATGAAGTGGGCTCTGCCATTTTCCAGCTGTACAGATTGACCTTTTTGGGCTGTACTGAGATGATCACTTACACATCTTCAGTTTGCCCACTCACTCCTCTCTCACTGGTTTTGTCGGACCTTGTGCCGGCTGCTGTTCCCCCTTCCCACCCTCTCCGGTGGTGGGATGTCGGAGGTGTCAGGGGTTTGTATCCCGTGCTGTGAGAGGCTCATCCGGACCCGAGGAGGGCTCTCAGCTCCCGGGAGCGCCAAAAGCACAGCTGGGATCCGCGGGATGCAGCGACACGTCCAGGGAGAGGTCGAGAGCTGCGATGCTGCCCTGGGTTGTGAGCGAAGAGAACAAAAAGCAGCCAAAATTCAGCCTCCAAAGGTCCGGGAGGCGGAACTGGGGACGGGATTGGGGTCAGTCCCCGCTGGGGTGTGGGGTGTCTGTGCCAGCCCCGGTGCTGCGCTGGCGGAGACGAGGGACGAGGGGCTGGGTTGTTCCACAGCGCTGGTTTTGTCTGAGGGATTGCAGGGAGGGAGAAAAGAGGAGAAGGGAGGGAGGGAGGGAGGAGAGGAGGGAAAGAAGGAAAGAGGGAGGAAAAGGGAGGGAGGGAGGAATAAAAGAGATGAGAGAAAGAGAGGAAGGAAGGAAAGATGAGAGAGGAAGGGAGGAAGAGAGGAGGGAAGGAAAAGAGAAAAAGAGAAAGGCAGGAAAGAAGAAAGGAGGGAAGGAAGGAAGACAGGGAGGAAGAAGGGAAGGATGAGAGCAGGGAAGGAAAGAAGAGAAAGAGGGAGGAGGGAGAGAGGAAGGAAGAAAAGAAAGATGAGAGAAGGAGGAGGGAAGGAAGGAAGAGAGGAGGGGAGGGAGGAAGGATGAAAGGAAAGATGAGAGAGGAAAGAAGGAAGGATGAGAGGAGGGAAGAGAGAGAGGAAGGGAAGAAAGGGGGAAGGAGGAAGAGAGAATGGGAAGGATGGGAGGAGGGAAAGAAAAGAGAGAAAGAGAAAGGAAGGAAGGAAGGAAGGAAGGAAGGAAGGAAGGAAGGAAGGAAGGAAGGAATCAAGGAAGGAAGGAAGGAAGGAATCAAGGAAGGAAGGAAGGAAGGAAGGAATCAAGGAATTGATGGCCATGGAGGTCATGACTTGTTCCTCCTGGAAGTTTTTAAGACAGGTCAGCCCAGGATCTCCTGGGAATGTCACAGTGGCGTTGACTGTGGATGAGCTCTGGAATTTCTCCATCACCTTCAGCCCTGGGGGTGTCTCCAGTTGTCCCCAACATTTACAGCAGGACTTGCTCCCAGGGCTGAAATCCTGTACCCCTGGAATGAGATTCACTTCCCAACATCTCTTTGCCCTTGTTGGGAAGCCCGTCCTCCGCTCTGGGGAGAGCAAATCGTGTCTGAGCAGAGAGAACCTGCAGGAACAAGGATTCTCCACCAAGGGAAGGAGATTCACTGCTCGCCTGGAGCTGCAGGGAGATTTCACGGATACGGCTGTGCCTGCTGCGGCTCCAGCAGCTGGATCAGGCTCCTGATATTCCAGATAAAACAGCCCCGTTTTTCACTCCGTGGCAGCAGTGATGGTTTTTTTTAAGGTGGTCCATCTGGGATGTTTCTGGGATCACGGCTGCTGTCAGGACTTTTTCCTCTGGTTTTGTTCAGAGTTCTTTGGCACAGGTTTAAACCCCACCTTTCCTTCACGGCGGATGTGTGGGAGCTGTTTCCAAGCGGGGCCGGGAGCCCCCTGCCGTGGTTTGGGGGCTGGCTCTGGATCCGAACCCTCAAAATTGGGAGCTGGGGGTTGGATTTCATGTGGATAAATTTTGTGGGCCACCAGAGACCAGGAGGGGCTTTGCCAGGGATCAAACCTGTCTTCCCAGCTGGTTTAGGACAGGGATAATTTCATTTTCCGTGTAAAAATGGGAATGTCAAAGCAGAGCTTTGGCTTAAAGCCACGTTGGGTCTAGGCTGGTTTTCCCAGCGATTTCCATGGAAAAGCAAAATGAGCCATTGACATGGAAATTCCAAAGCTCCAAACACGAGGTTCACGATGTTCTTGGGGGTTTCAGCCCCGTTTGAGGGGGTCCCAGGGGCGGGGCAGAGTTTGTGTGCAGGGATCTGCACTCTGGGGGCTCTCCCTGCTCTCCCAAATCCAGGAGCCGCCTGAGGACAGACATTTGCTCTCTCCTTGGGAAGTGATCCACGTTTTCCAGCTTGGATTCCTCGGAAAATGAAACCATTGCTGAGTTTTCGCTTCATTCTCGGACTTGCTGCTGATTCCCTGCTTGACAGAGGAGCAGAGCCCAGCAGAGCTGATGAATTCCCAGTTTTTCTGAGGACGGCTGGCTGGGCAGACACAGAGACCTTTAAAGGGCATTTCTGTGCAGCCAGGGATGAAGGGTGAGCAAAGCCCTGTGGAACTGCCCAGAGCCACAAAGGCCACCGGGAAGGGAGAAAATCCCAGATTTTTAAGGTTTTGCAGCTCAAAGCTGAGCGAGGGATGAGCTCAGACGGTGCTGACACGGAAATGGCAGCAGCCAAGTGGGGAATTCTCCTTCCCAAGGCTTTTTTTGGGAATGGGCACCTCCGGCAGGGCCCCGGCGCTCTCCCACCTCAGCACTGGGATTAGTGGTTTGTCCTCAGGAATTTTTTGGGATAAGTGGCCAGGATCTCCTGCAGGTATTTTGCATCACTGTGGGTTGTGCTCTCCACAGAGCCTGGGATGCTCCATTCCCTCGGAACCACAGAATGGTTTGGGTGGGAAGGGACCTGAAATCCCATCCTATTCCACCCCTGTCCTGGGCAGGGATACCTTCCACCCTCCCAGGTGTATCCCAGCCCCACCTCCTGCTGCCCTGTGTGCAAAATCCCATTTATTCCATCTTGTGAGGTTTATCCATCCTTCTCCAGCTGCTCCAGGGAACAGCAGGAACATCTGGATGCACCCAGCCCACATCCCTGTCATGAGAATGGTTTAAATCCTGATTTCCCCTCTTTGCTGTGTTCAGACCCAGCTGCTTTTCTCTCCTGATTTCGCCGTTTCCTTGGATTGCAGCCATTTCCTGCAAGCTCCCGCTCGCTGCGGCTGCTGCCGGGGAAGGAATATCCAGCAATTTGCTCCGAAATAGCTCTGCCTTAAAAAGTTACAGCTCAGCAGACAGGTGGGGGATTGTTGTGATTATTCAGGGCTGGTTCCGATGCTTTGGCAGCGCTTGCAGGGATTTGATTCAGCCACCACAGCAGAAAAGGAGTTTCTGTCTTGGTTTCTCGCTTTTCAAATCCAATATTTAAATTCTCCTTTTCCCCCCCAGACGTGAATTTACCCACAAATGCTTGTTCTGTTTCCAGCAGGAGCCTGGGCAGATATTTAAGTTAATTAAGGTAAAAATGATTTTTTAAAGGCCTCCTGAAAGAGTTGCTCTGGGGTGGGAATTCATGGGAAGTGTGAGATGGTGGGAGAGCAGGGAAAGGAGAGGGAGCACCCTGGGAGCATCCCACTGGAGGCAGCCTCAGGACAGAAGGAGCTAGAAACTGGAATCTGAGAGAAAAAAAATGTAATTTTTGCATGTTAGATGGGATATTGGGAAGGAATTCCTGGCTGGGAGGATGGGGAGGCCCTGGAATAGAATTCCCAGAGAAGCCGTGGCTGCCCCTGGATCCCTGGAAGTGTCCAAGGCTGGGTTGGATGGGGTTGGAGCAACCTGGGACAGTGGAAGGTGTCCCTGCCATGGCAGAGGTGGGATGGGATGAGATGGGATTTAAGGTCCCTTCCATCCCAAAACATTCTGGGATTCTCTGACGATTCTCTGCTGGATGTTGGCAGGATGGGTTTGGGCACCTCTGATTATTTTAGGAGCACCCTGGGTGAGGCGCTGCCAGCAGAGGAGCCGAGCTGCAGAAGAAATGAGGAAAACGAGGAAAACGCGGGTGCTCAGGATGATGATCCTTGACTTTGTCACCCTCGTGTCCCATTCCAGGGCGGCGGGAGCGTGCCGGGAGCGGGAAGCTCCGGCTGCAGCCGCAGCCCGGTGCCGATGAGGAATTTTTTTTGCTCTTGGAAAGCCGAAGGCGCTCCCTGCGCAGCGCAGCAGCGGCAGCAGCGCGGCCGCGGGCGGGGCAGCGAGTGACAAAGCGGCTTTTCACCGCCACAGCCGCCTCCCAAGGGAACATTAAAGCCACCACATCCATAAAACACCGGGATCGCAGCTGCGGGAGGAGCAGCCGTCCTGGATTATTCCTTCCCGGGAGCTGCTCGCGGATGGAGGCTGGAAAAAAGCTGCTCCATCCGCTCCATCTTCCCCCGGACGGACGGGAGCGGCCCCGGTCCGGGATGTCGTTTTTTGGGGAGAAAACCCGGCTGGGTCCTGATGGGGATTCCCACAGCTCCATCGGGAATGGGGAGTGGAGCAAGGCACCTAACGCGCTCCGATAAAGGGAATTTCTTGGGGCAGGAATGTCGGTGGGGGTTAAGCCTCCCGCATCCCGATGGGATAATGGATAAGGATGGTGCTGGGCAGGCTGCTGTTAATGAGGGTGAATAATTAGTGTTGCCTCCAGTCATTAAGGGCGGGGACGGCTCGTCCTGAAGGATCAGCTCCAAGGGAAAGGAAAAGCTGTGGATGTGCCCATTGGAGGGATGGTTATTGCCTCCTCTCTCCCTCCCTTCCCAAAAACTTCTCCCTGCTGAAAATCCCCATTTCCCGAGATTTCCGATCCCTATTTCTCATCCCGGACCATCGCTCCAGCAGAAATGCCCTAAAAAGCCCGTTTGGATCCCAAACCCGATAATTCCCGATAAAGCCATAGGTCAAAGAGAATTTTTTCCATCGAAACTCCAGGAGAAAGGAGTGGAGGATGGGAAAGGGAGAGGTGCAGAGAAAATCAGGGCACGGCGCTCACCAGGGAGCAGAATTTGGCAGCTGAGCCGTCCTGGGAGCCCTGAGAGAGGCTGGGGCTCTTTGTGTGTTCAAACAAACGGCTCCTCGACACAGAAATAACATGGAAAAATCTCTTTCCAACGAAATTCCCGCCCGAGGGTGACATTTACAGAGAGAAATGGCAGAGGGAACTTCAGGTGGGCCATGGCAGCCCTTCCTGGAAAGATCCATGACCGCTTCCTGCGCATCTTTTCCCTGTTTTCTGCACATCTTTTCCCTGCTTTCTGCACATCTTTTCCCTGCTTTCTGCACATCTTTCCCCTGTTTTCCTGCACATCTTTTCCCTGTTTTTCTGCACATCTTTTCCCTGTTTTTCTGCACATTTTTTCCCTGTTTTTGTGCGTTTTGTTTCATGGGCTCTGCTGGAGCAGCCTGGATCCTCCGTGGCCACCCTGGGAGCTGGGAGTTTCCAGGGATTTTTGTCTCCTAAACTGAGGTTTGGGTGTTACAAGGGGGCAGAGCCTGCGAGGGTTCCTCAACGCTAAATCTCAGTTCGTTTTCGTTGATATTTCTAATGCAGAGTCACCTCCAGAGGTTTAAACTGCCAGAGGGCAGGGATGGATGGGATATTGGGAAGGAATTCCTGGCTGGGAGGGTAGGGAGAGGCTGGGCTGGAATTCCCAGAGAAGCTGTGGCTGCCCCTGGATCCCTGGCAGTGCCCAAGGCCAGGTTGGACACTGGGGCTTGGAGCAGCCTGGGACAGTGGGAGTTGTCCCTGTCCATGGCAGAGGGTGGGATGGGATGAATTTTAAGGTCTTTTCCAACCCAAGTAATTCCATGATTCCATGATTTCCCGTTCCCTTGCAGTCAATGTGCATCACTGAATTTCCTACACAAAGTCAGCCCCTCCTGGCTCTGGAATTTTGAGGCTGTTGGATCCCCAGGAAGGAGATGAAAGCAGATTTCTGTGCTGAGAGTGGAAGCACAAACAAAGAGAGCTGAGCCATGGGGAGAGTGGAGGCAGCGCTGAGAATTCCCTGCCCCCTCTCCCGGGAATGTATCAAACTTTAACGAGGGAATGAAAGGAAGTTTGTGGGACGGTGTTAAAATTGCTGAAGGAACATTTTCCTGCTCCGTGTTTGCTGGGAATCCAGCTGGGATGTGGTGTCCTGGTGGCCCTCGGTGGGACACGGCCCCACAAATCCCACTGGTGGGGGTGGAACTGGGATTAGGCTCTGGAAAGGAACTGGGACAGCTTGGATACGGCCTCAGAACCCCAGGTTAGTGGGAAAGAACATCCTGGAAGTGTCCAAGGCCAGGTTGGACAGGGCTTGGAGCATCCTGGGATAGTGGAAGGTGTCCCTGCCATGGCAGGGGTGGGATGAGATGGGATTTAAGGTCCCTTCCAAACCAAACCATTCCGATTCCTTTGCTTGCCAGCTTTTTAAATCCCAACATATCCATCTCCTTCATATCCCATTTCACTCAATGAGATGGAAACAGGAAAAATTAATGTCAGTTCATTGAAATTCCAAGGGAATTCTGATAGAGCTGGGCCAGGAAAAGGCATTTTGGGGATTTTTGTGGACATTTAAGACATTTTATAGGGATGGTCCATGGACTGAGGGGATGAGGTGTGTGTTACATCCAAGGGTGGGAACGGTGGTGGGAATAAACCAGGATGTCTTGGATAGGGTGGGACCTGATCTTGGCATAAATAATGTGGACTAAAGGGTGGAAAAAGTGTGGTTTAGACTGGGATAAAATCCATTTTATTCCTGAAGCCGGTGTGGGGGATTTAGGTTTGTGGGAAAGGGGGAATGAAATCCATGTTTGGCTTTTCCTTTCCCTATTGAAGCGTCTTTACCTCAACCTCTGCGTTCTCCCCCTTTTCCCCTCCCGATTCTCTCCCCCATCCCATGGGATTGCGAGGGGCTGTGCCTGGGATAAAAACCCCTCCGGACGCCGCGGGGTTGGGATTTGGGAGGGCAGGGATCGGTAGATGGAGCTGTTTGTTAACGCTTCCCCGGGATTTACAGCGGGACTGGAGCCGCCGGCATTCCCGGCCTTGGGAAAAGTCCCGTGTGCTGTGGCTGTTTCGTTCCGGCTGTCGGGAGCGCGGGGTGAAGGCTGAACTTCCCTGCCCGATTTCCCGGGAAAGCAGAATATTCCCGTAATAAATTATAAATATTTCCATAAAACCTCTGCAGCGAAGGCTGGGCGGGGTGGGCAAGAGCAGGACCTTCCCCTGGATATTTGGGAATGTTCCGGTTGGATATTCGGGAAAATTCCTTCACGCAAAGAGTGGTTCAACACTGGAAGAGGCTGCCCGGGGAAGTGTGGAGCCACCATCCCTGGAAACGTCGAAAGTAAATGTGGGATTTGGTTAAAGGTTGGGCTTGAGGATCCTGGAGGGCTTTTCCAATCAGAATTAGGATTATCCCCCTGTGACAGGGATGGCCACGGCCCCAGCCCTTCCCCGGGATCCCAGTTCCCAAAGAACCTCTCCCATGGTGTATCCAGCACTTCATCCCAAAGGAGGTCATGGATTCCCGCGTGGCAGGAGTTGGTGGGACACAGTGGGATGAGGATGGAACGAATTAAAGGTAAATTCCAGCTTTTCCCCACCCATCTGTGGCCACCCCAACACCTGCTCTTCCCGGGGTGAGCAGAGGTGGGGGTTGTCCCCTCACCTCGCAGGGGCCACCCCAAATCCAGGCAAATCCCAAAGTCTGCTGCTCCATGGATCCCATTAAATCCTCCAAGCCACAGCGCTGCTCCCCCCACGTGAGCCGTTCCCTTTAGGTTTGGTCCTTGTGGGTCCCTTCCAACCCGGAATATCCTGTGATTCCATGACCTTTTCTGCCAGATCCCATTTTTCCAGTGTTCTAGCGCAGCTTTGAGGTCAAGTCCTTGCCTGGAGCCCGGTGGGATGGTGAGATTTACATGGAAAACGGGGAAATCTGCTGGATTTAAAGGGTAGAACACGAAGATGTGAACTCAGTGCTCCCAGTTCCCACCACGGGGCCAGGCCGGCATCTCCAGTGGGAGCTGGACATGGACAACCAGGAAAAGCCAAGAGGAGCATCCCAACCTCTGCAGCTGATCCAGGGATCCCAGCCAAGCTCATCCTCCCCCACGGACACATCCGATGGGAGCAGAGCTCCTTCCTCACATCCTCCAGGAACTCTCCTCACTCATGGAATTATCCCCAGCTGCCACAATATTTATTTCAATTCCAAGGAAATGAGCCATGAGCTGCTGACAATAACAATAATTTTCACTGAGGAACACCTGAGGATCTGGGCCGATATTTTGATTTTACCTGGAATGCCAACAGATAAACAAAAATCCACTCTTTAGTAGGAGAATTATGTTGGGATATGAGTGGGAAATTGGGAAGAAACAGAGCAAAACACATTTGGGTGGTGGGAAGGATCTCCTGTCCCGCCTCCTTTGGGGTCTTCTGCATGGAATTATTTCCTTTGGAAAAAGCAGGAAGTTGGGAAAATGGGAGAGAGGAAATATAGATGCTGTAAAGAAAAAAAACGAAACAAAATCAAGCGGAAAAACTCCGCTTTTCCTTTTTGCATGATCAGATTTATTATTATTATTATTATTATTATATTATTTTATTATCTGCAGGCCAGCACAGCACTTCACCGCTGCTCATTCTGAAGTGCTCCAGCGTTTTGCTCGGAATATTAATGAATTTTGGCCCTGGCCAAGGAACTCTGAAGAGTGTCTTGAATTTAAATATACCAAAAATGCCAATTTTTTATGTATTCAAACTGCAAAAGCCAAGGATGACCCTGAGAGTGGAGGCAGCACTGCCACAGAGAGTTTTGCTTGATGTTATCAAGTTGCCCTTAAGGTCTGAATAAGTAGAGTTGGATTTAATAATTTTATATTAATTAATGATAGAATGCATTAATTTTAGATTAAATAATGACTTCACACTTTGCCCTATGGATCTGGGTGGGTCCAGGCAGAGGGTTTGATGGTGGTGGGGTTCTCTCAGCCATCAGAAAAGGCATCAGCTCCTTAAGGAAAAGGAATTTTCCCGCTTTAGGAGTTTATTTGTGTTATTTTGGGATTGTCTTTTCCAGCCAAAGCATTGGAGAATCCTTTGGAGCCACAGGGTTGGCTTTGGCTGGGAAATGTCGTGACCATGGAGCAGCAGGAAGATTTTGGGTGCTGCAAAATACACACGGAATGAGCAAACGGTTTCCTTGGAAAAGGCAATTTTTGTGCTTTTCCCTGCGCCATTCGGGCTGTGTCATTCCAATGGTCCTGTGGATGGACTGATCCCACAGGAATTGCTCAAAATACAGGGAAAGGTTTTCCAGAGAAGCTGTGGCTGTCCCTGGATCCCTGGAAGAGTCCAAGGCCAGGTTGGACATCGGGGCTTGCAGCACCCTGGGACAGCGGAGGTGGAACTGGCTGAGCTTTAATGTCCCTTCCAACCCAACCCAGTCTGGAATTCCATGGTTTTAAAAACTGATTTATAAAATGATTTTATTTTTTCTTTCCTCCTAGTGCAGCACTGGGGATTCTGGAGAACACCTAAAACACATTTTCCACTGCAATTCCACAAATTGAAGTTCCTCTTCCTCTTTCTCAGTTCTCTATCAAACACCACCACGCCATGGAGGCTGTTCGGGGTTTTGCTCCGGGGCACAGCCACTCCCTCTGTCTGATCCAGATTTTAATAGGCCTTGGAAAAAGCAGGATGCTGCTAATTCCATATGATGGCTTTGTGATGAACTCCTGTGAATTAATGGTGCTTGGAAATGTGGTCCCATTGAAATCCCTGACACTGAGTATTACCCTGGTAGCTGAGCCATAAAATGCAATCCACATTAAAAATCAGTGGCCTGTGCTCCCAGTGCTGTCCAAAAGCTGCTTTTTGTGTGATAAATAGGGTGAAAAAGGCCTCAAAAAAAATCCTGCAGGGAAGTAGGAGCACTTTTATGGCATGGGGAATGCTTTTACAGGACGGGGCTTTAGGGCTGGGTGGACTTTAAAAGGTGCTGCTGTTTGGTTCCAGACTTTGCATGTGTTTGAGAGAAACTGGAACGTTTCAGTTGATTATCCAAGTGGTTTTCCGGTTTTGCAGATTCTTCACCTGTTTATTTGTTTCAGTCTTGGAATCTTTTTCTCCAGCAAATAATCCGGGGGTGGTCATTGACCCTTGGGGTCGGCCTCCAGCCTGGGGTGCTGTGATCCTGATTCAAAGTCTGGAATAACTGTGAAGGTTTTTACAGTTGAAGTTTGCCCCCACATTAATGATGAACACAAGAGATGGAAAACCCCTCATCCCAGTGGGAATTGTCCCTATCCCTGGCAGTAGGGTTGGAATAAACCCCTTTAAAGGTCCCTTCCAGCCCAAATTATTTTTCCATTTCTACATCCTGAACATCTTGGAGCCCCTTTTAGCAGAATTTGTCCACTGGGAAGATCCCAGTGAATTTAGGGATGCTGGCAGTGTCTGAGGCTGGGAGTGTGTGGGGTTTCTGGCCATTTGTGGGTATCCCTGTGGATATCCCATGGATATATCTGTGGATATCCCTGTGGATATCCCTGTGGCTATGCTATGGATATGCCTTTGGATATCCCTGTTTTGCCCTGCACAAAACACCTTTCCAAGAGATTATTTCCTCCTGCTTCCCCTCTTTCCCCTCTTTTTTTTTGCAAGATCCCATAAAAACCAACCCAGTCCCACATTTTACAATGTCCTGAACCACCTGGAATTTTAGGATTGGAGTTTTTTTTCCCCTCTTGTTTTAAAACTGTTGACTCTGTTCATTCCCTGCTTTTTTCCTCCTCTAATCCCTTTTCCGGGATTGTTTTCCTTGAGCCAGGGATCTGGTGGTGCTTTGCCCACTCCTGATGAAATTACTGAGTGACATCTACAGCATTTGCATCCCTAATTATTACCTTTTACACTAGTTAGGCTTCTTCTTGCTGTCACTCTTCAGAGCTGCAGCCAGAGCGGGAGCAAAATGTCTGTTACCAGGATAGATGGGATACAACCAAAATATTCCCATGAATATTCATCCTTTCCCATTCTGGAATTGTTCCTTGGTGCTTCCATTGGCACTTTTGGGTTTGGACACCTCAAATTGTGGGCAGGGCTGTCAGACAAAACAGAGCCTTTGGCAGAAAGTGATTTTTTTTTTTTTTTTTTTGGGTTGTTCTCACAGCAGGATAAAAATTTTCATGGATTTTGCCCTGAGAGCCACCACTGGAGGTGGGGATGGGATGGGTGAGTGCGGATGGATGTGCTCCTGGAAATGTGCATGGATGGAGATGTCCTTGGAGGAATCAGGGGGATTTACTGCGGCTCCGGGGCTGAGCCTTTGCCTTTCTTAATCCAGATGCTGCCTGAAGGTTGTTCCCATATCCCAAATGTGTTTTTGGGATATTTGCCTCATGCCTGGGCACCTGGGACAGTGGGAGGTGTCCCCGCCCCTGGCAGGGGTTGGAATGAGATGGGATTTAAGGTCTTTTTCAACCCAAACCCTTCTGGGATCCTGGGATTTTGGTGCCAGGTTTGTTTTGCGCCATTGGTGGCCGCAGAGATCCCTTCAGGGCCCGAGGTTAATCCCAACTCGCTGTAAATATTGCAGAGAGTGGCTCCCAAACCTGTCCCGGATTTTTCTGGAAGGAAATGGCCTCAGGAATCCATTCTGGGATGGATTGATGACCGTGTTTATGCAGGTATTCCAAGTCTGGATCTGTTCTGGGATGTGCTGCAGGGTCTCCTCCTGAATAGTTACCAAAACCGGGCATTTTATAAAAACCAGTTAATTATTAAATATTTCCTTCTCTTAATGAAAATTAAAGCTGTTTTTAAATCCTGATGCCTTTATCCCCTCACTTCTTATGAGAGAGTCCATCCTTGTCCTGGGGATCCCTAACCCAGGGCTGCAGGGCAAAAATTCTGGGAATTTTGTCTGTAAATTCCCAGCTCCTCCTCCTGTTTCCCACCCGGGCTTCCCATCCTTTCCATGGCTCCACAGGGCAGGAGAATCACCCGATCTGGGACAGATCCTGACCCGCGCAGGGCATCCCCCCACGGAGTGGGCAGAGAGGGAAGGGCTCCTCTCTTGGGATGCAGATGGAGCTGGGATGTGATGAAGGGAATTTGGGAAGCACGTGGGACCTGCTGCTGGTTCTGGACCAGGCTGATCCCAGCTGGAAGGAGCTGCTGGATGTGGTGGGTGCAGTTGTGTGCCCACACCTGGATTTTCGGTCACTTCCATTTCTCACTTCCCTTCTTTTTCTCCCCACCCCCCGTCCTGCCTTCAAAGCCGGTATTTATTTTACCCGAAGCGAGCTCCTCATCAAACAAATCCAAGCCATGGATGCTGTAATTAGCAGGATACACTAATTTTTCTTCGAGCGTAATTGGAAGGTTTCCTCCATTTCGGGATAATCCTAAAACTATCCTATTTTATGGCTCATTTGCCAGAACATGCCTGTGAAGCTCTCGCGGCTTTATCACCCCTTATCCGTGGGTAAGGAGTGTCTGAGCAGGGTTTCTGCTCTCTGCTGCTAAATCTCCCAATTTTCCCGAGTTCTGTTAATTGAGCAGCCTTCCCTGGGTGCCGGGTGATAACGAGCCACTAAAAGGGCTCCGAAAATCACCCCAAAGGCTCCCTGCAGGGGCTCGGGGCTTCCAGTTCGTCTTGTGGCGCTGATTTGGGGCTGTTTGGGGTAGTTTTGGGTGGATGCCGTGGATCACCGGCTGCCTCCACAATTCCCAGCTCCAGGAGGTGCTTCAGCCCTTCCTGGAGCTGCACTAATCCCGTTCAATACCCGCGGTGTCTCGTCCTGATGAGCTGCTGAATGACCGGGTTTGTTTTCCCTTCCTAATGAGCTCAAATTAATCACACTCGATGGGTCCTCGCTGTTCTTCCTCCTCACTGACCCCCGAGGCAGGACAGGACGGGTGGTTGGTAGCCAAAGTCCGGCAATGCTGGCCCAGGAGGCTTTGGGAAGGGGCTGGAGCACCGGGAGAGGCTGAGGGAGCTGGGAAAGGGGCTCACCCTGGAGGAAAGGAGGCTCAGGGTTGTTGCTGTTGAGCTGATGTCGAAACAAGAGGCACACGAGAGCGATTGCCGAGAAAAGGGAATTATTTATTTAAATGCAGCTTTTCTATACAAAATGAACACTGACTGGGATTGGCCACAGCCCTCCGCCCCCTGGGGCTGATTGGCCACAGGCGTTCCCGCCTGTTCCAAAGGAGCTCTGAACACCTTATCTTGTGTTTACCTTAAACAGAAAGATTTTCTCATGGGAAATAGAGTTCTGTGCTGTCACACAGGGGGGCCCTTGTGGCTCTGCACAACTCCCTGACAGGAGGGGGCAGCTGGGGAGGTCAGGCTCTGCTCCCAGGGCACAGGGACAGGAGGAGAGGGAACGGCCTCAGGCTGGGCCGGTGGAAGTTTCAGCTGGATATTGGGAACATTTCTTCATGGAAAAGTTGCCCAGGGCAGGGGTGGAGTCCCCATCCCTGGAGGGATTTCAAAGCCAGGTGCAGGTGGCACTTGGGGTCATGGGGCAGAGGTGGCCTTGGCAGTGCTGGGAATGGTTGGACTCGATCCTGGAGGGCTTTTCCAGCCTGGGTGACTCGGATTCCCTTGGCTGGAATGAAAGCTCTGCCCGGGACACGTTGTGGCTCAGTGCCCTGGGGTCAGGCCTGGTGCCCATGGAGCACAAACAGCTTCCGGGGCTCTCTTTGTTTGCAGAGCTCTTTTGAGGTGGTTTTTGCAGAGGTTTGAGCCACTGACTTTGGTCCAAAAGGTTTTGCAGCCCTTGTAATATCCCAAAATCACCGTGGGTGAGTCCTGGCAATCCATCCCTGGGTTTACAGACCAAGGAATCTGCTCCTGGAGCACTTCCAAGTCCCTGATGGCTCTGCTGTGCCCCACGAGGCTTCTGCAGGGGCTCTTTGCTGAAAGCACTTCTGGGCTCGGAAGTTTTTCCAGGGGAAGAGATCTGGGCTGTATAAACTTTTAATCCTTTTCTTTTTTCTTGATGCTTTCCTGACTTCAGCAGAGATTTAGGAAGTGCTGTGTCCTTGGCAAAGATCAATAGATACCCTATTAAAGAAAGACTCTAAATTTACTGTTTGGATGATTTCAGGGGGAAAAACTAGAGTTTGAACTATTTAATTTAGTATTGAGCTGAGCTTCGTGATAAGGAGGGAGAAACCCCCACCTCAAATGAGAGAGGAACCTTTTGTTATTTTTTCCTGAAGCCTTTAATTAAAACCCTGAATAATTACATTTGTCCTGCTTAGTGGAATATTGGAGCAGAGGGTGGGAAGCTCCAGATCTCTGCTATTCCAAAAATCCAGGCAGACACCTCTGTCTCTCCTATTCTTCCCTACAAAGCTCTTCGAGGCTTCTTCCTCATTTTCCAGCCTGGCTGTGTTTGGGACCAGCTTGTCCTGATATTTGTCCCTTGCTAACATTGTTTTTGATCACGAAGGGCTGTTTTTTATCCCCCTCTTGGCTGCCTCTTGCCAAGAACACGGAGAGGAGCTGCCGGAGCAATCCTGTTTTACCTCTCTGGAAATAACGACACCAGAAACATTTTCTCCTTCTCGCTGGTTTAAATTTACAGAAGTGAACAATCATTTTTGCAGCCTCTGAGAGTGAAATGTGGGGGAAACAAACCGATCTTATCGACTTTTCCAGCTGGAGCAGCGCAGGGAACATTACTTAGAGCTCCACCACGCTCAGCTCTAATCCCATGAGATGTCTTTGTTGATGCATAAGCTGTGACCTAAAATATTGACTTTATAAAGTAATTGAATCCCAGAATCATGTTTCAGATGAAAAGCACTTGACAAATGGCTCCAGGAAGGAGCGGAGCCCAAAGTGTAGCTGGAATGGGATTTACTCCGCTTGACTCCCGTTGGCCTCTCCGGAGCAGAGTCAGGAGCAGGCAGCCCTGCTCTGGGTTTGGGGGGCATTACAGGGCAAGAAGAGGGCATCTCATTTTTTTTTCCAGTTTTTTCCTCACAGGAAGAAGGATAATAAATCCTTCGGGCCCTACGAAGGAGGTGGGAACAGAGCACTTGTTGTGCAGGGTGAACATTTCAGCACGGGGTGACATGGTGGGGCTTGGTGGGTGCTGAACTTGCTCTCTCAATTTGGTTTTCATCCAAAGGGAGATAATATCCACTTCCTGCACCAAATCTGAGTTTCAGAGGCTCCAAATTCCTGCCTGGCCTTTCTGTATGACCCAGTTCATCCCAAGTCATCTCAGTGTCCGAGCAGAGCTGCTGCTGGAAGGAAAAGGGGGGGATCCAAATGGGGAAATGATGCAAAGCCAAAGGACCACGGTGAGACTCTGCTATGGACCAGATATCATCCCTGAGCCATTTCCCTGGATCCTGGGGACAGCTGGGGCTGAGGGGATGAAGATGAGGAGCTGGAGGAGGACTCCTGGCGAGGAATGATTTCACACCAACGCTGCGGCCCAGCCACCATCCCCTCCTTCCTCCGCTCCTCACAACAAACCCCCCTCGTTCATTTAGGAGGGGATAATTATATCATTATTCCAAATGGCTCCATTTATCCCAATCCTATTTCTGATTTCTAAATTGTTACCTTGCTCATCCCACAACCACTGTTTTCCTTCTGAGCACGTTAACCCCGCCGCTTTCTTTCCTCCGCTCTTTTGCATAACGTTAAAATAAGCATTTAAATAACTCTAAAGGTTCCGTCAGCTCTTGCTTTCATATCTCGCTGTCTCCATGGCAACTGGCTACACTTCCCTGTCTACTTCCCCTTTTTTTTTCAGGTTTGAGTCCTTCAGTCCAGTGGCTGGAAGATGGAGTTGGATTCTCCCCTTGTTTTGGATTCTCCCCTTGTTCGCCCTCGGCGTCGAAGCGCTGCCCAAATGTTGGTTTTGCTGCCGTGCTGTGATCATTATTTTCCCTCCTGGCCATTAGTGAGGACACTTGGAGCTGGGAGATGGAAATTTATTTTCCATTTGTACAATGTGCTGGAGGATGAGGAAATAGTGGTAATCCCAGTGGTAATTACTGGGATTTGGAATTCCAGGCTGAAATTGGGATGGGTTAAGTTGAGTTCAACTAAACTTTTCTTCGCAGAGTGTTCTCCTCCCATGCCCCTCATTTGGAGCATGAAATCTTTTGTGGAAAATTTGATGATATTTTTGTCAAGGCACTTGTTTAAATTGAATCTTAATATCCCATATCCCTGTTAAAAACAAAAAAATAATAATCCAGCATCCTACTGCAGGCTGGTTTATATGGATCTGACAGACCCAGAGCATGGGCTGGGGAAACAAACTGCAAATCTTCCTGCAAATTGCTGGAATGAGTCTGGGAAGGACTAATTCAATGGGACTGTCTGCCACTGGCATGAATTCCAGCCTGTGTAGGGACAGAATCCATCCTGGCAAAGCGGGAGGGAACAGAAGGTAGCGGTGGCAGCTCGCAGTTCCTGCCAGTCTGCATTTCCATCTGCAAGGAGCTGCTCTTGATGAGACTGAAATGGCAAAGGAAAGGGTTCCAGCCAGGCTGCTCATTTCCCTTCCCCCAAACACCACGTGCCGGCCCCGCTCGGGAGCGGCGACGCAGATGGAGCTCAAAGCCCCGAACAAACAGACAACGAAAGCTGCTGGCATTCTGTTCCTGTTCAATGCCAAGAAATGGGGCATTGGATGCTTCTGGTCACCCACAGGATCATGGAATGGTTTGGGTGGGAAGCAACCTTGGAGACCTTCCACTATCCCAGGTAGCTCCAAGCCCTGTCCAGCCTGGCCTTGGACACTTCCAGGCTGCACCAAGGGTACCCCACACTGTGGGAAGAGGCAAACCCTGAGATTTCCTTTTTTGTTAGACCTCAGCCTCAGAAATATTGGCATTACTGGATCCAGGAAGAGAAACAATCCCACCGGAGGAAGGAATCACCAGCAGAAGAAAAGAACAAGGAAATCATGGAGGAGGCTGAAGCTGAGTGAGTCCATTCAGGTTTCTGACCCTTCTCCACTGGCTCCAGGAAACTCCTGCCTGGTGTTTTCCTTCTCCAGCTGCAGTCCCTGATGGAGCCCCTGGGACAGCTCTCGTTCTCCCCTCGCTCACGGTGTCAGGGGCCTGTTTGGATACAGCTGTGCTATTTGGGAAATGTCTTTTTACATTGAAGGGAGATTTCGAAGAACCCTCATGGTCCCAAGTCCTGGGTCACCCCTGGCTGGGGCTATCACCACCTCATGGAGAAAGAAGCTGAAGCAAATAAAATTGTGAAGAAAAATCCTTCTCCTCAAGGAACACCGAGGAGGAAAATGCCAGGATCATCCAGCCTTCATCACTGTGTTTATCTGCTGAAATCTGATTCATCGATTTGGCTGAAGGTGGAACCCAACAAATGTTTTCCCAAGCAAATTTAGGAGGATCTTTGCAGCTGCTTTGCTCTGGAGGAGGAATGGGAATGCTGTGAGTGCAGCTCCTGCTGATCCTGGAGCACTTCTCTGCAGAGTACGGGGCAGCTCTGGCAGGGGAGAGATTGGTCTGGGGCTGAGAGCAGCAGCCCAGAAATTTGTCAGAGGTTTAACTCATTTTGACTGCTGGGACAGCAGAGGAGCTGGGGAGGGACTTTGGACAAGGCCTGAAGTGACAGGATACAGGGAATGGCTTCCCACTGCCAGAGGGCAGGGAGAGATGGGATATTGGGAAGGAATTCCTGTCTGGGAGGGTAGGGAGGGGCTGGGATGGAATTCCCAGAGAAGCTGCGGCTGCCCCTGGATCCCTGGCAGTGTCCAAGGCCAGGTTGGACACTGAGGCTTGGAGCACCCTGGGACAGTGGAAGGTGACCCTGCCCATGGCAGGGCTGGAATGGATGAGCTTTAAGGTCCTTCCCACCCAAACCATTCTGGGATTCCTTCACCAACAGCACAAACATAACAAAAGAACAATATAAAGGCACAGTACAACGTGTCCCCCATCTCTTTTCATTCTGCAGGAAGCTGGTGCAGTAATTCCCAGGAGTTTGTGCTCTGTATCCATTTAATGCCTCCCTACAAAGCTGAAGGCACTTGAAAAACCTTCCCTTGCTCACATCCGAGCTGCTGTTTGGGCCAAAGCAATGAGAGTGTGTCTGCAGCCGCTCTCCGTTCATCGCTGCCCGCCCGAGTGCCACCTCAGGCGTGTCGGGGTGTGCAGGCAGCGAGGGAAGCGCTGCTGGAGCGCTGCCAGGAGCCTTTCCGCGCTCATCATCGGCCGGGCCTCGTGCGAGCCTCGTGCCTGCCCGTCTGCTCCTGCCTCGTCTCGCCGGGCTCCCGTTTCCTGGCAGGAAGGTGGGAATGCAAGCCCGGGCTGAGTTAATGGAGACGGACACCGGAGCGCTCTCCATCTGCGATTCCCCGTGGGAGCGCTGGCGGTGCTCAGCCAGCCCAGCGTGAGCTGACAGAGCAGCTTCCCCAGAACACGCGGCTGCTGCTGCTCTTGACACAGGGCAGTCATGTTTAATGTGGATAATTGGAATTGCATCATTTATTAAATCAAATGCCTTCGTGCCTTTCCCCAGCAGCAGCGGCGACGGCGGTGGCGCTGAGCTCGGCTTAAAGCGGGAACAAAGGACGTGCTGGTGGTTTGGGCTGGGCCTAAAGCCTGGGGGTGCTCTGCATGTGGTGAGCCTTTTCCCAGGGGAGCCTGTTCCTAAATCCAGCCCAAGCCTCCCCTGGCACAGCTCCAGCCGTTCCCTGGGCCCTGTCCCTGGTCACAGATCGGAGCTGCAGAACCCGAGGAGTTTCCCCTCAGTCCCTTTTCCAGGCTGAACAACCCAAGTGAGTTTTGCTGCAGTGCCCATGGCTGCACAGGCAGTGCTGGCTGCTCTGGCACCTTCTGCTGAGTGTTTTCCCTTTTTTTTTTTTTGATTTTCCCAAAGTACCTGCTCCCTTTTTTGGGGAGGGCACAGGGAGCTGTGCAGTGATTCTCGGAGCAGTGCCTCTGCCACCATCCCTGCTGATGCATCACATCCTGTCCTGATGGATCCCTCAGCAGTTATCAGAACACTCCCAGCACTTTTAGTGCCTGAATGTTCTCCTGAATCTGCCTGAGGATCTGGAAAATTTCCTTTTTTTCCTCCCCCAGAGGGTGCTGGGCACTGCCCAGGCTCCCCAGGGAATGGTCACATTCCCAAGGCTCCAGAAGCTCCGGGAGTGTTTGGACAGCGCTCCCAGGGTCAGGGTGGGATTATTGAGTTTTCTGTGCGGGGCCAGGAGCTGGACTCTGATCCTGATGGATCCCTTCCAGCTCAGGATATTCCATGGATCAATGATTCCGTACCTTCTTGGGAGCTGCAAAACTGTTTCCCATCCTGGCTTTGCATCCGTTTGGGGGAGGTTTGCAGGGAGGGTGTCTGTGAGGAGAACTGATGTCATCCAACAAATTAAATTGGTCATTAAATGAAATTAAAGGGAAGAAAGAGACTCTGCAGCCTTATGTTTGCAGGTAAGAGGGGCCAAGCAGGCCATGGATGGGAATTGGGCCCATCTGAAGCAAAAATGGCCAAAGGGGTCTGGCCAAAATCTTGCTGGAGTGGATTTGTGGCACCAGGATGTGAATCTGGAGCTCAGGTTTAGCTCCTGGATTGGGTGGATCCCCAATTCCTGCCTGCTCAAGGAGGACCTGCTTCCCTTGGAGTTTTCCCACTGTGTGACGAAGCCAATAAATGTCACTGCATGCCAAGACCGGTGCAAGTGCATTTTACTGGTGTTTATCCCTCTGGTTTGCCTGGATTTCGGCCAAATGGAGGAATTGGGAATCAAACCTTGGCCCTGTGTTGCCTCTCCCGCTGCAACAACTTCCATGAGGCCGCTTCCCAAAAACCTCAGTGCTGGGCAGGCACATCCCTGCCCTTCCTCCCTCCCTGGGGACCCTGGGTCAGGGTTGGTATTTCAGGGAATGCCCAAAATGCAGCTTTTTCTTGGTGTGTGAATGTAACCTTGGCTCTTGTGCAGCAGCAGGTCCAGCTTCTTCTGGAATGATTATGGAAAAAACAGCAGGAGGTGTTTGGGAAAAATAAATGGAATTCAGAGCAAGGCTGGAGGCAGGAGGAGGCTGAGGAGCAAGGACAGGGGTCCCCAGGTGGGAGCTGTCTGTGAGTGATGGTTTGAAGGTGACAACTGCAGCCCTTGGGGGATCCAGGTCAGGCAATTCCTGCCTGGATTGAGGCAGGGGAGGTGTCCATCCCTGTGGGAATCATCCGGCAGCAGGAGATGGGAGGAGGAGGAGGAGGATGATGGGGGAAATTGTGGGGCTCAGCAGGAGAGAGGGAGGGACGGAGCAGTGTTGGGGTGGAGGTGGAGGCTGAGGGGTGGCTGTGGCTGCTGGAAGAAGCCGGATCCTGCGGGATCTGCAGTGGCCTGGAGAGACCCTGGTGGGATCGTGGGGCTGGAATGGGTGGAGCAGCCTCTGTGTGACCTGAAACACTGGGTTTTCCAAGGAGAATTCTGATGGATCTTCGGAAGCTTCGTGCTGAGCACATGAAGTTGTCTCAGGAACTGAGCTCCCTTGGCTGTTTTTAGTTCACATTGGCTGAAAAGCGAAGTTTTCCAAGGAAGCTTTGGATGTGAGAAACATCTTTTGCTTAATAAAACTTTGACCTTTTTTTGGGAGGGAGGGAATAAATCTGGAGGAAGGAGTGACACAAATCACAGCGGAAAAAAACATAATCACAATTTAAAGTAAAGTTCCCATTTGTTACCATTCTCTTCAGTGTCTGCATCTTAATTTGGTTTTGTTTTATTTTTTTTTTTTTTTAGGAAGAAAAAGCCCCTTCCTGACAGCTGCTGCAAGTGGCACCACTTTTCTCATCACAGAATCTGCCTGTTTGGGAAGCTGGAGCTTTCTCTTATGGAGTTTTTATCCTTTTAATCATATTCTGCTTTTGCTGTGATTCTGTCAGCAGGGCTCTGGGTCCCCCACATCCCTCACACAATGGAAATGAGAAATACTTGAGGGGAAAAAAGTTATTTCCACCTAAGTTGTGTATTTGAAAGGAGCTGTCCACTCCAAATATCCAGATTTAGAGGTCTGATGGAGGAGAATAAGCTTGGGAAGAGGTTTGAGCAAGGAATTGGGAATATAAAGCCATGGATGGGCTGGGAGAGGCATCTTTGGAAGGAGGAGCTGGATTCTCCTTGGCAGATGGTGGAGCAGAGCTGGGTCTGGCTGGGTGCAGGTGCTTCAGGGATTCATTCTTCCCTAAAATTTGAAATCTTCATCCCACAGCTCCCTGCTGGCAGCGTTTTTCTCCTCCTGAATTCCCTCTCCCGCTGTTCCTGCAGGGGAGTGAGGGGTCGGCTGAAAACGCTGATGGGAAAATCATTAATTTTTATTATTTTTTTTTTTCCCCTCTAAACAAATTAGAGCTGCGGAGCAATTTAAATAACTCCCAAATCTGCTGATCAGCAAATCAGGCTCGTTAGTGCTCCTGCCTGTACGTACAAGCCGCACACAGACACCGCCAAGGTTCATTTGCTGCTCCGCAAATTAGAGGGAGGGGATCGTTAAAACAAACTTGTCATTCTTCTGCCGGGGCTTTCATTAATAAACGAAACCCTGGGATGGAGAAATGGCGAGCTGGGTGCTCTCCGTGGGTTTGCAAAGCGGGGAAGACGCAAAGAACGAGTCCAAGCAGAGCCTGCGAGCCTGGCCCCGGGCGAGCCTTTGCTGAGCAGAATTCTACATCTTGGGTCCTTGAAGGGGAAAAAACCGGCTTTTTTTCTGGGATTTCGGGATGTTTCATTTGTGACCTCTGCCTTGTACCTTCAGAGAGGAGGCTGCAGCAGGGCTGGGCTGGTTCATTAATCACCGCCAGCACGGTTCGGGAGAGGAAAGCTCGGTGCTCCGGCTGGAGCTGTCCAGCCTCTCCCAAAGCCCTTTGATATTCAAAGCACTTCCCGCTGTCCTTGGAGCTCGGGAACGGCGGAAAATCCCGCAGCAGGATCCGCTCGCCATGCCCAGCCGTGTGGGGAGGTGTTTCGGGTGGAAATTCTGGTATAAATTGCAAATCCAGGTTTGCAGCTCCCGCAGAGGAGCGCTGGGGCTTCCCGGGGGTTTCAGAACTCCGCATCCAAAGTTCAGGCACGTTCAGCTCCTTGACCTCATCTTTCCAGCAGGACAGGATGGAGACCCCCTGTGCCCAGGACTGCATCTTTTGAGAGAAAAGTGGTTTTTAATGGCCAATCCTCAGGGAATTTCCTTCCAGTCCACTTTGGCTCAGGAGCTGGACTCGGGTAGAGGAAGGGTTTTCCCTCTGGTTTTCCTGAGTTCACTGGAAATGCCCCTTTGGCATTAGTGGAGGCAATCCTCTCATTAGGATCTTAATTTCTACTGGCATTGGTTTAAATCTCTGTGAAATTCAGTCTGGGAATGAACTTTGGAAGGGAAGTCCAGGATAAGGATTCTCTGGGAGAAGTCAGAAAGTTACTGCAGTTCTTAAAAACTGCTTGACTTTGCATCCAGGGATGAGCTGCTACCAAGGGAACCAGGAGGTGTCTTGGGAAGGGCTGGGAAACCTCTCCCAGAAATTTGTGCTGAATCCAGCAATTTGATTAACGTGTTCTTTCCTTAAATCTATTATTTTTGATATATTCCTAAACCTTTTATTTTGCACAAGGAAGAAACCTCCCAGTTTTGGATGAAGTTGTGATTTTCTGTGATTTGGAGCTTTTTTTGTGACTGAATTTACAACAGCTGTTGTTCACACAGTTTCTGGGGAGGTTTAACTTTGTGTTTTTAAAGATTTTCAAGTAATTTGCTCGACTGGGCCTCAGGAAATGGTTAATTCAGGATCTTCAGGCAGTGCCACCAGGATTCTGGGCTGTTTTTTCCTGGAGAGCGATGTCAAGCTGAGGGATAGTTTTCCTTTTTTTATGTAGCAAACGATATCAATGGTTTGCAGTGCTGTGGAACTTGGCAGGGAACACTCCAGCAGGGAATTCTGGGGTCGTGCACCTGGGATTGAAGTGGCTGATCAGAAGGATGCTCCTGTCCCTCACCCCTGCTCAAGGATGTTTTGAGGGTGCCCACCCTGCAGGCCTTACCCCGAGCCCGGTCGCTGCCGAGGCTTCATGAGGGGCCTCTCACATCTTTCCCAGGATGAAATGACTCCTCTATGTTATCCCACAGTGATTCCTGGGAGTTCAGCCCTTCTTGGGGTGTTGGCTGGAGCTGTGAAGCCACAGGGTTTTTGTGGGATCTCTGTCAGTGCCATTCCAACCTCACTTCTCCGTGGTGGGAGATTCCTGCAGAATCCCTGCAGATTCCGGCCCCATCCCGTACTCCGGGAGGGACTTCGTGGAAGGTGAGGGGAAGGGACCTTTGGGAATGAAGTTTTTTAGGGAATGCTGTCCCCATCCCCACTTTGCTGCTTTCCCTTCCCTGCCTGCAAGCACAGGTTGCCACTTTCCAAGGTTTGCACTCCGATCCCACCGGCACCAAAAGGAACATTTAATTATCTGCAGGCAGATCCCCCTTTTTTCTTCCATTCCTGAGGCTGTATTTCCCCTCAGACCTTCAGGGCTTTAATTGCATCCATCTCCGATTTTTCTGCTGAGTAGAACATGGCATTTCTTCAGCGCCTCCCTCTGCTAAAAAGGTCTCCTAAAAAGGAAAAATTTGTCACTCTTTGGCCCAGGTAAGATTTTTTTTGCCCATCTGAGCATATTTTCCCCTCAGCATTTGCTTTTCCTCCTCATTTTCAATGGAACATTGCTCGGCTTTTCTCTTCTCTTGCCACTATAAATTCTCCTGAACACGGGAAGACGAGTCCTGAGGATTATTAAGCACATTGGAAGGAGCACCAGAGCGGGGCCTGACTTGCATTTTCAGCCGCGCTCCGAACAGGGAATGTCTTCTGGGATAAAAGTTATGTTTACAGTCAGCTGCTAATTAGTGCTAGCAGAGTAATTATGTAACTGATGAAACAGGGCTGCAATTTTTGATTTGAAGGCTTTTCGCATCGTAAGCAGGGAACTCAAAAAAAAAACCCCAGAGGGGAGTGTTGTTTAATTCCACTTAAACTCATGGAATCCCAGAATCCCAGACTGGTTTGGGATGGAAGGAACCTTAAAGCTCATCTTGTTTCACCCCATGCCATGGGCTGGGACACCTTCCACTATCCCAGGTTGCTCTGAGCCCCATCCAAGCTGGCCCTGGTTGTTTTGATGGGGTGTTTTATATATCTGAGGGGGTTTCAGGGATATTTGGGATGCTGGTGGGATTAGGAGTGGTTGGTGTGGGTCAGAACATTTGTGGGGAGAGTGGGAGGCACTGGGAGCAGTGAAGCAGCTCCATCAGCCTCTGCAGCGGCCTGGCTCAGCTCCCTTCTCCAGAAGATGGATGTCCCCATGGAATTATCTCTGTTCCAAGCCTCCAGCTCCCTGCTGGACTATCCCTTCCTGCAGCCGCTGTCGGAGCTCTCCTGCCGAATCCAAATGAGCTCCGCTGGGTCTGGGGACATCGCTGTGCTCAGAGGGTTTGTTCATGGATACCTTTCAGCCAGGATCCTGCACCCGGATCTGAGGAAATCAGGATGGAGGGGAAGGTGCTGGGATGGCTTTTCTGTCTGTGTGAGGGAAAAGTTCAGCTTCCTCCTTAAAATTCTGCATCCAGCACATCTTCCTCCAGCAGCTCCTTTCTCCTGGTGCCTGCAGGGAGCTGGGAAGCCACAGCAGCTCCCAGCCCCCCTGCCTTTGTGTTTTAATCCATTTTGTGTTTATTCCAGGTCTTTTGGAGCTCAGGGTGTCACCGAGATGTGGCACAGCTCAGATAACTGGGAACTATCTGGAAACACGGGATGAGGGTGCCCTGTGTGTCTCTGGAATTCCCAGTGCTTGGAAATCCAGTCTGCTGCTGTTCCTGGCATGGTTTGTGCTCCATAAATCCAATCTCCATGAGGTGTCCCCTGGTGCACCTCAGCCAAGAGTCCCGCAGCTGTGACAGCCTTTCTCCTGTAGCAAATTATTGCCTTTTCCAGTTGGAATGGGCATCATTAAATCATTTTCCAGTCAGATGCAGACATTGCTGCCTGAGGAACCAGGGTTATTCCCTGTCCTAAACACAGGGAATATCTGTGGGTGCATCTGCTGGGTTCTGTTGGTAAATATTTACCAATATTTACCTCATAAACTTTTTAATGGGGAGGTTGGGACACTCAGGGCACAACGTCCTGAATGCCTGAATTGTGGAATGGCTGCCGTGGCCTCTGGAGTGATACCGGGAGGAGCTGGCTGAGACAACAGCTCAGCTTGTGCACACCTGAGGAAAAATTATTGTAAAAAATTGAGTAAAGACTCAAATAATCAGAAAAATCAGTAATGAGAACTGCGATTTATTCCTTTGCAGGAGGTCTTGTAAGCCCGACTCTGTCGGGGTGAAAATCAGAAGAGAGGGCGATGCTCCAGAGCTACACTGAGGGACAGGGACAGAGGCCTGGGCTTCCTCCAGCCTGGGGAGTCTGTAAATGTTGGATTCTGGGGGTGAAACTGGTGGATCCCGGTGCAGAAATTGTGGGATTGGTTCCCACTTTGCAAGAAACAAGCAGCTTTTGACAGGTTGGTAGTGCCAAAGGCACAAGGTTCCAGAGAAGCTGTGGCTGCCCCAGCTCTGGAAGTGTCCAAGGCCAGGTTGGACGGGGCTTGGAGCACCCTGGGATAGTGGAAAGTTATCCCTGTCCCATGGAATGGGATGGGCTTTAAGGTGTTTCCCAGCCCAAACCATTGTGGGATTCTGCAGTGGTGGAGGTGGGAAGATTGAATGAATCTTTCTTTGGTAAAAATCCTGAGGAGAGCACAAACTCTGCTTACTGAGGGTATTTTGGGCTCATCTGCCTGGATTTTGAGTGCTGTGCCCTGAGGGCTCCTGGAAGGAATTCAGGGATGGTGTCTGGGCTGTTCTGTTTGCTCTGTTTGTGGTGGAAAGGTGAAAATCCCCCAAATCCCTGCAGCCACGTGTCCAGGAGAAGTTTGTGGGCTCGGCCGCTCTGCCGTGATGTAACAGCTGCAGTCTGCTCCCAACATTAAATGTTATAAATGGAGCTGATGTAATTCCATTTCCCAAAGCCTTGGAGGCTGGCAATAACAAACAGAGCCTTTTAGGACCGGGTTATTGATGCAAAACAGTTGAGCTAAACCGGGTCGCTGAAGTGCAAATGTTTTATTCATGAGCTCCTTTCTCCCCACAAATCACCGCTCTCTCCATGGCACAAATGTTCCCCATTCCCGGTGGCTCCACTCCTTGGGAAGCGCTTTGGCAGCAGCCAGAAGTGGCATTGCAGACCCATCCATCAGGGCAGGCAGCCGCTGATGTTGTTGTCTTCCAAATGGAGTTCATAATGGGCAAAGAGGTTTAATTAATGCTGCAGAGTAATGGCTCTGTTTATAAAGAAATAATGTCCTATAAAATTAGGCACTGCCTGGTGAAATGTGCCTCCTAATGGCCGGGCTGGCATTTTAAGTGAGCAGTAAATCACTTCAATATTAAGACCTTCTTGAGCAAGGATAATAAAGCAAGAGATTTGGAAATGGGAGATACCAGTGCTTACAATTATCCCTTAAATAAAACATTTTTATAGTGATCATAGAGTTAATCACCTCCCGGAGCAGACAGGTGAGAGGGGCAGTGGAAGACGTGTGGTGTTATTGCCTGCAGACGAAGGAATTTCTGCTGTGTTCTTGGAGTCCACAGCCACCAGGGAGAAAATATAAACTTTTTCTGAACTCTTTTTCGATTCTTTTGATGAATAAATGCAAGCAGCTGTTGTTACACAGAAAAGCTCCTGATCAAAAATCTGATAGATCAAGACTATTCCCCAGGCAGTGCTCACGGAGCTGCATGGCAGAACACAGGGATGATCTATGAATATTGTTTTCAAACCCCTGCTCCAAATATTTGAAAATATTCTCAACTGCCTTCATATTTTTAACTGCAACCCAGGCCAAAAAATAAAAACAAAACAAAAAACCAAACCAAAACAAAAAAAAGTGCTGAATTACTGCTTTACGACTTAAATAGGATCAGGTTTTGCAGCCTTGCTCATGGATGGGAAGGAGGCAGGAGGATCCAGGTCTCCTCTGTGAGAAGTTTGGGCAGTTTTGAAGGTAAAATGAGATTTTAATGAACTGAACGAGATCCAAATGAGAGGGATGCTTTTCAAGTTAAGAACACAGAAATTAATGGTCTGCAGGGGACACAAAGTGTTTGCAGAAGAACTCCCGCAGATTTTTGTCCCAGGATGGGGAATAATCGTCAGGGCTTTCAAAGGATTGTGGGAAGGAGCATTCCCAGGCGGTTTGGGGCTCTTTAGAGGTGAAATCCAAACAGGTGGGATGTGAGATGTGTGACTTTGAGTCTCTGTTATGGTGTGTGAATCTCCCCTTTATCAGCACAAGTCCATAAAAAGCCCACAGCGATGTGCAATTCATGAAACAGAATTTTCCTTAAAAGTGTTGGGAATTTCTTATTTAAAAGAAAGGCATCAGTAGGCACTTCAAAGATTTTTTTATTAAATAATTCAGGCCCAGAAAATAAGGAATTATGCCTGTGTCAGAGATTCTGTATCACCTGCTGAATTTGATGAATGAAGAGTTAGCTCTTGGTTAAGGATTCAGGGATGTGAAATGTCTCTGAAGGGGAAAAATAGGTCCCACAATGCTTTCACTGCTTATTTCATCATTTCTCTTCGAAAAGATGAGCAGAATGTCAAAGCAACTCGGCAGAAAGAGGGTGGAGAGGTAGTGGGATGGATCCCATCTCTGGGGGTTGGGTTGGGGATTTCCAGGTTTTCCTAAAGTTTTGGCTGTCAGAGATTCCAAAAAAAACCCCCAAAACAACAACAACAACAACAACAAAAACCAAAAAACAAAACAAAACAAAAAGAAAACAAAAAAACCTCAAAAACCCAAACCAAAATAGGAAGGAAAAAAGAAAAGGAAAAATAAAAATGAAAATGGAGTGATAAATTCTACCCGGTCTGAGATGCACTGAAGGAATTTCTCTTCCAGAATATCTTCCTTATTTTGTATGGAAATATTTCCTGCTGGGAATGGCACAGGGTGGGATTGTTGGGATGTCCTGTGCAGGGCCAGGAGTTGGACTCGATCCCTGTGGGTCCCTTCCAGCTCAGGGGATTCTCTGATCCCATAAATCAATCCAGGGACATTTCAGGAGCAGCTCTGTTTGGTTGCAGAGTCTGAATTGGAGCTGCTTTAATGGGCCAAAAATGAATTTCAAAATAACTTCCTCCATCAGTTCCCACTTGGAAATGCTTCTAAAATGAAGGAAAATGTAGATTCCAAAGCCCTGTTGTGAGGATTGTTTTTGAAACTTGACCATTTCACAAGAAACAGAGTTTTTCCTAAAAAAAGAGGTTCAGGAAAATGATTTTGGACTCCTTGGGGCTGAGCCTCATGCCTGTTGCACAGAACCCCTGAGTTTTGGGCTGGGAACTCATTCATATCTTCCTCCAGTTCTGTTTATGGAATTAAAATCCAAGTTAAAACAGAACCTGGCCCTTAGGAATGCAGAAAAAAACCCTTGAGATGAGAGGAAAGAATTTATTCTGATTAGTGCCGGCTGCTTGTCCTGAGCAGCTGAACCATTCCCATCTCCTACCCCTCAAGGTCAAAGATTTTGACTTCAACTCCTCCAGGATTCCCCTGAAATAACCAGGAAGGAGCTTTCTGTAGGAACAGGGACTCGAGGAAGGTCTGTTTTGTGGTTTCCTGGGTGATTTGCAGCTGGATTTCTCTTTTGACCTCTCTGCCCCCCATTATTAACAGCAAGGAAGCTCCCCCTGGATCCTTTTATCCCGGAGAAGCTGCCAGGTGATGCTGGAAAAACACCGTGGGCTGTGTTTTCTGTGCAAACCAACCTGATTTGGGATGAATATTTAACATCTTTGACCTTTCCTCCTTGACAATCAGAGGAGAGGGGAGCTGTGCCCTGTGATTCCCAGGAAAATCCCGCCGGGATTGGCGTCTTCCCACCACGGATGTGCAAAGGGTGGTGCTTCCTGACACTTTGCAGGGAGGAATATTGTTAAAGACAATTTTGTTCTCCCTTCAGGAGGACAGGGATTCCCTGGATGGGATGGAGAAGCTGCCGGAGCTGGGAAGATCCCCCCAAATCCCTGCGGCATCCAGAGGGCACCTGGCTGAAAAAAAGTAAATTCCTGGGAGGTGTTAGCAAGGGAAGAACAACATTTTAATCTTTTTATCAAAGTTGGGATTTTATTCTGCCCTGAAAGCAGGAATTTGTCCCTTCCTGATCTCTTCTGGAGCCAGGAAAGGAATCCTGAGTGAGCCATGAGCAGGAATTCCTCACGGGACAGGGCTCAGGTGTATCCATGGAATGGGATCAGCTGGCATTGAATTCACACTTGGATGGCAAGCAGAGAACTCAGTTCCAAGGAGTTTTGCTCCAAATTTTTCCTTTCTGAAACAAAAAGGAATTAAAGCTTCATTTCCTAATAATTCTAAATCCCAGAAACCCCTTTGCTTTAGGGGGACCAAACAACTTTATGTAAAATTCAATTTTTTTTTCCTTAGGAAATGCATTTAATTCTTAAAAAATTGTAGGACAAATCAAATAATTTCAGAAATGGAATGAGCACATCAAAGTTATTGAAGAGCTTTCACCTGAAGAAAATGTTCCTGACATTAAATGAGGTTTTGAAAACATTCAGCTCATTGTCCAACACGCTTTGGAAAAATTCTAGGAAGAGATAATTTGAGTGGAAACCACCCCCAAAATCCCACAAAGCTTTCCAACAACAAATGTTTTTCTAGGAAAAAACTGATCGGAAATAAGTTTTTGGTGGGAATATTTAGGGCTGTCTCAGGTGCAAGTGCTGTGGCCATCACCATCCATCAAATATCTGTTTTTGCAGAAAATGGGTGGTGGAGGCTCCTTCAAAACTGCCAGGAGAAAATTATTTATGGGACAACTATTTACGGGATGCTGCTCTGTGGGGTTGTGCAACAAGGGACAGGCCAGGTCCAGTTTGGGATAGAAAAATTGGTCAGAGTCTCATCTTGAGCAGATGTTTTTTGCAGCTGAGATGAGAGAAAATGTGTACAAAAGGAAATTTATTTCAATACCTTTTTACGCTCATTTCATAATAGCAGCATTTTATCTTTTTTACATTGATTTATGGGCACTGAGGCAGAACAGAGGAGTCAGAAAAAAGGCAATTAATGAATCAAGAAAAAACCCCCCCCGCGCGAATGCCTCAAGATAAAATAAAAATTGGAAAAAAAAGAGAGAAAAACCTTCCAAAAGCTGAAGAAAGGGGGATAATTGATGGTTCCATTTTAACATAATGTTATTTCTGGATCTTCTTCTTTTTTTTTTTCCCCATTTTTATAAAATTCTCTAATGTGTTATTTACTGCCTGCTTTCGAGCTGACAGCAAATAAACAGCGTTTGCAATATAACGTCGTTAGCGCCCTGATGCACTTGCTCATCCCACTCGGCTGTCAAATTCCAGCTGCATCCAACATCCGTCACCGTCGGCACGGATGGAGCCTGGCTTTAATCAGCACGGGGCTTTAATTACCTGATGGCAGAGTTAAAACCAAATGACAACTTCTGGGGAAGGGTTTCAGGGCTAAACAGCGAAGCCACTGAAGCGTTCGGGGACCAACTGCCAGGATTTGGGTTTGGTTTGGAAGGATTTGGGGATCGGTGCTGCTGGATTTGGGTTTTGATTGCTGGATGAGGGTCACTTTGGGCTTGGAATGTTTGTCAGGGCAGGGGAAAGAGGGAGAGGAAAGTCGGGAGGAAAGAGGGAGATCGGGAAGTGGTGGGCGGCTGCTGGAGGGGAAGAGTATTTTATGGGAAAGTGTTTTTGGGGGAGTATTTTATGGGAAATGAAATTATTGATCAAATCAGCTGCTGGATGTGCTCCTCTGTCAGGAATTCCTCCCTCTGGTTCAAATCCAGAGGGATGAAAGCAGAGTTTGAGTTGGGATGATCATGGAATTGCTGAGGTTGGAAAAGATCTTTGGGATCAGCGAGTCCAAGCCGTGCCTGATGCCCACCTTGTCCCCAGCCCAGATCTCTGAGTGCCACATTCCTGGGACACCTCCAGGGATGGGGACACTTCCCTGGGCAGCCCCTGCCAAGGCCTGAGCACCCTTTCCATGGGGAAATTCCTGCTGATGTCCACCCTGAGCCTCCCCTGGCCCAGCCTGAGGCTGTTCCCTCTCCTCCTGTCCCTGTGCCCTGTGAGGAAAACTCTACTTCCAATGAAAATCAACTTTTACAACTGCTGAAAAAGTTGGAAAGGGTTTTCAGGGGCTTTTCCAGGACGAAACTGGAACCACGTGGTGAAATAATGCTGCCTGCAAGGGAAAAAAAATTACATTTTCTAGAGAACTTCTATAAGAAATTGCCTATTAATTGTAACCACTATAAACTGCACTGCTTAAATCATCTTCCAGTAGCCCATTTTTCCCTGTTCATTCTCTGGAACTAAAAAGGCTCTGCTGGGTCCTGGAGATGGTAAATTAAAGCTGGGTTTAACCTTTGCCACTGGAGTGTCTGTGCTTCCATTTAAATCTCTGTCTCTCCCACATTAATTTATCGAGAGGACAAGAGGGAATGGCTGTAAAATGAAGGATTAAAGACTGGGAAGGAATTCCTGGCTGGGATGGTGGGGAGGGAATGGAATAGAATTCTCAGAGAAGCTGTGGCTGCCCCTGGATCCCTGGAAATGTCCAAGGCCGTGTTGGATGGGATTGGAGCACCCTGAGACAGCGGAAGGGGATGAACTTTAAGGTCTTTTCCAACCCAAACCATTCCATGACAGCTAAAGGGAAGCTGCTGTTGACATTTGCAAGTTGGCATTACTTAGGTTGACTCTCAGTTCAGTTAATAACCTTTTTTTTTTTTTTTCCTTCTATTTTTAATGTATTTTTACCAAATCCGGGAGTTTTCATTCCATTGCTGGCTTGGCACCGCTGGAAACAGGTGGAGCACCCACATCTCCTGCTTTGGGACGTTTGCCTTGTTCCCTCTGCAGCTTTTCCTTGCCTGACATTCCCAAACATTGCTTCCGTGGGAAGGCAACTGCAGGAGAAGGCTCCAGGGTTGGTGTTCTCAGCTCCCTTCATTCCCTGTGGCTTTGCAGCAGCTCCTCCAGGGAATTTTGTGGAATGGGAAAGGGGATTTTTGGCAATGAGGAGGAGCAGAGTCTCCTCTGTGCCTCCTGGAGGGAGCACACCCGTGTGGGCTCGGTCCCGGCCTCACTGGGGGCTTTGGGATGGTGTGATTCCACTTTCCAGGATTTTGGGTGGATATGAGCTGATGGTTCACCCTGTTTTCCATAGGAACTCCTCAGTGATGGGATCCTTCTTACTTTTAAGGCACATGGGGAAAATTGTGCTGGGGGAAAAAAAAAATAAAGGATTTTGGTCATCTTGGGCCTGGTGCAGAGATGTTTTCCATTCGTCTTTCTCCTGTTCAGTTGAATGTGTAATTTCTCTGCCTGAGCAAACCTATTGACTCAGCTCTTCAGATAATTACTGGATTTCACATTGAAAAGCCTTCATACAAATATTTAAAAAAAAAAAATCCAAAAGAACAAAGACAAAACAGCTCCGTGTTATTAATCAATGAGAGGAGAAGGGCGTATTGTTATGAAAATACAGCACCCACTCCTCCAGCTCTCCCAGAGCACCAGATGGTGCAACATTTGTGGAGACAGATCTTCCCCAAACAGCCTGGATTAACCATTGAGCACTCCCAGCTCCTGCTCCTGCTTTTTCCAACAGCCAGGGAAAGGCTGGGCAGCAAATGGCTCTCGGGCAGGCAGCAGGAACAGGCTGAAGGTGTCCTTGGCTTAATGCAAGTGACTTTGTGTTCCACTCAGATTTATGTTCCCTGCTCCTGGCGTGCCAAGCCCGCTGTTTCTTCCAGGAGATGTAGAGGGATGTTACAGATCTGTTGGACTGGGCCCAGCATAAATCACCCTCCGCTTTGCGGGGTGTGTTTGCAATGCACAAGTGGGGGCTCTGCTGGGCACGTGCTGCTGCTGCCGATGGGAGGCTGCTCCGGAGGGAAGGAGAGGAGAAGGGAAGGAAAACGTGAAGCCAAATGTGCTTTTTGATTCCTGTCATTGCCCTGGCCCGAGGCTGATCCCCATTCCCAGAGTATTTACAAGGGCATGGAGTGACAGTACAAGGGGGAAATGGCTTCAAAAGCACAGAGAGTTGGTTTAGGTGGGATTTTGGGAAGGAATTCTTCCCTGGGAGGTTGGGGAGGCCCTGGCACAGGGTGCCCAGACAAGCTGTGGCTGCCCCTGGATCCCTGGCAGTGTCCAAGGCCACCTGGGATAGTGGAAGGTGTCCCTGCCATAGCAGGGGTGGAATTGGATGGGCTTTAAAGCCCCTTCCAACCCAAACCATGGCAGGATTTTATTCCAAATGAGCAGGTCTCCTGTTAAGCAGCTGCATAAAGACCTGTGGGACTCCCTGTGTGACAGCACAGAACTCTATTTCCCATGAGAAAATCTTTCTGTTTATGGTAAACAGAAGATAAGGTGTTCAGAGCTCCTTTGGAACAGGCGGGAACGCCTGTGGCCAATCAGCCCCAGGGGGCGGAGGGCTGTGGCCAATCCCAGTCAGCGTTCATTTTGTATAGAAAAGCTGCATTTAAATAAATAATTCCCTTTTCTCAGCAATCGCTCTCATGTACCTCTTGTTTCGACATCGGCTCAACAGCGACATCCCTGAGCCTTTTTTCTCCCATGTCCAGTGAGATTTTTTGGTGCAGTGTGGAAAGGCTGCACTTCTCCTGCAAATCAACCCCCGGGGTCCCTCTTAAATCCCTTGATTTGGTGGTTTAATGGGAAAAGACTCTGGAATGTTACAGACCTAATCCAGTTCTAGAGTTCTGCATAATGGAATGGGCACAATAGATTTTTCCTGCCAGGACCTGTGGTGCTCAGGGACTCCAGACCCTCAGCACTGACCATCATCCCCAAGCAAGTTATAACCTGAAGAGAGAGACACCAAAAGAAAGGAAGAGTCCCTCAGACTTGCTGAGCCCACTGCCTTTGGGCACAACAGCAACTTTTCTTGAATATTTTTATGTAAACCAAAAACCCCTAATTTTCACTTACTGTTTTCACTCGCTGTCCCAAAAGCCAGAATTGGGGAGTTAAAAGGGCAGCAAAATCCCTGAAACAAAGCTGACAGACAAGGAAAGAGGCCACAATCCATTTTCCTCTCCAGCTGTTGGGAGAATGAAAGGAAAAGAGTATTTATTCTTCCATTTCTCTGGGGGACTTCCCGAAGTTATTAGAATCTGCCTTATTAAATAATTGAGCAGCCTTGTCATAAAGTGACTTCTCCCTCCCCATTTTTCATGGAGATGTGCAGAAAATGGCCCGTCAAGGAACATTTGCTGGGAAAGCTTCAGGGACCATTAACTCTTGTCACCACCAAAGTGATGAAGGGACCAGAACCTGAGATACTTTTTCCTACCTGGTTTGTAAATATTCAAGTGACAGATCTTCCATCCTCCTGCGGGGCAAGGGCAGAAGGGGGAGTGGTGGAGTGTGGAGAGGATAAAGATAATCCTCTGTCACGTTGGAGTACATCCCAGGAATTCCCCAGGAATTCCCAAGGCACCTCCTGCTGCTGGCACAAGGGGCTGTGGCCAAATTTTTTGACCCCACGTTTAGGGAAGAGCTCCATCCTCACCATCTTAGCAGGAGCACCGGGATATCCTGTGCCAGGAGAGGTTTAGGTTGGATATCAGGGAAAGGTTCTTCCCCCAGAGGGTGGAATAAGCACTGGAACAGCTCCCCAGGGAATGGGCACAGCCCGAGGCTGCCAGAGCTCCAGGAGTGTTTGGAAAACACTCCCAGGGATGCACAGGCTGGGATGGTTTGGGGGTCTGAGCCGGGACAGGAGTTGGATTCCATGATCCTGATGGGTCCCTTCCCACTCAGGTCATCCTCTGATCCCTCGGTTTCTGTGGATATTTGGGTTCCACAGAACCAGTTTTGACCCACCCTGCCTTGCTCACGATGGAATGTGAATTGCTCTCTCTCTTTTCCACAAAAATTCCTCCTGCACTGATACCTTGCCATCCACTCCCCCACCACAGCTCCTGATCCATAAGGAATTTCCTGTGCAGAGCCAGAACAAGATTTGCACCTTTTCTACCCTGATGCTTCACGGGCAGCTTGCCCAGGACAGGAGGATGTTGGGACTGAAGTTTCCACTGCCCCAATCAGTTTTAAATCCATTTAAAATCCGTTCTGGGACTTCTCCAACAGCAGCCAAACATAAAGATCCAGGAATGGGATGTTTGAGTCCCACCCCTAAGGAGGCTGCTTAAAAACCCTTTTCTTCCTTCCTTCAAGCACAATCCTGCAGGGAAGTGTCCTTGAGCCAGCCAGGACCACGTTTTTGTTCCAGCTTCCAAAGCCCTGTGCAGATGAAGCCCAGCCATGGAGGTGCTCAGGTGTTTCCTCCAGTGAAATCCATGGAATCGAGACATTCCTCATGTCCCAAACCACCTCAGCCAGGCTGAATCTCTAGAAATCCATCTGGAATAAGCCTGGGGTGGGATTTGTGGCTTCCTCACCCTGAGGTTTTCCCCTGGTGCTGCCGGAATGGAATCACAGCTTGATGTGCTTTGCTTTGCCTCAGCCACGTCCAGGACTGGTTTATTCCAGGTTATTCCACAACTGGGAATAAACCAAAGGAAAAGGCTGGTTAATACAATAAATTGGCACAAAATAGTGAAGTAATGGCAGTTTTAATGCCTTCACGGGAATCTTGTCCCCAGGATTATGCTAGAAAAGTCTATTGAGTTCCCACCAGATCCAGGTTGATGGCACAGCCACAGCTTGGAGGAGATCTCAGCGAATTTGGGATCTGGCTATAAATTTCAGGAATACACAATTCAAGTGGGAATATTCAACATACCTTTATTCAACAGGCTCATCCAAGGGGGCAGCATGGCTGGAGCAGCCTGGTGTTTAATCTCTTGTCATCCTGGGTGAATATTCCAGGTCAAGGTGAACCCTGAGCTCCCGAATGAGTATTTGGGAATGCAGGCTCCGTGCTCTTCAGTCTTCCCACCCGTGTGTCCTCCCAGTGAATTATGAGGCTGGAGATAAGATCTTGGGTGCTTTGTATCCAGACAAATGGACAAATCTCTGCCTTTTTGTTTTTTAAAAGCCTCAACCCAGAAACAATTTTAGCCTCTGAAGGGGAAGGTCACTGCCTCTCTCTTCCACTTATAAATTATTGCAATTGGCTGATGAGCGGAGCTGAATCCCGGGATTTCAGCCCTGCTGGCACAGCTCCGGCTCCCTTCCCAAAGAGGCCTCGTTCTCCGTAAATCACAGCGCTGTCAGCTCTGCTTTCACCTCTCCCAGTGAGATGCTGACACTTTGTTCCCAGTTTCCAGCTGCTTTTTCCACCCCTGCTCAGGGGAAAGTGTCCTTTGGAGGCCATTTATGTGATGGATTCAGTCCCTCTCCCAGGAGTGAATTATCCAGTGGGATACTTGGATATTTTGTCACCAGCACTTGCTCGTTCTGTTGTGATGAGGAATGTGGTCAGGGCACCGAAGTCAAACAAATCTGAGCCAGCGCTTTGGGCTTCAAGTGATGATCCCAGAGATCTGTTGGCGGTGATGAGGTGCCGAAAAACTCACAGGTTGGATGGAGCTCCCATCAAAAGGTCTGAGGGAACATCTGTGTTTGGGGAATCTTTCCCCAACATGTGCTTGCACGGTTTTTAGGGATGTGATTGACAGGAATGTTTTGCCACCAAGGTTCCCCATCTTTTTCCAGCTTTACAAGACAGGTCAGTAGGGTGAAAATCCTATTCCATCCTTTTCCTGTGCAAAAAGCATTTTTGGGGTTGTGCAGAGGAATGAGAGCCCAATTCCCCTCACAGCTCCCCATGGCTGGTACGATCCTTGTTATCCAATTATTTTTAATGGAAAAACAATCTGTTTCCTTGTTTTCTTGTTTCTGGGAGCAGGATGAGCTGAGAAGAGCTAAACAAGGCCTCGTTATCGTGCAGGCCTTGCCTCTCAGCACTAATTGGCTGGGAAGGGATTTCCCACTCGGCTAATTAGTCCTAATTGTGTCACTTTCCTTATTTTGCCATTTTGCCTCTTGCCACAAATAATCCTGGATGCAGCTGAGGAGAAGAGGCTGAATCGGGCTCCGTCCGTGGGTGCAGCCACAATCAAGGCAGGCAGCTGCCCCCGGGATGCTCCTTTACCCTTCAGGACCACAAAGAAAGGACTCAGCTGGGCTCTCGGTGACCTCAGGGCAGGTTATCCCATCAAAACTCAGGAAAAATGGGAATTGTGACACCCAGGATGTTTTTTCTGGGAGGTGTTTTCAGCCTAGAATTATTATTTCTGCTTGGGCCTCTCTCATCTCCTTCATTCCGGCTTGATTTGCTATATAATCATCGGGGGAGCACAGAAGACAAATTCCAAGTTATTGCTGGAGAGTTTCTTGTGGAATACCAGCTCTTGGAGGAGCAGACATTGGGCTGGGAAGCAGCTGCAATGGTGCCTTATCTCAGAATAGAGGAGGGGACTGGAATAAGATGAACTTTAGGTCCCTTCACACCCAAACTATTCCCAAATTCTGTGATAAGAAGCGGGGTGCTGACCCCAAACTGATCTCCCTGTGAGTTCCCTTTGCAATAATCTGGGCCTGGTCTTCAGGAATGGTTTTTTTGGATCCCAGCTGCTCGTGGACCATCAGTTCCTGATTTGTAGATGTGTCCTTGTCCAGGTATCTCCATTTCTTGAGCCATCACGGTTCCTTTCTGGCCTTGCCTGTTTTGTGGGAGCTGAGGGTCTTTCTTTGCTTCCAGATTGGGATCTTCTCCCTCCTGGGTGGGTTTGGTGGGAATTATGGCTTTTCTGGGCCCCAACTGAAGCTGCTGGAAGAGTTGTGGCCGGCACAGGAGTGGCTGTGACCTCAGTCCTCCAATTGCCTTCCCAACATCTTTTGGCCTCTTTGGAGCGGTTTTTCCATCACCAGAGCCTGGAATCTTTCTGGCTGTGGCTGGCCCAAGGTTTGTTTGTTCATGTCCCACGAGTGAGGGCTTCCCTCTTGCACACCCAGGATGTTGGTGCACAACGAAACAAGAAAGAGCAGGAATTGCTGGGTTGTGGAGGTGCTTTTCCGTGTGTAATGAAGTTCCCGTTCTAACATTCCATAGCTGTGTAAGAGAGGAGCGAGAGAGATTTAACACGGAAAACTTCTGGAGAATTTTATTTGTTCCTCTGTCTCCCGGAGTGCATCACGATCACAAATTCTCGTAACATGATGAGGTTTTAAAGCTCTGAGCAGCGTCTCTCTCATGGAAAATCCTGCTGCAAAACACGAAACGATATTTTTGTCACTGCGGCGCCTCGGGAACAGCTGACAGCTGCTGCTTTGTCCTGATCTGTTCTGCACTTTTCTCTTCATTGAGTGGAACGAGAGAGTTCTGGGGTGGGGAGAGGATCCTGTTCTGATTTCATAGGAGTGTTTTCCCAGTTTGTGCTGGGTAATTTCCTGGGAGCGCAGAGAAGGATGTGGAAAGCTCAGGCAGCTCCAGTCCTGTGGTGGTGCCTCGTTCACAGAGCTCCTGCAGCCGGGTGCAGATTCTCCTGTGGATGGGAAGGATCCTTACATGGGGCTGGTACAATTTTTATTGAAATCCTTGGAAATCAGTGGGACACTGTGCTCCAGAGGGGGATTGATCTGCCCTGTCCTCCAATAAAAAGGGAGGAGGCTTTCAAATCTGGTACAGGATTTATCCATCACAGCTTCAGCTTTGCAAGAGCATGGAGTGACAGGAAAAGGGGGAATGGCTTCAGACTGAAAGAGGGCAGGGTTAGATGGGATATTGGGAAAGAATTCTTCCCTGTGAGGGTGACGGGACACTACAACAGGTTTCCCAGAGAAGTTGTGGATGTTCCATCCTTGGAAGTCTCCAAGGCCAGGTTGGATGGGATAATGGAAGGTGTCCCTGACCAGGAGGTGGAACGAGATGATTTTTCCTTCCAACTTCAACCATTCCATGATATTCACGGTTCCTGGTTGTCACAGATTCCTTGTGTGAGCTTGCACAGGTGGAATTTTCTGCCTCTGGGCTGCAAAATGGATCAAGGAATCAGAGGAGCTCCAGATGAATGTGTGACACACACAACTCCTCCATGTGGATATTCCCATGTGGATAAAAGTAATATAAGACTCCAGGATATTTCCAATATGCTCAAGCAGCTCTTAATTACAACATTTCCCATCTTACATTTTCTAACCAGGTAATTTTTTTGCTTGAAAATGTTAAATTCCTAAGCCAAGCTTTGCTGTCTATAAAGGCATCAAGCCTGGTCTAAAGGGCTCTGTCTGGGCTTTTCATCCCAGTTTCCATCCTTTAAATGGACTCAGCGGAAAAGGAGCTTTTCATTTCCAAAGTGTGTGGTTGCAGTTAGCCCAGGAGATAATTAGGTTTGTCTTGTAGTCGTTCAGGAGCTCAGGTGTCAACTAAAGCAGGATTTCATCAGGAAATTCCTGCCTGGTGTTGTATTGATTAATGAGAATTTGCTGCGATTACAGAGAGATAGAGAACAATTATCTCCCTGCCCTGGAGGAGAAACAGGAGTGCATGAAAGAATAAGGAACTCAATAAAAAAGCAGCACAGATGTGGTGGAAATGAATAAATAACATTTTCGGTTGTGGCACTGAATTAGTTCTCGGTGCTGCGGGACTGCGTCAGAGGGAAAAGGGAGAGGAGGGGGAAATCAGGGTGGGAAGAGTGCAGGGAAAAGTGAGGGAAGGACACATCATCCCCTTTTCTTCCTGTTCTCCTGGCTGTGGTCAGGAATGTTTGGATTGGGACAGCACATCCAGCACCCTCAGCTTCCCAGGAAAGGAGTGTCCCCTGTGCTCAACAGGACAGGGAATTCTTCATTTCAGCTTCAGAAGCACCTGAGCATCTTTTCCTTGATTTCTCAACTCTGCTTCGCCAGGACACCTGCACAGGACTGCAGCACTGAGGGATGGAATTCCCAATCCCAATCCTTCAGTTCTGCAGTTTTCCTCCTTTTGTGGGCTCGGCTTCAAGTGCTGTCAACGTGACCTCCCCATCCCCTCCCGAGGAGGTTTCCTGGTTTCTCCCAGAGACAGACAAACAGTTGGGAAACTGCTAATCCAGGATATTTTCCATCTGTGGGAATCAGGAAGGGGGAGAATGTAATCAGAGTGGAAATTTGGTGTTTTGGAGGCTTTTGGCTGCAGCACACGGAGAGAAAATGAACATTTTGGGTCCAAAGCCATTTTAAATAAGAACAGGTCCTATTTTTGCTGAAAGAAAATGAGACTGAGGAGGGCATCTGGGCAGATTTTCCTTCTTTATATTATCCTGGAGATATCAGGTAAGGGGATTTGATATCCAGACTGAAGCATGAGGATGCTTGGAAATTCCATAAGGTCTTAATTAAGAGGTGGAGTAGAAAATGGGGTGGAATTGGTTATGAGGTGGTGGAGTAACTCTGGGGTTACTTGGAGTTGTTTCAGGGAGGTTCAGCACCAGGAGAGATTGATCTGGGCAATCTCCACAGATTTTAAGGAAAGGTTGGACAAGTGTTTCACAGATTTGTGAGGAGAACAACATCAAGGAGCAAACTGCCGATCCTCATCCCCTCTCCGCTGTCCCGGCTGGAGGGTGCAGGAGTGGAAAAAGGGAAAAGCAGGAGTTGGGTGTTGGCAGTGGCTGCTGCTGGGTCCTGCTCTTGTTCCTGAAGAATATTCCTGGAAATGGATCCCTGTGCCACGTTTCAAAGATGATTTTTGACATCTCAACAACTCAATCCAACACCAGTGGGAAAAAGCCTTTGCACGGAGGAGCTGGTGGAATTTGGCAGGACGGTGTTTTCTCTCTGGATATGAGTGGGGATTTAGGGATGAATCAAATAATCTCCTCCTCTCTCTGAGCTCGATGTTTGCCCTCGGACTCCGCTTCTCCCTCAGGCTTTCTCCTTATGGATTTGCTGGGATACATCCTGGAAACCAGTCCATGCCTTGGGGTGGGAGAGGGTGAGCACTGTGGGATTTGAGCCCCTTCCAGCCATGAGTTCCAACCTTCTCCCTTGGGATTATCCAAGCTGGCACTGAACAAAGTTTTGCAGTTATTTAATAATAATAATAATAAAAAATTACTCTTTGGCTTAACCAGCTAGACTCAAGGATTTGGAGCGAAAACAACCATAGGAGCTAAATTCCCATAATTGCGGAGAAAGGAATGTCCTGAGATGGATTGATGAGGCTGTTGGACATAAAATACAGGGTATGGTTCAGAACCCAGGGAAAACACACAGAAGGAAAAGATCTTTCCTGGCCCGTCACCCTATCCCAGGAAAGATCATGGACTGATCCTGGTTGATATCCTTCTTCTGGAAAATTTTCCATGATGGAGATCCCAGGATCCTCCCGCAGTCCCTCACTGCTACTCATGTCTAAGGAAAAACATTTAATTATTTTGGGTTTCTGGGTTTGGAATCAGCACCGCGAACCTCTGCTGCTCCTTCCAAAGGCGCTCCAGGAATTGCTGGGAATTGCAGGTTGCTGCAGTGATGAGTCAGAGCAGTGGTACTCTGATTTCTAATAAATTAAATATATATCTAATTCCCCATTAAAGTCATTAATGGTGCCGAAATCCCAACTGCGTTGCGGGAATGAGTGGATAAACCTGGCTACACCATCCTTCCCTGCTGACTGCAAAGGGATTCCACAAACATTTCCCATTTTTCCCCTTGGATTTTGCAGATTTTGGTGGTGTGAGCAGGAGGAGAGGAGGTGGGAGAGGGAACAGCTCATCAGCCCTGGCGTGACTGAGCGGTGGCTCCATGTTCTGCTGGCTGGAAAACACCCCTGTAAATCTTATTGCTTGGATGACTTTTCCAGCGGAACAGGGCCATTATGGATGTGTCAGCTTGGATAAGGGAAGTCCACGAGGCTGGGGTGACATATGGGGCCATCAGCACCTTCAGGACAGGGAATTGTTGTCCATCAGTCTTGGGTAATGTTCTGTGTCCGAGCACTTCCAGGACTAAGAGCTCATCCCCCGCTCCCCGTGACCGATCCCAGGCATTTTCTGGGATGGTTCCACCCCTTTCCTGGCTGATGGGCGGGGATGGAAGATCAGAAACAGGGATGGAACAGTCTTTACCAATTAATTCCCCTCTGAGAGCGCTCCCAGGGTGTTTTCATATTTCAATCCTTTCATATCAGTTTTCTTTGCTCTGTTAACAGGCAAATTCCTCCATTATTGATTTGCTCCAGGCACTGGATCTATGGATTCTTTACGGAGAGAGTCAGGCAGCCGTAGTTTTAAATTAATGGAATAATTTTGCCTTTCCAATCCTTTCATTAGCCCTTGGAGCCGTGTTTGGGATGTGACAAACCTCCTGTTGCCTATATTGTTTCAGCTAATGGCTCCTCTGTTACAGGATAATTCCGAGGTCCTGGTCTCTAATGCAGCTGGAATGGGATAATTTTTCTCCACTTGGCAGAAGGGAGGGCAGCTGCCTTTTCACTGGAAATGGATTGCTTTGGGCACAGAGGGAAAACTGGGAAGCTTCACATGAGTGTGAGGAGGTCAGAAAGTGAGAGGTGAGGAGTTCCCACCCCTGGAGGTGTCCAAGGAATTCCTGGAGGTGGCACTCAGAGCTCTGGGCTGGAGACAAGGTGGGCATTGGGCACAGCTTGGACTCAATGGTCCTGGAGGGCTTTTCCCACTTCAACAATTCTGGGATTCTGTGAGGGAGAGCATGTGTCCATCCCTGTCCTTCATCAGAATTCCAGCACCCAAAGCCCCTTGATCCAAAGTTCTGGACATGAGTCCTCCCCAAAACTGAGGGTCCTTGTTCCCATTAAACTCCAGCTCTGGGTGCAACCACCAGGTTGTCTCACAGCAGAGTGAACTGCAAAGTGTCCAAGGTCCTGGAAGCAGCTGCCTTGAGGGAAGATGTCCCTGTGGAAGAGGATCCACTGACCTGGAGGGAAGAGCTTTCGGTCCCTAATTTCCTTTTGAGGCCAGATCCCAGGAGTGCACCAGTTAAATTTGTCGTTGTGTCTTGGTGACCAAGCCATGTTTCCCCACATCTGACATGCACACTGACCTCTGGTAATTCCAGGTTAGGTTTTTGCTCCTGATTTTTGTCCTTCAAGATGCTCTTACTCAAGGAATATCTGCCCCGTGTCCTGGAATTTGTGTGTGCAGTGCCTGTTAAACCTTCAGATTCACCTGTCAGCTGAGGAAAGACCTCAGGGGCCATGTTTTGGAACGCTTGGGGTCAGAGGGAGAAGTTTTCCTGCTCTTCAGCCTCTCCAGTCACCTCATCTTCATGTCTCTAATTTACCTCGTTGTCCCCTAAAAGCATGAAAAAACCAAACACCACGACAGCAGCTCTGTTAATGACCAGATGCTGAGGTAATTGGCATTATTTTTCTTTTTTAACTTATTTAACCTTCTTATTTTTGTCTTTTACTGGTCCAAAGCTCCATTTCTGTTTACCCAGGACCAGGGCGTTGGACCTGTGACTTGTGGTCACCTCATTGTCCCTCCCTGGAGATGAAACCTTCTAAGAAGGAGATGTTCCTTATCCATTCTGGGGGAAGTTCAGAGCTGGGGTTCCCAGGGAAGACATTCCCTGCCCTCCCATGAACGATGGATGAAGTGCCAAAGGCACAAGTGCTTCCCATAGTTTATTCCTTAAACAAAGATTTTCCTGGATGTTTGGGAGCAAAGGTGAATCTTCAGCTCCAGGGAATCCATTTCCCTTCTCTCTTAAAAACTTGTATTATTTTTCCAGTGTGTTCTTTAAAGAATTCTGCCCAAAAGCAGTTTCTAAAAAGAAAATTTGGAGTTCTGAGTCTGGTCTAGTGGAAGGTACCCCTGCCCACAGCAGGGATTTGGGATTGAGAGGTCTTTAAGGTCCCTTCCAACCCAAAAAATCTGGGATTCAATGGAAACAAAGTGCAAATGCATCACTGACGAGCTGTGTTGCTCTGATCACCTGGTATGTGAAAATATGGGATCAAACCAGGTCGAAACAGGACAATAATTGTTGTAGGTTTGCTTTGGAGCCTGCTGGACCTGGGGGAGGTGGCTTTGTGTGGTTACAGGGTCCGTGGCTGTGGGATAAATCCTGCTGCTGGAGCCGAGTGCCGATGGGCTGTGCTGGACAAATGTGTGGAGCAACGCTGACAAAATGTGTGGAGCAGCACCAGCCACAGGCTCTGTGCAGCTCAAATTTGTCCAAGTAATTAAAGTGTCACTTCAGGCTCTTGGAGAAGCGTGACTCTCCTGCAGCTGGTGGCCGTGGGACGCCGCCGACGGTAATTCCCCCTCGTCAGAACTGCAGCCCCGAGTCCTGGGCGCTCAGTGACCTTGATTAAACAAATCGAGCGGTTCAAGTACATCGTTTAAAAGTTCTGTTCAAACACCACATTTCGACGCCATCGCCGCTTCCCTGGAAAATGAGGGATTTAATGCTCCCAGCCCAGCTAAATGGACTCGGCGGCGCTCGGGCTGAAAGGATGGCACGGCGGATTAGGGAGCCATTGTGGGAAGTGTCATTGGGAACCTGTAATTTTCCTGTCTCTCCCTCTTCCTTCAATGCTCCATTTCCATGGCAGATTTCAGGAGACAAATGCATTAGTTCAGCTGGGCCCGGGAGGCTTTTGCTCCTGGTGTCTGCAGGATTTGGGGCTCGGCACGGGAATTGAAGGTGGAATTGTGCAGGTGGGAATGCGCAAATGGGAAAATCATTGCCCAGCATGATGGGTGCCTTTAAATATTGGGAATTTACAGCTGGTACAGCTGACACAATATTTTTTACGCTGATAATTGAGTATTAACCTAAAGGGTTGTGGGTTTTGAGGTTTTACTGAGGGGTTTTTTGGGGTTTAACTGGCTCTAATCATTCATCTTGGACAGCTCTGGCAGATCCTGCACTGTCCATAAAAAATATCCAGCAATCCATTAACCACTCAACCTGAAAGCAGCCTGGGAGAATATTATTGAGTCCTTGCTTTATTACTAAATTTAATGGGATGAACACTCGCCTTGCAAAATGTGATTTATTTCCTTTGCCCCTGCTGAACCAGCTCAGGGCTGCCTTGGGGTGGGCACTCACCTGGCTTGTTCACTGTGAGATTGATCCATTTCCAGCCACTTAAACTCAGATTAAAGCCAGGCTGACTCATGGTGCAGTAATTAAGGCTCCACACAGTGTCCCTTTATAGCCCTGATTATATAATTATGGCTGTGCTCTGATTTGGGGTTTCTATTTTTGGTTGTTAGTGGGGAGCCCCATGGCTCATCCCCTCTCATTCCTGCAAGGAACTTTGGCCTCTGGAATGATGGGTTTTTTTTTGGCTTCCTGGTCCTTGATTCCTGAGAGAGGGTTTAAAAAAGACTGGGAGTGTTGTGAATTAGTAAAGGCTGGGATTTCATAGAATCAGAGAACTCCAGAGTGGTTTGGGTTGGTTGGGACCTTAAATCCCATCCATGGGAAGGGACACCTTCCGCTATCCCAGGTTGCTCCAAGCCCCGTCCAACCTTGGACACTTCCAGGGATGTGGAAACCTGATTTATAGGAGCGCCTCTAACAGCAGCACTTGTGGCCTGGCTGCTGAGAGATGGTGAGAAAAGCTTTGGGGAAAAAAGCTCTTTTTTTCAGAGAGAAGCTTTTAGTGAGAGCTGGGGGGATTTCTGACAGATCCCTTTGAAAACCCACGTGAGTGGATTTGGGATGAAAAGTGGACGAAACTTTCACTTAACCAAGAAAGCTGAGAAAAACATTCATGCTGAAAATGAAATGAAACCACAGTGATTTCCACCCCTCCAAATCTGTTCCTTTTCTGTCCTCTCCGATGGCTCCGCTTCCTAATTTATGAGCAAAGGGAATGTTTTCCTCCGGAGAGCCGACGGTGCCGGGTGTGGGTGCTGTTCCTGCAGCCTCTCTCCTCTGAGCAGAGCGCATTCCCCACTGCACTCTGTCAGATTCCCATTAATGAACTGGAAATATTTCTGCCAGGAGGATTAAGGAGCTGACACTGACAAATGGCGCTGGCGATGAAAACCCCTCGCGATTGCCAAGCAGCCGCCGCCGCTCCGCACGTCCTCTGCAGATCCTGCTGCTCCGAGGAGGAGCTGGGAGCTTTGGGAAGCTTAGAGACCATTTCCTTCTGGTTACATTTCATTTTATGTGGCTTTTCCAAGGATAAAACCAAGCAGTGACCACCCAGGTCTCCAGCACGCCCAGTGCCGGCTGTCCCACGTCTCCTGGGAAATGGGTTTTTAGGGAAATTCTCTGGAGAATTTCATGATTATAAAATCACAGAATCACAGAGTTTGGGTTGGAAGGGACTTTAGGGATCATCTCATTCCATCCTCTGCTATGGGCAGAGACATCTTCCACTATCCCAGGTTGTTACAAGCCCCGTCCACCCTGTCCTTGGACACTGCCAGGGATGGAAAGTTTATCCATGATCCTAAGGCCTTGCTTGAGATTGCTGCAGGAGGATTCTTTTCTCATTGCTTGAACTCCTCTTGAAATTTGGGCTCCAGAGTGACTTTGCAGCCAGGTTAGTGAAAAATCCATATGTTAGAATAATGCAGGGGGTAATGAATGACTCCTTAATAGCTGGGAAATAAAGCTGCAGCCGGCTCAATAAAGCTCTGGATCCTCTCCTTCTCCTCCACGGGCTTTTAAAAAAACCCATAAATTCCTGGAGTTTTACTATGGAGAGACTTAACTATTCAAGTAGGCAAAGTGAAATTTATATTGCATTGGGAGAAAATGAATGCCTGAGCCTCCTTTATGGTCAAAGCAAGACTGACTGTGGCAGGCTGCCCTTTTTTAAAAGGGGAAAAATATTAATTTACAATTGAGCTGGGGATCAAATGCCCCATGAACAGCTGCTGGTGGTCACCGCTGTAATTTCTGCTCCACAAAGAGTGGCAGGGAGGCAGAGCTGAGCCCCTTCTCCAACTTTTATTCAGGGGTTGTTAAAATAACTTCATCCCCTCGAGTCCCATCCTTTTCCAGTCGCTGGACTGCAAATCCCCGTTTCCATTTTTTTGTGGGCTCTGCTAGAGAGGGTTTGAAGTGGGAGAATCACACGAGGCAAAGAACTCTCCTCCTGTGCCATTAATCCAGGCAAATTCTGGCTGCTCCCCAAACACCGGGAAGGCTCCGTGTGAGCTGCATTTATAGGGAATTTGGGAAGGCCCTGAGGGTTGTTGTGACATTTTTGGTGTGAGCAAGGATCAGTCCCATCACTCTGCCCCTAAGAGGTACGAGGCAAAGTTTAGGGTCAGAAATTCAATCCTTTTCCATCTTTTGGTGAAACTCTTTGGCTTTTTGGAGGTTATGTTTCTTTCTGGAATGGGTTTTTTAATCCCTGGGTTCACGGTGAGCTGGCAAAGAGAGGGAAGCGCAAAGGGAATTTAGATTTGTGTCTGGTTATGATCACATGGCTTTTTTCCCCCCCTTTTTTTTCTAGGATTTACCAGAGAGGAAAATGCCTGATAACGAATGGAGCTGAACTTGCTCAATTTTGAGAGGGTTTGTTCTGTTGGGGACCCCGTGCATGAGCCAGTTTTAATCTTTGGATTCGATTCAGGCTCTCTGCAATTAGGGAATGGACAAGGCATTTATTTCCTGGAAGTCAAAGTGGTTAATAAATATGTTAATCTCCTTAGAACACTCCCATTTTATATTATATAATTTTTTTTTTTTTAACTGAGGCGTTGAGGGACTCAACTGGGCTCCAGCATTTCTAAGGCAGTTCCTTATTAAATGTGAATTTTAAAAAAATGTTTTCCATGGAAATTTGGATGAATCCCTCTATTTTTCTTAGCCTGAATTGTAAATTTTCCCAGTTTGGAAAATTGACACTGTACTCAAGGCTTCATCAGTGAGGTTGTTCCCCTGACGGCATTTTAATGTCACTTGGTGTCTAATGATGTTACTCCTTCATTTAGACAGGAGGGACACGGCACATTCCAGGAGGTGGGAGCTGAGCTTGGATAAATTGAACCTGGCAGTGGTTAAAAAGTGGGAGTGATTAATCACAGGGATCGCTTTATAAAGGAAAATGGGAAATGGATCCTTAAGGGAGCTTTAAAATCATGAGGGGACGTGTGCTGGCTCATGAATGATGGCTCAGCCCAGATGCAGGGTGAGGGATTTGGGAATATTTGTGTCCCCGGGGAAGAAATTCCCACCCCTGGGGTGATGTCTGTGAGGGATCTGTTGTGGGCAGGATCTCTGACGGGTTTCTTGCTGTGCCTGTGTCCTGGGAGTCCAGAAAATTCCCCAAATCTGGTATTTCTCAGCTCTTCTGTTGCAAAGGGAGTGACTCCAAAACTGCAGATTAGTTTAAATGGAATAATCCCCAAATGGAGCTTCCCAGTTCTCCCTTTTTCTGTTCCTACACCCAAACATCCCAGGAAATTCTCGAGTCCGAGCTCTGCCAAAGTGGGTCAGTGAGAAACTTCAGGAATTAGGAAATGGATCTAAACTTGCCCTGATTTTCCCTTATCCACAAAGCCTTTAATTACCCAGATTCCATGGCCCTGAGCTGCTCTTGGTGTTTAATTACCTCCAATAAACCCAAATTCTGTGCCTGTTGCTAACGAGGGATTTGCTCCGTGGCGCTCACAGCTCCAGCAGACAACTCCTGGCTGCTCACATTTGCCTCTGACCAAGATTTTTGGGTGATTTTTGCCTGTTTTTATTTTATTTCGTATATTCTCTGTGTTCTTTACACACATATTTGGAGCTCTGTAGCCCATTACTGCATTCGGAGCTGCTTTTCCCAGTGCTTTTCCCTGCCCTGATAGGCAGAAAGACAAAGCATCTTGCAAATTCCCTATCCTGCCTTGGTTCTCCCTGGAAACCAAGGCTGAAAATCAGCTCTGGGAGACACATTTTTCATAAACAAGTCCAGTTTCCATCTAAGGGGGGGAGAATTTAGAAGGGGCTTGAGCTGATGGGGAGGGAAGGGGGGGAAATTGCATCACCATTTGTGCTCCTAATTGGTCAATTTTGCTAATTTACTACGTTTATAAATTGATACATTATAAAAATATTAATTGACCCTAATGGATCAATTTTGCTAATTTACTACATTTATAAATTGATACATTATAAAAATATTAATTGACCCTAATGGATCAATTTTGCTAATTTACCAAATTGATAAAACTGTATTCACCCCGGTGGGGAGGGTGGGGGCTTCTGTGGACATTTTCCCATAATTTCCCCTGAAGGCCTCTGATAAAGATCAGGCTTTATATAATCCCCTACACTAATATTATCTCAAAAGTGTGTGTTTTTTCATTCCTGGGTTGGAAAAGGCATCAATCCCTCTCCGGATGCTGTCCCCAGGTGTGTGGAGCACGGCCCAGACTGGCGTGCGCGGAGCAGAGATCTCAGCTGAGCTGTTGCAGGGCGTTGAAAGCTGGATAAACGACTTCGCACCAAGGTAAATATTAATCCTCTCCCACGAGCTGCTCCCGAAAAAACCCAGAGCAAACAGAAATATTCATAAACCCCCACGGTTTGGAGCGCTGTGGTCACAGGCAGGGCCCTGCCACGGCTCCTTCCCGGCCCCTCGGTGCTGGGAGATCTCCTGGTGCTCGCCGCGGGATTTTGGATGGGGTTGGCTGCGGCTTGGGATCGCCTGGATGTCCCTGGCACAGCTCTGGGTACCCAGACTCCAGCGGGAATTGGGAATTTCCTTCACAGTGGGAGCCAGACTGGGAGAGCTGGGAATGTTCACCTGGGGAAAAGAATCCAGGGAGAGCTCAGAGCCTCTTGCAGGACCCAAAGGGGCTCCAGGGGAGCTGGAGAGGGACTGGGGAAAAGGGATGGAGGGACAGGACACAGGGAAATTACCTTAAACTGAGGGATTGTGGGTTTAGCTTAGATATTGGGAAGAATTTATTCCCTGTGAGGGAGGTGAGGCCCTGGCACAGGGTGCCCAGAGAAGCTGTGGCTGCCCCTGGATCCCTGGCAGTGTCCAAGGCCAGGCTGGACGGGGTTGGAGCAACCTGGGACAGTGGGAGGTGTCCCTGCCCATGGCAGGGATGGCACTGGATGATCCTGAAAGTCCCTTCCATCCCAAACCTTCCTGGGATTCTGGGATGATGAAATCTCCCCTAGAAGAGGATGGGATAAGGTGATCTGGGCCGATCCAAGAACCGCTTCCAACTCGGACAACTCCTAACTCAATTCCCCTTCCCCAAAATCCCAAGTAGAAATGAAAACCCCGTTAGAAAGCCCCATTAGAACCTTCAACCCCTCTTTGAGCTCCTGGAGCACCCTCAGGTGCTGCAGGTGACACTGAGCTCCCGGGACAGCTCTGCTTGGACCTTGGGCAGCATCACTGGGATGGAAACCGGAGCAGAAACTCCTCTTGGAATGGGAGAAACGTGGATTGGTCATGGATTTACTGCTCCTTGAGCAGGGATATATCCCTGCTGTGGCTGGTGCCACTCTGTAGGTGACAGGACAGGGCTTGTGCCACCACAGAGGGGACACAGGGATGCCTGAGGTTTGCTGGATGAACTGAACTTCCAGGGAAAAGCTGGATAAACGGCTCCGTAATCCTTCACTTTCAGCGAGAGCTGGGTCAAATTACGGCTTCATTTAAACCCCAGACCAAACAAAGTCTGGGCCTGATGGTGAAATATGGGATGTTTGGCTCCAGGGCTGGGAAATTCCTTCCATCATCGGTGTAAAAACGTCCCCGAGCTCTTTGGGAAGTGCTGTTCCCTCCCCCTGGCACATCCCCCTGTTTCATGTTGCTCCCTGGTCCGTTGGGAATTCATTTCTGGGTCAGCCCTTCCCAACCTTTCAGTGCATTAATCGCTTTGATTAAACTGCAGAGTGTTCTCTTCCTGATTTAGCTTCACTAATTAATGAGGGGATCGCTGATTGGGCCCGGGCTGGCCATGATTTGCTGCTGTCACTTTTGGGGGGAGTGGGTGAGGCCAGAGTCGCTCCCTGTTCCAAAAGGAGGCGGAAAAGGACAGGAAATGTGATGAATCCTGGAGTATTTGGGCTTGGAAACTTGGTGCAACTCCTTCATTTTTAGAGTGAAATGAAAATTAAATTAAATTAAATTAAAAAGTCCTTTATATGAACAGCTGGGGTAAATTCTCTTTTCCTTAGGTGTGCATGGAGAGCATGACCCTGCACCTCTCTGCTCTGCTGTGCAAAGTGATTCATTTCAAAATTTTTTTCCTCAATCCATGGATATTTTTACCCTAAATTTACAGCAATCCCAGTCTGCTATCCAGGCTTAAAACAGAGGAGGAAGAGCTTTAACAGAGAGACCAAAATATTGTTCTTTGCAATGTGACACCGATGTTCATTGAAATAAAAATTAATAATGGCTGAATGATGTTGATTTTACCGGGATTTTGATGTTGATTTTCCAGGGATTTTGATGTTGATTTTACCGGGATTTTGTTGTTGATTTTCCAGGGATTTTGATGTTGATTTTCCAGGGGTTTTGGGACTGGGACCCCTGGGCTTGGCAGAAAATTCCTGTGGGGATGAGCAGATTTCAGCCCCCACCAGCCGGGCAGGATGCTCCAAAGGGTATCCGAGGAATGCACGCCTGGAAATATTTCAATGAAGCGCTGCAGCGCGGGTGGCTGAGCGAATTTCAAACGTATTTAAATAATTCCCCGAGCCTCGTGGGCGCCGGGTAGAACCGAGGTGTGCAGAACATGAAAACTCCCTGTGCTTTTTTAGGATTAAAACGGTTTCGGTTGCTTAAATAAGAAACCCTTTTTTTTTTTT
>VZTJ01006373.1:477746-518691 GCA_013397795.1 Orthonyx spaldingii | reverse complement strand
TTTTTTTTTTTTTTGGTGGTGTTAACAGCGACTGAAGGTGAGCCAGAGCTGCTTCCTCGTGGCTGGAATTTGATAACGCAGGGGTATCAATCAGCCTGCCCGAATTAGCATTTCCCTGACAGGGATGCACAAAGCCTTTTAATGAGCACTTTCAAGTCCCCCAGCTCCGGGGTTTTTTTTTTGCCGGCTCGTTCCTTAGCAACAGGCGGGATTGGCAGGGAGCAGGGGTTTGATGTGTTCTCACATAAAGGGTTTACAGGGCTGGAAACTGCACGCAAAAATGAGGATAATTGTGGTTTATTGTTTTGGCACGAGGTTCAAAGATAAACAAACAACCTTTGGGCTCTCCCGAGCTTCCTGTTATGTTCTTCTTCCTTCCTCTGTTCTCCTGGAAAACTTATCCACCAAGCCTGGAGTTTGAAATTAAATAGACTTTTGTCTGGTTTCTAGAAATTAACACATCAGAGCAGAAAAAGTGGAGCTGCTTGATCTGCATTAGAAAAGGGAATTAAGGAATGTTGTGCTGGAATGTGTGGAAAGGGAACAAACGTCCTACAAAGCTTTGGCAGAGCTGCAGCTCGTGGGTGGTGGCACCTGGGGAAGAGAAGGTTCTGAGGAGACTTCAGAGCCCCTTGCAGGGCCTAAAGGGGCTCCGGGAGAGCTGGAGAGGGACTGGGGACAAGGGCTGGAGGGACAGGACACAGGGAATGGCTTTAAACTGGAAAAGGGGAAATTTAGTTTGGATATTGGGAAGGAATTCCTGATTGGAGGGTAGGAAGGGGCTGGGATGAAATTTCCAGAGAAGCTGTGGCTGCCCCTGGATCCCTGGCAGTGCCCAAGGCCGGGTTGGACGTTGGAGCTGGGAGCAGCCTGGGACAGTGGGAGGTGTCCCTGCCGTGGCAGGGGATGGAATGAGATGGCATTTAAGGTCCCTTCCAACCCAAACCGTTCTGGGATTCTGTGATTCCATAATTTTATGTAAAGGAATGCCCTGGGAATGGGACCCTGCTGAGTGCTGGGGTGGTTTGGGCGGGAAGGGCCCTTTAAAGCTCCTCCAGTTCCACCCCCTACCGCGGGCAGGGACACCTCCCACTATCCCAGGTCACTCCAAATGTTTTCCATACTCACACTGTGCATCAATTCTTCTCTTTGTGCTTTCCAGGCACAGGAGCAGAACTGTTCCATCCCCAAATGTGCTGCCAGAGGCAGGGAGAGGATCAGCGTGGAGCAGACACCCTTCAGCGGGGAGCACCCACCCCCCTTCCATGGGATCCCACCCTTCAGCCTCCCTGAGCTCCTGGAAAACATCAAAGCCCGGTGCAAAGTGCAGGATGCCAATTAAGCTCTTCTTTAATGAGCTTTGGGCTTTGCTGCCTTCCCCTGCTCAGGGGAGATCCCGTCACATCCCCTCGGTCTCCGCTGAAGCTGGGATTGGTGCAGGGGCTGCAGGGCAGGGCTGGGACACCCTCACAAGTGTCCTGACATGAGGACACCACACAGAGCTGCTCCCAAACCTGGCATCTCCCACCCTTGAGGTAAACCCAGCAAATTCCGGGAATTCCACTCCTGATGTGGGCGCTTTCCATGAGGTGCTCTGGATTTGGTGTGGGGTTGAGTCGAATTTAGGGCTGACCATGGCCTGGTGCCTTTTGGTGTTTGCCGGTGCAGCGGGACCCACGCAGGGCCAGAGCTGCTGCTGCTCCTCCTGCTCTCATCCCGCCTTCCCTCGTGCCCAAATCAGCCCAACAGCCCAAATTTCTTTGATTAAAAAAAGCACCACAAAGAGAGACCAGCAAGAAAAACTCTGCAAACACTTCCCGGCGATTTTATGGGCTCAGACTCGATTTGTATTCAGTTTCAAGAGGAGGATGTTGATCCCTATCGGCAGCAGAAGGCATCTGGAACCCGTCAGGTGAATCCCTTCCTCCCATCCCATCCCAAGGGTTGAGCTTCTCCCACGGGGCCACTGCCCAGCTCAAGCCCTGCACAGAATGATTTGCAGTGCTAATTAGGAAGAGTGATGACTTCTTTAGTGCTTCCAGGCTGTTTCCTGGGGCGTTTTGGCTCGCTCAGGCACCAGGAAACCGATCCCTGCTGTTCATAAATCCCAAATCCCCGGGCCGAGGTCAGAAAGGGTTTCTGCAGCCAAGACTGGGCGCAACCCGTGCTGCCTGTGGCATCTCCCAGATTCCCGGGGGGATGCACTCCTGGGGCTCTGTCCAGCCTCCTGTTTGCGCCATTCCATAGAAATCCCATGGATAAGGAAGGGATGTCCCTGTTACCTGCTGCTGCCAGTGGGTTGTGCCACTCCACTGCGTTATGTGCCCGGCCGGAGCCGCAAACACCGCCCAGCTCTGCCTCACACCGATCCACCTCTTCTTCCCAGCCTGTTATCCAAGGAATATTCATCTCCAACCCCCTCCTTGTCCGTTTCCAGGTGTGAGTTGCAGCGGTGCCGTTTGTGGTGTCGAACCCGGGTCACTCAGGAGTGGTTTTGTCACTTAAAGAAACCTCGTGGAAGGCACCACTGAAACCAGATTTAATTGAAATTTAACAAAGCTCAATTTCTATGGATACATAAACACATGAAGGAAAAGCAGATCAAAATCAATTCAATCTGATTTGCACGGAGAGCGAGGGTACAAAAGGAGAAGAGTGCAAAGGGCAAGGGAGAGCTTCCCGCTGAGCCTCTCCTTACTAGACTCAGCCTAAGATTTGATCAATGGCTTAATGCCTAAAGGATTTAGCAGCACTTAATCATGGAGTAATTTAGCACTTGTAGGAAATTGTATCGAGGCTTTCTGTGAGCACAGCAGTGACTGAACTGCAGCCCTGGCACTGCTCCTGCTGCTCTCGCTGCAGGGTGTTGAGAACAATTCCCACACGGACACACAGGAGTTCACAGAGAGGTGAAAATTCCCTCCTCGGGTGCTTTGGAATCTCCCAGCTGAAGGACAGAGCCTTGAGGAGTTGGGGGGGTCAGCCCAGGTCCCATCTCAGCTTTTTGGTTCTCTGAGCATCCCAAATTCGAGGGTTGGTGAGCTCTGAGGGTGTCCCACTCCCAGGGATGTCCCATTCCCAGGGATGGCCCTCTCCAAGGAATGTCCCTCGAGGGAGATGTCACATTCCAGGAGGGCTCCAAGTGCCTCACACAGAGCTTCCATTTAAAGGATCGTGAGCTGCTTGGCTTTAGTCACCTCTCAGTCTCCAGGATTTTTCAGGGAAGTCGTTTTCCAAGGTTGTAGGGAATGGCGGAATTTCTCATCCCCACCTCGGTGAGGCACCAGGAGCTCCTGGCTTGAAAGAAGTCCTTGGAGACCATAAATTTTCTTTTTCCAGTGGTCTGGGACAACACTGAAGATTTCCAGGCAACTTTTGCTGATGGCACCAGGATTGTGGGAGCTCCAGAATTCCAGGGCTGCCACATCCCCACCTTTCTGCTCATTCCTTCTCATCCCTCCCTAAATTCCACCACATTTTAGGGATAAAACAGATCTTGGAGCCATCGAATTCTTGCTCAGTGAAGACCCCAGCACCACAAAAGCTGAAATTTGGAATCCTGGATGCATATTCCATGCATTTGAAAAGGAAGCGGCAGGTATTGAGTTTGATAAGGAAAAGGAAGGGATATTATTTGGAATTTTTAATGCATCTGGATGAAACACTCTCTGACATTTCCTTCACTAAACTCATGGGCTTAATATTCAGCAATCTCCCCTTCACGATGTTAAATGCCTTTGAAAGAGTAACCAGAGCAGTGTTCAGGGAAGAACCACTGGATACGGAATGGCTTCTTCTCCATAAAAATGCAAATTAACCCTCGGGAAGTGGAGGTCTGCCTCGTTTGTGTAGAAAATAAAAACGAGTTTCAAACAGAGCCTGGAGGAGCTCTGCGAACACCAGGACTTTCAGGGACATCAGCAGCCCCAGACGAGGCTGCAAAGAGAATTTCTCAGCTCTTTCCCAAATTTTTGTTTTTAGTTTTAACCCTGGATTCCCACCAGAACTTGACTGAGAAGACTCCAGTGTCCCGATAACTCCCTGCTTTTCCAGGACCTTCACCAACGGTGCATTGCCACGGAAAAGAAAGGATTTTTTGGTGTCTCTATGATCCAAAAATATCAATACCCCCACCCCAAGTGTTCTGGGATGTGATTATCATTTCTGGGATGTGCGTGGCCATTCCTACAGGATGGTGAGAAGAACATCCAGGTGAGTTGCAAAAACCGGACAATTTTCCAAGGATCTCCCTTGGGAAACTCACAGCTCTGAAGGGCCAACACCACAAAGCTCCGAGAAGTTTTCCAGTACTTCAGGGCTTTCCTTGGAAGCTGTGCTGGCACTGCAAGTGTCCAAGGCCAGGTTGGAGCACCCTGGGATAGTGGAGGATGTCTCTGCCCATGGCTGGGGTTGGAGCTGAATGAGCTTTAAGGTTCTTCCAACCCAAACCTTTCCATGATTCCATGAAAGCAGAGAACCTCAGTGAGACACAGTTTTCCCAATTTCTGCCAAAATGAGACTTTTCCCTTGATTTTGGGGTGATTTTTTTATAGCAGATGTTCTTGCCTGCAGAACCCTGGGTTTTCCATGGAAGAGGAGTTGAGTAAATTTCAAATCCTTGCGGTGCTCCGGAGGTTCCCCGCAGGGATGGGATGTGGCTCCTCTGGGATGTGTGTGAGGCACCTGGAATGTTTCGCTCCTGCTGAGGTGGCTTGAAGCTGTGAAAGAGGGCACTGGATCAAATCCAGCATCCTACAGAAATAACCACTGGATGAAACCCCCAGAGCTGCATTTTCACTCGTTTTCCTCATTCCTGTTCTCTTGCTTCCCTTTTCCAGTGGAATTTTTACTCCAAATTCCCAATGTGTGGCCTGTTCCCATGGGATTCTCCCTTCATGGTGTGACCATGTCACCATCCCCATCTGCTCCAAGGAAACCTTCCCATGGAACAGCAAACATCCGCTTCTTTGGAGCTTTCCCGTGGGGAAGCCTTTGCTTTTGTTTTTCCATTGTTGACTCTGGATATTCCCTTTTCCGTATGTGGAGCAGTAGTGGGGTGGAGGGTGTCTTCTGGTCTAGAGAAAGGAATTCCTTGGGCAAGAGAGCTGGAATGAGAAGACTTTAAGGCCCTTCCAACCCAAACCATTCCAGGTTTCCATAAACAGCATCACTATCAGGATCTGCTCCCCAGGATATTGCCAACAGTAGGAGAGACAGGAGAAAGGCACTAAAAGGAAATATTTTCCTGGGAAAATATAAAGGAAACATTTTCCTGGTGCCTCACTGAGCCTAGTTTGTGTTTTCCCAGGACACCCAAGGGTCACACTGAGCCCAGGTCACCTCCGCACCAGGCTCGGGCCCAGGAATTCCGTCTGGGAGCGCTGCTCAAAGTCACTTTGTTGGCAAAACCTTTGGATCATCTCTTGGGGCTGTTGGCAGGAAATCAGCGATGACGGAATTCCATAAACAATGCTTCCAGTGCTGGGGAAATTGGATTAGCAGTGTGAGAGTCCTGGGCAGGTCTGGCACCTCAATCCTACAGATGCCACTCCCGGATTTATCCGTGTTGTGGGCAGGCCCGGCTTTCCTGTGCTGATTCCCATTTTTAGACTTTATTGCTATTTTTTGTGTAATTTCTGCTGATATCCAGCATTCTATTCCAGGATTTCTCTCCAGTTTTTGTTCCTGCTTATTTGTGCTCGGGCAGGGCAGGCAGGCGGGAGTCCCCACGCCAAGGTGGCTGCCACAGTCATCGCCTGGGCCGCATTCCAGCTTGGGATCATTTTTCTGGAAGCACTTCCAGAATCACAACATCCCCGGAAGAGTTTCACGGTGACTTCAAGGCCACTTTGTGCCTGTGGGGTTTTGAGGGCGATCCTGCCTCAGGAGCTGGGCTTGGGTTCTGCTGATTCCCTGGGGCAGCTCCATGGATTTGGGATCAGGAGAGGATCGGTGGCTCCCAGAGCAATTTCATGCTGCTGCTGTTGGAATTGTTCTTTCAGAGAGGGCCAATGATTTGACGGATGGAGGAGCTCTGCTGGGAGGAAAGGCTGGGAGAACTGGGATTGTTCAGCCTGGACAAGAGGAGCTTTAGGGTGGCCTAATTGTGACCTTCCAGGACCTGAAGGAGCTGAAAGAAACATGGAGAGAAGCTATTTCCAAGAGCCTGGAGTGCCAGAAGAGTGGGGAATATCTTCAAACTGCCAGTGGGCAGGGATAGATGGGATATTGGGAAGAAATACCTGGTTGTGAGGGTGTGGAGGGACTGGAATGGAATTCCCAAAAAAGCTGTGGCTGCCCCTGCATCCCTGGAAGTGCCCAAGGCCAGGTTGGATGAGGCTCGGCGCATCCTGTCCCGTGGAGGTGACCTGGGAGAGAAGGAGTGCCCAGGAGGGTGCCCAGAGTGAAAACGTCCAAATTTCTGGTATTTATGAGGCAGAAGATGAAAATTCTTCCATTCTGTCAGCCAGGATCCATCTGGAGCCTTCTATTTCGAGCCTTGTTTTGTTCCAGTCTTTGCTTTTCATCAATGACAGGTGAAAAATGTCCCTTTTTTTTTTTTTTTCGGATGTTCTTGAGATGCAGGCGCGTCACCGAACTGCCCACTGCTCGTTTGACTTTCTTCCGACGGGAAACTGCACGGCGAGTCCTTGATCCATTATTCCAGTGCTTTTTTTTTCATTTTGCTGCTTGGTTTAATGCCATTTCCAGACCTTTCGGAGCACAATAAGTCACGAAAACCCGGATGCGCGGCAGGTTCCCGTGGCTGTTATCACGGCAGGTAAAACTGATGTGTTGCACAAGGCTGGGCTGGCTCTGTTTTCCCTCTTTCCCTTCACAAAACCAGGGTTGTTCTCTAAATATTTGTTTAATCCTGCTGCTCCATCTTTCTTTGTCTTCACATCCGTGGGGATAAATGACACAACCCCAGAGGGAGAACAGCCCTTCACAAGGTGTAAAAAGCTTGTAGGAAAATCTGTTTATTCTACGCTGAATTATGGAATATCCTGAGCTGGAAGGGATCCAGAGGCTGATCCTAGGAGGAGTAAATCCATATCAAACCAACCCTGTTCACTTCAGTGCAATACTTGTGCCGTGCCTGAGTGTTTGTCCAGGTCAGCAGCTCGGTAGTTTTACAGCAGGAAGGAGAAAAAGCACCACTGGCAAAGAATTCCATGGAAAATCCTTTTGGAGCTGTGTTTTCATTCTGGCAGGAGTGAGGCTGTGCCAGGGACACCCCTCGGGACAAAGGGCTCGTTGCAGCTGGTGCTGGGCAGGTCTGTGAGGAAGCTGAGCCTTGAGGGATTTGTGGATCCTAAAAATGCTGCTGGAAACTCCTCTCCAGGCACATTAAAGGTGGAGTTCATCCAACAGCGGAATTCCAGAGCTGAGGGCACATCCATCCCCTCATCCAGATCATCATTAAGGTGTTAAACAGGACTGGCCCCAGTATGGAGCCTTGGGAGCAACCACTGGCTGGATTTAATTCCATCCCCACCACTTCCCAGTATTTTATCCACTCATCCAAGGCATGAGGAGCCAGTTTCTCCAGGAAGATTCTGTGGGAAGCAGTGGGAAATGCTCTATTAAAGTCCAGGAAAAGCTTTTCCCTCATCCACTCAGGTCAGGCTGTCCTAAGAGGGGATCAGGCTGCTCAGGCAGACCCTGCCTTTGACAAACCCAACCCGGCTGGGACTGATCCTGTGGTTTTCCTGCCATCCAGGATGATTCCTCCATGACTTTCCCTGGCACAGAGCTCAGGCTGACAGGCCTGGAGTTGCCTGAATCCTCCTTCCGGCCCTGGTTGTCACTTTTGGGATCCTGCAGTCACCTGGGACCTCCCCAGGTACCACAACTGCAGGAAAATGATGGAGATGGGCTCCATGAGCACCTCCCTCAGCGCCTTTGGGGGGGATCCCATCCATTCCCATAAACTTGTGGGTATCCAAGTGCTGCAGCAGCTCCCAGATAATTTGCCCTTGGACTTGGGGCTTCATTCTGCTCCCCATCCCTGTTTTCCAGCTCAGACACCTGGAAAATGAGTGGCTTTGCTATTTAAGACCAAGGAAAAGAAGGATCTCAGCCTCTTCCTTATCCTCATCCTTTATCCCCCTGTTTCCAGCTTTATCCAATGAAGGTTTTCCATGGCATTCCTTTCACTGCTGTTTTATTCCAGAGACATTTTTCTTGTCAGCCAGATGAAGTTCTAGCTTGGCCCAGGAAGAAAGATGATCCCAGCCCAGCAACTTTCTCCGAGGTGCTTTGAACAAAATAACTGAGCAGGAAAACCTCTGGGGCCTCGATTTCTCTAAATATGAAAACCGTAATGGAAATTCTCCAATGCCCGGAGCAAAACCCTTATGAAATGTCAGGGTTGTCGTGGCTTTAAACACACAAGCAGCTGATGCTTTGTCAAATCCTTTTGGAATTTTAGGCAGCCAAAGAAATTGTTGCTTCACACAGACCCCCACACAGAGATGTACACACAGGGCTTTTTTTTTTTTTGGGAAAAAATAATGAATTTTCTCCTCCGAGGGGATTGCAGAGCCCTGCAATTCCTGATTTTCAGCAAAATCCACAAAGGGAGCCTGATAAAACCTTCAGAGCAAACCCACCTGGGTGTGGGGAGCTTATTTGTGGGCAAGGATTTGAGTGCATCAAATGATTTCTGCTGCTGCACGCAGTGATATTTTTGTCTTGGTGTAACTAATGGAGCCCGCAGCCGACTGTCAGGGGGGAACATTAAAGAAGCACAGAGTGGCTTGATCCAAATAATGGAATTGGAAAAAAAAAAAATCCTGTTGGGAGCAAAGCTTTGAATACAAAGCTTGTCTCGGGGTGGTTGGGATTCAAAGAGACAAATAAACCGTGTCCGCTCTCCCTGAACGTGTGGTGGGTCCAGACTCCAAGGCCCAGGACATTCCTGGGAAGCTGGGTGGGATTTTATGGACCTGACAGGAATGGTCTACATGAGAAGGGATAATTTGGTGCTGCACCAGTCAATAGTGAATTCCTCAATCCCAAGAAAACACAGGGAAAATGGGATGAGCCACCTCCGGCTCAGCACCACCCTCAGCGCATCTGGAGGTGGTTTCTGGGGCGTTTCCCTCCTCAGACTCCGTCTGGAAAAGCAGCAGCTCTCAGAGGGGATTTTTAATGGCTGTCATTAATTTAATGAAGATTTTCAGTTTCTCCAAACACTTTTTCCCTGTTGGAAGTTCTCCTTCAGCCTGGAAAAGCAGCGGTTCCAGGAAGATCCCTCTTTGTGGTCTTCCAGTACTTAATGGGGACTTAAAGGGAGAGGGAGAGCAACTTTTCCTTGGACAGGTGGTGATAGGTGAAGGGGAATGGTTTTAAACCTAAAGAGGAGAGATTTAGATGGGATATTGGGAAGGAATTCCTGGCTGGGAGGGTGGTGAGACCCTCGGAATTCCCAGAGAAGCTGTGGCTGCCCCTGGATCCCTGGAAGTGTCCAAGGCCAGGTTGGAGAGCACTTGGAGCACCCTGGGACAGTGGGAGGTGTTCCATGACAGAGGAGTGGAACTGGATGAGCTTTAAGGTTCCTTCCAACCCAAACCATTCTGGGATTCTGGAATTCCCAGGATCTGATTCAGGACCTTCCTGTGATGACGCAATTCCTATTGAACAGAAGATCCCTGGATTATTTTTTCTTTGCTCAGCTTCTCCTTGGATTGGATTTTTGCTTCCAGCCTGCAACACCATCCCCATCTCTGTGTCTTTGCGGGGTGGGAGATCCAAACAAAGCCGGTTAAATCTCCTCGTCTGTTCCACTTCTCCTCTAACGAGGTTGTGCATCCCGAGCTCCTTTTGTTTGGCACCATCCCGGGCCTTGGCAGTGTTTGGAGCCTGTTTGTTTCCAGCCTCCCATCCCGGTAATCAGGGCCTGATTTAATCTCCCTTCCTTTGTGCTCCTGATTAAAAGGGAGCAGAAGAGAGACAAAGAGAGGCTGCGGCAGAGACCTCATTGCTGCACGGAGGAGTCTGCAGCACAAAATGCAGCCAATTCAGTCACATTCCAGGCCAAAGGCAGCTGGAAATCCTGAATACTTTTGGGATTCTCCAACAGGAATTGTCTTTTCGGGTGTGTCTCTCATGCTGCTGGCCGTGGAGGAAGCTGACGCCACTGGTTTAGTTGAAAATCTGCCTTTAAGCGTTTCAGGTATCATAAAATCAGCCCAATCCTTAAAATACAAATGTTTCAGCGGCTCGCTGTCCCAGCAGCGCTCCAAAATCCAAGGGTGCATCCCAATCCATCCTTCCACAGGCAGCTCAAGCCTTCAGAGCTGCCTGGTGTGGGATCACAGGGTAAATCCTTGGGGTTTTCCGAGCTGGATGGTCCCGGGCAGTGCCGACCCGTGTCCAAGGAGCCGTTTGCCGCTGCCCTGTGGAGCCGGCGACAATTATCGTGTCACAGTTGTCACGATCCACTAATACCAAGCAGGGGTCGTGACGGTTCGTTACCGATCTCCGAGTGCAAAAGGCACGAGGGGATTTCAGTTTGAATCACACAGTGCACTTCTATTGAGTGCCAACCACACGATTATGCGATAGAGGAGAGAGAGAAAGAGAAATAAAGAAACAAAGTATAGAAGAGAGAGAGAGAGAGAGGGAGAGGGAGGAATGGTTACCAACGGATGAGACGAAGTCCTCGTGGTCCTCTGCCAATAGACTCGCCGCCGTCCGTGGGGAAGATCTCCTCGGGGTTAATTCAGAAAGTCCCTTTATAGTCTTTTCAGAAGCGGAGGGCAACTGGCCAGGAGGTGAGGAACTCTGCCACCTTTGTTGTGGGGCCCGTTGATTGCGGGCAGTTCTTCAGCGGGCGCAACTGCAGGCAACACTTGGCGAACATCCCACCTCAGCCAGGCCAGGACTCTTGTGTAAAAGTCCTCCTTTTCTTTTGGGGTTTTTAGGGTTTCAGTCTCTGTCGATGACTGTGAGGCAGATGAGGGGTTTTCGGGCCGTCTCTTACACCAGTTCGTGCCTGGGCAGTGCCACGCGGCTCTGGTGGCCCTCCCGTCACTGAAATGATCGCTCTGGGGCTGCTTCGTCACCAAGTGCCACCCTGGCTGACACCACTGGCCTGGTTTTTGTTCACTCTGCAGCTAAACAGATCCTGTCAGGGCCGGGCTGCCGAGTCTGTTTCTTCTGCCAGGAAGAAATCTCGTTAATTCCATGGATAACGGATGGGAACAAGGCCTGGCACAGCTGGGGGGGACTCTGGGATGAGGGAGTTGTCCTAAGGGGTAGGGCAGGGATGAGCCTAAACCCTTTGCTGGCTGGGAGAAGACAGATCAGAAGTGATCTCAGAATTCTGAGCACAAACAGGGACTTTAGGGAGGACTTTATGGTGGAATTGTTCCCTGTGAATCCAGTGCTGGATGTGGGAGCAAGGATAAATTTCTGGTGGCTTTGGAATCAGGCCCCAAGGAGCTCCACCCCTCCATGAGCCCTTTTGCAGGGAGATTCCCTGGATTGTGCACCCAGCCAGCTCCAAAGCCATCAGGGAGAATCCCAGGAAAAGCTGGATTGTGACCCTGTCCTCCCCCACATCCCCCGTCCTTCTCAGCTCATCCCTTCCCAGATTTTATTGTCACAGGTGGGAGAACGGACACAAGCTCTCCCCACCTGGCTCTGCATTTCCCCCCACCTAAAAATCAGAATATTTTAGCCTCAGGCTCTCCAGAAGGAAATTTGGGAAGAAGTCAGATCCTGCTAATTACATCCAAGGAATACTTTCTTTTGGGAATTGCTCACAAGATTTTGTGGAAGTGTCTATGAGATGCCGATGTAACTCTGCTCTGCTGAGACCCCACCTGGAATGTTGCATCCAACTCTGGAATCCTTGGCACAGGAAAAACGTGGAGCTGTTGAAGCAGGTCCAGAGGAGGCCATGGAGATGGTCTGAGAGCTGGAGCCAGGCTGGGAGAGCTGGGAATGTTCCCCTGGAGAAGAGAAGGCTGCAGGGGGACTGGAGAGGGCCTGGGGACAAGGGATGGAGGGACAGGACACAGGGAATGGCTTCAAATTGGAAAAGGAGAGATTTGGGTGGGATATTGGGAAGGAATTCCTGTCTGGGAGGGTGGGGATAGGCTGGGATAGAATTCCCAGAGAAGCTGTGGCTGCCTCTGGATCCCTGGCAGTGCCCAAGGCCAGGTTGGACATTGGGGCTTGGAGCAGCCTGGGACAGTGGGAGGTGTCCCTGCCAGGGCAGTGAGTGGGATGGGATGGGATTTAAATTCCTTTCCAACCCAGATCATTCTGGGATTCTCTGGCACTTCCTGCATTTTTCTGTAATATCAAAGCTTATCCTGAACCACACCCCTGAAGGGGCAGAAAGAGAAATCCCACACCTCACAAAATGGATAGAAAAGGAGCAGAAATCCACAAAAAAATTGGAGTTAAATTGAAACAAAGCAGCTTCTCAGACACTGCCAGTTACTCTCGGACCAACAATTATATTTCATTAATTACCTTTAAATATTGGAGGCACAAGTCAAGCACGGGGAGGAAGTGACACAATTTGGCCAGACTCGGAGTGGGGCTGCTGCAGAAACTGGTGTTTTTTCCATATGATTAATTTATTTTTACCTGGAACACCCCAAAGAGAAGGGGAAAATCCATATTCTTGGGAAAAATAAAAAAAAGTGCCAAACCAGAGGTGTTCGTACCCCAATTTCTTGATAATTATGGATGGTAACTAGCAAATGGTGGAAAATTCCCCCCACCTGGATATTCCCAGCTGGACACGAATTTGATGCTTCCAGGGAAATCATCCTGAAGGGCTAAATCAGCCCCAGGTGCAAAATGGCTGAGTCAGCTGCTGGGGAGAGGGTATAAATTGGTTTTTTTAGGGCTTTCCTTGGTTGTTTTTGGGGTTTGTGGTGGGTCCAGGCTGGGTTTTCCAGGTGGGATGAGGATTTGGTGTTTGCTGGGTGGTTCCGTTTCCACTCCAGGGGGTTTATCCTCCTCTGGTGTCACTCAGAGGGGGAAATTTGACAATTTTTTTGAAGCAAGTGATCTTTTCCTGGGCTTTGCTGCACCTTGGGAAGCTCCAGAGTTACTGGGACCAAACTTCCAAGCAAGAATTCCACCTGTGGAGACACACAGGGGGAAAATAAAGGTTTGTGAGCTCTTTTTAGTTGTGCTGTGCTTGACCCCAGTACTTTATGCTGCTTTGCTACTTGTCCTTATTAATATTCCCATATAGAATTTTTTAATCGTGGAATTCCTTCTAAAGAGCTGTGGAAACTCTGGGATCATCTCTTGTGTCTCTATATTCCAGTAAATAATTAATTTATTCAAGTTTTACAGGTCTTCTGAAGGCTTGAAGTGTTATTTCAAGCTCTCAATGCCCAGGTTAGACATGGACAGGTGCAACACTGCTCTGAAGATGTTTTATGGAAAACATCTTTTTTTTTGTGGAAAAGTTTTAAAATGCGCATTCCAGAGGCTCTGTTTTTCCAGGCTGTGCATTCCATGTCCTCTTGGAACGCAGAACAGGCTTTGGTGAGTGCAGAGATCTCCCGGCCAAGCAGACCTCAGTGATTTTCTCAGCGTTGCTGTTGAGCTGGGCATGAGTTGAATTGGATTTAGCTTGGATTAGGTCCTGTGGGATCAGTGTGGAAATGCCCTCCCTGCACTCGAGATTCCCGTCCTTGCTGGGCTGGGTAAGATCTGAGTCCCTAAGCGAGAGATGAGGAAATCCCTCGGCCCTGGAGATCTCTCCTGGCTGGACTCAGCTCCCTCCAATCCTCTTTGGAGCTCAGCTGGAGCCGCTTCCCCCCTCCCCTCTCCCCCCACTCCACGCTGGATATTTCTGTGAGCTTTTATTTCCACAACCTCCCAGTGTTTCATCATCTCAAATGCTGCTTGCTTGGTGAAGGCTCCACTATTTCATGAGAGATATGAAGTGTTTTCCTGGGGATTTTTTTTTTTTTTTTCCTTTTTTCCCCCATTTCTTTGTTTTCTCCCCCATCAAAGCCCCGGTAATTGAGCAGCTCCCCCTCGGCTGCTCTATTATCCCTGACCTCCTGCTCTGCTCCCAGCAGGCTCTCCACGAGCACTCTTCAATCCTGGGAGAACAGGGCACTCATCCCTTCCCGAAGCAGCCTCATTCTCTTATCACAGATTTGTTTCACAGCGTCCTGAGCTGGATCTGGCTGCGATTTGCTGCCTGGGGGCTGTGTTTCGTTAGTGTAGAGTGAATATTCCATAAACTGAGGGGCTCTCAGGCTCAGCAAAACACCCCCAGCGCTGTGGCTTTGAGGGGGTTTTGGGGTGAGGGTGGGATAATTTGGGGTTTTGGGGTGAGGGTGGGATAATTTGGGGTTTTGGGGTGAGGGTGGGATAATTTGGGGTTTTGCGAGAGGATGGGATAATTTGGTGTTTTGGGTTGATAGAGGGATGATTTTGCTGCTTTCTCACCTTTACATCCTGACTTGACCCATCCAAACTCATCACTAAAATAAACTCAGGATTGTACAATTTTGGGGGATTCATTCCAAAGCAAGGCCTGGTTGTGGCCATAAAATTTTCCACTGGTTTTATGCAGCTGCTCCCTGAGGGCTAATAATAATAATAATAACAATAATAATAATTTCTGATTTTTAATGGAGCCATGCAGAGAGCAGAGATTCAGCTTTGTGGGAAGGGTTCTGGAGGAGGAAGGGAATGTTGAGACCCGGCTGCTTTGTCACAGGGAATTAAAATGGAAAACTAAGACTTGACAGAAAGGGAAGAGCAACGATTTATCAGTGAAAAATATTGAGTTTGTGCTCTGTCTCCTGTCACTGATCCATTTGTCACACGTCTGGTGGCTGAGGGTGTGTTTGAAATCTGTCACTTGGAAACACTCAGGGGCCCATCTGCTGGCTCCTCGTTTTTTAAGGTGGTAATTTGGGACATTTCTTTGTAATGAGGTTGGATGGAGCTCTGGGATGGTGGAAGGAGCTCCTGCCCGTGGAATGAGATGGGATTTAATTTGGAGATCAGGCTGGAATTCTGTGGTTTCAAGAACAAATGAGTCCTGCTTGGTTAATTGGCTCCTCAGGCTCCCCCTCCAGAGCTCTGCTGTGGGGGAATCATTGTCTTTACCTGGTTCCTTATGCATTCTTAATTCCTGAAGAATCCAGAGCCACTGGAATTGAGGCAGAACATCCTTCTTGTGCCATGGGAATCTGAGAGGGTTCCTCACTCAGTTTTGTAGGGAAAAACTTCTAATTATTGCCACAGTCAGCTGTAAAAATGGATATTTCCCGTTTTTTTCCGTTAGAGAAGGAAGTTAATTACAAAGCCATGGATGTCGTGGTGGGAAGTGCCAGCAGGTCCTGTGTGACAACGAGGGATTCATTAGGGAATTTTTAGGGATCTGGTTTGTGGCAGAGGCAGAATTCCCTCCCCTCTCCCTGTGTGTGAAGTCACCGAGCAAACAAAGCTCAGCCTATTGTGATGGAAATCAACGCTTAAAACTGGAAATCAACGCTTAAAACTGGAAATCAACGCTTAAAACACTTCAGCCCCACGTGCAAAGATGGCTCAAAATTCCAAACCCAAACTCAAGCTTGGCAGGCCCGCAATGAGATCCACACTCATTAATCAGTGATTACAATTAACAGCTCTAATAATAATGACCAAATAAGCAATTAACGAGGCTGAGCTTGGCGTGGGCTTCAACAGAAATACTGTTTGAGCAATCTGAGCCTTTAAAATGAATTGTTTCACTCGAATTTCGCTTCAGTAGAAACCAAATGAAGTGTTGGGAAATGCTGGGAGAATTCCACAGCTCCGGTTACACCCCCAGCCAGGATGGGACACTGGAATCCAACTGGAAGTGAGGAAAATCCCTGCAATTTCCTTGATTTCTGGTGGGCAGGTCCAAGTAGAGAATTGATCCTCAGAGGTTTGATCAGGGATTTGATCTGTTTGATTTTCTGTTTGATTTCTCTGGGGGATGGAGATGGCAACAGTTTTGGTGCTGGGAGAGCTGGAAACAGATTTTGGGATTGGGGCTGGGAGGCTGCTCAGCTTTGTCTGTGGCACAGTTTTGGTGCTCTGCTTTTAAACCTTAATTGAAATCACTTTTTGACTTAATTTATTTACAGCACATCCTGTATTTTTACCTTTTCCCTGGTTTTTCCCTGGATTTTGGTGGTGTTTGGGGCTGATTGTGCCCATCAGCTCTGCCTGGATCTCAGATCTCTGTGGGAGCATCCCAGGGCTGGGCAGGTTGTTTGATTTCCCCATTTGGTGTGAATCCTGGGATTATGGGGTGTTCCTGATGCCTTGGAGGTCTGTGGGAATCCCCTTCCTGGGAAGTGATGCCTGATCTTGGTCTCGGCCTGGAGATCTCCAGCTTGGCTGTGGGAATTGGGTGGGATTGGTTGGAATTACAACTGTGATGATAAAAATCCCTCTGTCCTGCTCCATCTTTTCCTTGGGATGGCTCTTCCTGTTGGATACCCCCCAGGGCTTGTGGGGTTTTTGGGGTGCTCCAAAATCTGGAATATTCATGTCCCTGTCACCTGCCCTTAGATCTGGGCCAAAAATCTGTTTTAACATCCAGCATCCTCCTGTTTTCCCACATTTTGCATTCCGGGCCCAGCCAGTGGGAGAAGCTGTGCAATGGTTCTCCCACCTTCCCAGTGCTGGTGTTCCCAAGGAAAACAACTCACGGCTGCTGCCAGAGACACTGAGAGGGATTAACCAGGGAAATAAAAATGAGGAATAATGCCAAAAAAAAAAAAAGCTAAGCCAGGCCTGGGATTGATCAGCTGAGCTGAGGGAAGAGGTGGTGGCTGGAAAACCAAATTCCTGTTTGAGGTTTGCACCCAGCCCATGCTCAGCCAGGCTGAGTTTGAGCAGAACCGGCTCAAATCATCCCAATTTTTCATCAGCCTCCCACTGGAGCAGAGCTCAGGGATGTTGGGACTTTATATGGAACAAAATCCTGTGGGATCCTCAGACAAATTGCTGACTCTGGGTGCCATTTCCTCTCCCTGGCACACACCTCGTTTATATATTTGCTAAAAAAGCCCTTTTTGAACGTGATTTGTCATATTTTTGGATCTGCCAGGGACTGATGCATTCCTAGGCCAGTGGAGATCTGCTGGCACATCCCCTTAATCCATCCTTCCCAAATTCCATCCCGATGATGCATGGCATGGATACGGCAGCAGGAATGCAGCCTGCAGATCCCTGGAGCTTTCCTGATGGATTTGGGGGAGCTCTGAGCAAAAGGCCGCACTTCTGGTGATGGATGAACATTCCTGGTGGGCAGGAATGGAGCCCGGAACTTGGAATTCCTAGTGGGAGCTGGATGGATTTTGGCTCCTGAGTGTGTGGTAGTGAAATGAGGACAGATGTGAGAGTAAAGCCATCCACTCATCCATAAAAAAGTGGATTTTTGGGAGTTTTCCTGGCTAAACTGAAGGGCAGGGGCTTAAATGTTTGTGATTCCTTGAGCTGGGAATAAGATCTGGGATAATCATGACCTTAAAGTTTGGTTTTTTTCTTGGCTTGGAAAAAAACCAATGGAAACGCTGGATTTGTGGACCTTCAGGCAGATGGTGTAGGAGGGGTTCAGTTCTGGAAAACATTGAATTCCATGGTAAAGGTGATACTTCATCCCTGGAAGTGTCCAAGGCCAGGCTGGGTGGGGCTTGGAGCAACCCGGGATAGCGGAAAATGTCCCTGCCCATGGCAGGGGTGGAATGGGATGGGATTTAAGGTCCCTTCCCACCCAAACCAGTCTGGGATTCCATGAGGATGGCTCTGTGTTATTCCAGTGGGAAGGGAGGACAGGAATCTCCAGATCTCTAATTATCCAGAAGCTTCGACCATGCCCAGGATCTTGTTTTCCTTGGAGAACCTCAGTGCCTGCTGCAGCTCCTGTGTCCATTTCCCTGCCTGGAACAGCCCCACAGAGCTAAAGAAATCCCTTCCCGACTGGAAAAATGGGATTCTGACCCCCCATGGGGCATCCTACTCCAGTTTCCCCTGTCCTCTCTTGGGACAACGAGCTCCGAGCCAGCCATGAGCTCCTGGTCATCCTGCCTGGGCATTCTTCCAGCTGGGAAAGCTTTCAGGGCAGCTCAGTCCCTGTTCCTGCACATTCCATGGAATGTTTAACCATCCTAAACCATCCCAGCACCTTCATCCTCATGTGATGGCATATCCTGGCTGAAAGGTGGGGTTTGTTGAAAGAGAAATTTGGTTTAGGGCAGTCCCAGAAAAGAAGGATTTTCCCCTGTTTAGGCTTTGGCTCCAGGGCTGCTCAGTGCAGACACGGAAAATCCTGGATTTTAAATGTGATTTCAGAAATATTTTCAACACTCTCAACGTGTTTCTTTGCCAGATCAGGACCTCCAGCACAGAATTCATCAGGAAAGAGGGATGGGGTGGAATTAAGCGGTTGGAAATAAGGTTTGGGATTAAGAGCAGCCTCATGCACACGTGGTGGTAGCACATCCCAGCGAGCACAGGGATCAGGGCTGGCTGCTTTAATAAATTATAAAAAAAAAAAAAAAAGAGATGGAATGTGTTGAGATCAGTTTTAGGACCAAGTTAATGTAGTTTTTTTAGAAAATCAGTTGGAAAAAAATGGCATTGATTTCACAGAACCCTTCCTGCAGCAGAGAAAAGGCTTTGTTTTAGGCAGATTAATACATTTTAATATTAAAGTTAGAAGTGGTCCAAGAACAAATCCTTACCCCCAGTGTTTGAGCAGAAAAAGGTGTTCAGGTGAGGGGGAAAGTGGCAGTCGCTCCATCCTGAGAGGCACAGGAGGAGGGAAGTACCTTGGACAGGAGAAAATTGGGAAGAAGTAGCCACAAACAGGCTGGAATTGGTCTTTATTTCCTTAACCTGAAGGATGCGATTTCAGGATTAAATTATCCCTGGAAGTGTCCAAAGCCAGGTTGGAGCAACCTGGGATAGTGGAAGGTACCCGTGGCAAGGGTGGGATGGGATGAGCTTTGAACCCTTCCAAACCAAACCGTTCTGGGATCCTAAAACTGGGATTTATGGTGGCTTTTGTCACCTCTGTCACATTGAGGAGAATTGAATTCTCCCCCTTTTCCTGTTTTCTTTGTCTGGAAGTGTTGAGTAAACTTCTACTGAAGTGTTTTAGTTAAATTCACTCCTGATTCTTTCATAGCTTCCAACTGCATCCCGTCAAATTTTCTGCATCCAGAAATGATTTTCCTACTTTTAGTCAGCAAATGAGCAATAATTTAATTTCAGAGAAGCAGCCAGCAGAGAGAAATCATGATCTGATTAATTGAAGCTATTCAGTGCTGTGAGAAGTCTTTTCCCCAAACTGAATGCAAATCCTTGGTGAGGCAGAGTTAAAATGCTTGGCTGGGTGCAGAAATTGGAAAATTGGAGTGTGTGCAACAAAACAATGACATGGTCATGGAGTGAGACTCCTCCCTGGATAAATCACCAGATTTGAAACAAAAGAGGGCAGGAATTATTGGTCTGGCTTTTCACCAGGTCTCTTCTCTTGTGAAAAATGTTGATCTGTGCCCTCTGAGAAGGCAGAGGAAGAGAGAAATTGGGGGATTTAGGGGAAAGCTTAGAAGGGAAAGTGTGGAAAATTCTCCTGTCTTCATTTCGAGGTCACGTTTGTGTTGTTTTGGGGATCTGGGGCTTGAAACAGGAGGTGCTGAGACAGAAGGTACCGATTTGGGGGTCCTGTTTTTCAAAGGATGCTTTTATGTCCATATTTTTTTTGGTGGAGAATGATTTATGTAAGAGATCAAAAGAGCCAAAAATGTCCTTTCAATTCCTCTGTTTGCCAGGACCTGTGGGAGCAGGGCCTGGAATTGTGGGGCCTGCAAAGCCAGGAGAACCAGGAGGGCATAAAGGTGGAGAGGGATTGGGACAAGGAATGGAGGGACAGGACACAGGGAATGGCTTCCCACTGCCAGAGGGCAGGAATGGATGGGATATTGGGAATTCCTGGCTGGGAGGCCCCCCCCCCCCAGGTATGGAACTCCCAGAGAAGCTGTGGCCGCCCCTGGATCCCTGGAAGTGCCCAAGGCCAGGTTGGAGCAGCCTGGGACAGTGGAAGGTGTCCCTGCCCATGGCAGGGATGGGATGAGATGGGATTTAAGCTCCCTTCCCACCCAAACCATTCCATGGACTCTCCACCAGCCATAATGGGTTGGAAAAGGAGCAGATTTCAGTATGCAACAGGGAAAGGGACAGAAAACCCAAATTATATCAATGAAAGGCAAGTAATAAATGTTAAAAGTTTTGTTTAAAAGCCTGGTGATACCAGGAGCAGCCATGCTGTGCACGAAGCAAATCTGCCTCGTTCCAACCCGGAATTTCCTCCCGGCCTGGCAGTGGTGCTAATTGCAGGGGGTGTTTTATGAGGAGGGATTAAGCAGAGTTATTTGTGCCCTCACACCTCTCCCTTTATCTCTTGCAGAGTTCTCCTCTGGCTGATGAAATTCCATAATTCTGCCCCTCGTGGTACCCCTTTCCTCGGCACACTCCGGAATGGGAAGTGCCCCTTTTATTCAGTTTTATTCCCTGTCTGCTGCTAAATCCTCATCTCCTGCCGCCTGTGTTGTGCTTTGGATAATGGGCTGTAAATAACAACAAAAGCCAGGCTCTGGCTGCCCTTAGAGGTGGTGTTAAATTCCATCCGGATCTATGGTGTACTAGTTTGAAAACAAACCAGTGGGAGACTGCAAGTCAGAATTAAAATTTAATAGAAAAATTAAAATAAATGCAATAATACAAGGAAAAAACCTGACAGAGTCGGGATACAACCTGACACCCTGTCAGTCAGGGTGGTGGCAGCAGTCCAAGTGAAGTGGTTCAGTTGAAGCGCTGATCCTGTAGAAGGGTCTGGTCTCCACCTGAAGGTCCAGTGGTAGCTCTTGTCCTCTGGGAATCCAGCAGGCAGGGCTGCCTGCTGCAGTTCCAAAGCCCAGGTTATATCCAGCTGGGAATGCTTGGCTCCTCCCCCTGGGCAGAGCATCTCACAATGGGATGAGGTAATTCCATGAGTCATGAGGTGGGTTCTTGACGGCCCATTAACAGAGATAGCACCCAGAGGGAGTTATCAGGGGTGAGTCATGGCAGGAGATAACGAACAGTGCCCCACCTGTTTAACAGCCTGTGGAGATGGCAATAGAATATATCTGATATTGCAACCTAGGACATATGGGAAAGCCAAGTGGAAATAACTCCGGGAGACAGCCCTAATTACCAGGCTCTGTTTCTAAACATTGCCTGGTGGGTTCTGCAGGTTTCGTTTGGAGTCAGTGATGACAAAAGAAATTTGGTTTTAAGATGATCAGATCACCAAAACGGCCCCCATGGTGTATTTGGAAGCTTTGGAGCACTGCCCACTTGGCTCCCTTATCCCTGAACAGAGGAAAAAACAACTTTTCCCACTGGAATAACCAACTTTCCCCACTGGAAGAGTGGTGAAAGATGCACATTTAACCTGAGAACTTTTTTTGCCCCCTTAAATGCTGATGGACATTTACTCCCTAATCTCAGATGTCATTATCAGTGTCATCATTTTCACACCTATCCAGGTGAGCAAAATCCTGACCTTGCTGGTTGGATTGCAAAATTCCTCCCAAATCTCCTAGATTTAGGATTGTAAATGTAAAAGAAAAAAGTAGAAATAATGTTCCAATTCCACTGTTTTCTGTCTATCCCTGGCCTGGAGGGAATTTCTCATCCCTTCCCACGTGCCAAACACTTCTTTCCTTGCCTTTCCCCAATTCCTCTCATTGCCTGGAAATGCCATGGAAGTGTGAACTGAGCTCCACCAAGCATTGCTTCCTAAACAATCCTCGCCTTCCTTATTTAATTATTTCTGGTTTTGCCCTCAAATGCCCTCTCCTGCTTTCCCATGGATCAAGATCCGGATCTGGTCTCCTCCCATCCCGTCTCCCACGTTTCCTACTCTCCTTTGTGCTTTAGTTCCCGCTTGCTGCTCTGATGTTTCCTTCTCCTCCCTGATCCACTTCTTGGGATGCCTTTGCTGCTTCCCAGTGGGAAATGCACAGTGTTCTCCCCTTCCAGCACACTTCTAAACTCATATTTTTATTTTCAACTTATTTCAAAGCCTTTCCCCCTTCCCTGTTTTTATCCAATGCCCTTTCCCATTCTGCCTGCTGGTTTTTCCCATGTATTTGTCTTTCTCTCTCCTATTTTCTCCTGCAATATCCTCATTTCCCACTGAATCCAGCTGTCATTTATCCCAACTCCTCTTTCTTCTACTGTTTTGGAGCTGGAAACTGATTTCCAGAACCTTTGGGTGCTTGGGAAAGAGGAAACAAATGTTTTAGGATATTTGGAGTATTCTACCCCATGAGCACTTCAGTAGCAGAAGTATTTTCATAACTGAATTCCCTGAAGGAATGACTCAGAGCAGGGAGACCTTCCCGGGTCGAGCAGCTTCCACTGGTGGCAGGAAGGTGGAGCTGACTATCCAGAATTTTGCTCCTGGAGCAGTCAGAGGTTTTGAGGGAAATGGGAATTCTCCTTAGGGCAGGTACCAGGCAAATTCCCCAGGGAGTTGTTATTCACCTCACTTTTTAGTTCACTTCGGATTTTAGTCCAAATCACTCATTAATTTCATTTTACTGGAGACAAAAAACCACAGAGCAATTCTTATTTTAGGAAAAATGATTTTCTTATGGCATTTTCCTGCTCTTCCCATTAACACAGGAGTTTTGGAGAGATGTTTAGGATGAGTCCCCAAATTTTTGTTTATTAATGGATCATCCACATGGGGAAAAGGAGATGAAAGGCTGGGAGAAGAGTCGCTTCCCCAGGGTTAATCTGGAATAAAATCCAAGACTTGCAGATTCCAGTTCAGTTCTCCATCCAGCAGAAAAGAGTTTTCCTCTTGGAGGAAAAAAATAAGGGAAGGAAAAGATCCACAACATGGATTTTCACTGAGCATGAGGGAAGAGCTAAAAATGGGAAATACTGGTAGGGAAAACCGAGAGGTGGGAGGATCCAGGAGAATTCCAGTGAGAGAGAAATCTCCAACCTGGACCAGCACCTGAAGGGTGGGAGGTTTTGCCATGGAATGGCACAACTCAATCCTGGGAAGCTGCAAGGGGGAACAGGACAATTCCCAACCATCCTGAGTGTCCTTGTCACCTCTCCTGGAGTTGGAACAGCGATTTCCTTTGCTGTGGCTGCCTGGCTTTGCTGCTTCCATATGAAATCCATGTCCATAATGACTCCGTGCACATTCCCAGAGGGAATGCCTGGGTCTGGCTCATTGGATCCAAATGACACATGAGGAAAATGGAATCTTCCAAGGCAGCGGATTTGCATGTGGAAAAGTGGGATGCAGTCAGATTTTCCCAATCTTTCATGAGCCATGAATATTCTGGAGTTTGGAATAAGTGCTGTCCTGGTTTTTCCTGCAAATTCTGTGGGAAGAGCTTGGGGACAGCTCTTGCTGATCCTGAGGATCTCACGAATATGAGGTGGAGGGGATTGGGAAACAGCACTGGATGCATCCCTGGGGTTTGACACATCATTCCTGCTATATGGAGTCTCTGGGAGTAGCTGGAATAAACCTCTTTCCTGGGAATGCTTCCTGCAGCTCAGCTTAATGTAGGAATCCTCTCCGTGGAGAGGAGAATCCCAGCAGGGAATAGCGGGAGAAATTCCCGCAGCCAAGGCGGTTTTGTTCAGAGCTTTGTTTGAGCATTCCCTGAACAGGGATGGGATCCCTTAGGGAAGAGTTTGGAGCAGGAGCAGGTTTAGGATTGGGCTCAATTTGTAGGGAATGAGTTCACTTCTGCAGGAATGGGTCCTTGGGAGATGAGAACATTTATGGCCTTTCCATAAAGGATGAGAACATTTATGGCCGGAATTGCTGTGGCTCAGACAGGGCTGTCGGGACAGCTCTGTTTCCAGGCACTGCTCCCTGGCTCCACAGGGATAATAATGGATCAGAGCCAGGATGTTGCCAGCCAAAGCAGCAGGAAGTGACTCTGGAGTCTCTTTTCCCAGCAGGAAAAACTGAGAAAATCTAGTTCTGTTCTTCTGTTGTGGTCTGCTGCTCCTCTGGCCTCTGGAGGGCAGGGATGAGATCCCTGAGGATGGATCCAGGCTCTTTAGCTCCTGGAGTCACCTCGTTAAATGCACACTCCTAATCCTAAAGTGCAGGAATATCTGGAGCATTTCCAGAAAGGAAAAGACCCAGGGAGTTTGTAGCTGCTTACTTCCAATAATACATTCTTTAAGATAAATTTCCTTTTTAGAGGAATAGCACCAAATTAGGAATTTTAGGAAAAAAACTCTTTCCTATGAGGGTGGTGAGGCACTGGAAGAGGCTTCCCAGAGAAGCTATGGCTGCCCCTGGATCCCTGGAAGTGTCCCAGGCCAGGTTGGATGGGATTTGGAGCAGCCTGGGAAAGTGGAAGGTGTCCCTGTGTGGGTCTGGATGACTTCAAGATCCTTCCAGCCCAAACCATTCCAGGATTCCAAGATCATGCTGTGTAAAGATTTTGCTAACTGTTGTCCTCAATTACTGATTTTCCCAGGTCAAATGAAAGATTTTGATGATCCGACCTTGTTTTTGGTGCCCTTTCCTTTGGAGATTTCAGGAGACTGTGGGGGATTTGCTGGGATTTGCAGCCCAAACCCCGCTGACAAGGAACTCGTGGGGGATGCTTTTCCCAGCCCTTTGAGTCCTGCAGTTTGTGCTTTTCCTCCTTGGACACGGTGAAAAATCAGGATATTGCAGAAGCACCATTAATTTGAGTAAGTGCCCGCTGGGCCCTTCTGTGATTTCAGGGAGTGTTCAAATAACTTTTTAAGTTCATTTTAAAGACATTTGGAAGTGAAAAACTCCAGGGAAGAAACTTGAGAAAGGAGGACTCCCCTTTGTAGACTATTTACAAAAACTTATTTTTCCCCTTAAATTTCTTATGGGTCCAAAGTGATGCTGTCTGCTCCAGCATTCCTGCACTTCCCATGAAAACTGTGCCTCGCAAATTCCTCAGGAAGCATGGAAATATCCCTGGAGCCTTTGGATGCTGGCAGAGGGCTGATTCCTTTGCCAGTGGAGGGTTATGATTTAAAGTGCACATTTAGACCAGGAATCCATGGATATGGAGAGGGGAAAAGGAGGTGCCATGGATTTGTAACCCCCTGTAGGCACTGGGAATGCAGAGAGGGATATCAGAGGCTGCTTTTGGTGAGATAGAAAAATAAATTCCATTTACACGGGATCTTTACATACAGGGCTGAAGGGCAGCCTTGGCATTGCTTCCGATCCCATGGATTTTGTGATCCTGCGATTTGGGACTCAGAGGGAAGCCATGGGAACATCTTCCCTTCTGGATCACTGGCTCCAGTGTCTCTGCCAAGGTGACTGTGTCACAAAATCCTTTTCAGAAGCATCTCCAGCTCTGTAGTTTAAGATTCCAATTCTCTTCTCACTAAAACTGTTCCTGCTTTAATTGGGAATGTTCATTTAATTTCCAGCCTCGTTATATTCACAGTCAGTTTTATCCCACTTGTTTTGATGCCAGAATCACGCTACATTTTAAATATAATTTTTTTTTTTCCCTGTTAGTGATGGTTTGAGGTTTTTGGGCTGTGTTTTGTAATGAAAAACTACAGAAACATTTGTGGTAGTTCGGAGTTAAAATGAGGTGAAGGTGAAGCTTGGTAGAATTCTCATTAGGCACAGAATCAGGTGTTCAATTAAAATTGAATTATTTTGAGCTGAGACTCACTGGAGCTGTTGAAATTCCCTTTAATGGTCCCTTCCTGACCACAAAGTGGAAGCAGAGGTGACGTCCTGCTCCCTAAGGATGCTGCCAAAATCTGCCAGAGCTTTTGAAAGTTCAAGCACCTCTCCAAAGGAGCATCTTGTGCTTGACCTGAGCTGTCTGCAGGGGTGGTGCTGCTGCTCAGCCCTGGAGCCTCTGCCCGCTCCAGGAAATTCATGGAATATGGAATAGAAATAAATCCCTTTTTCACAATCGGCCTCACGGTGGTTACAGCCTCAGGGGTTTCCTCCCACACTTCCCCTGGAAGCACAGGGAAGTTTTCCCAGCCTACAAATCAAAAGGAAATTTAAAAAAACCCACTTAATGTCCATGATCAACATTTGAGGGAGGTTTTCCAGCTTCTCCATGGCTGGAAGAGCTGAATGGACACAGCAGTGATGAGTGGAGGTGTTGGATGGACATTCCTAAATCTGGGCATTGCTGGCTGGTGCTGATAGAGAAACCCCAAGCAATGATTTATGAGGTGTCTTTTGATTCTTTCCAGCTCATCCAGAATCCCAGAGAATCTGCGGCTGGAAGTGGGAACAGGCTTTGGAGTGAAATGGGAACTTTTATCGGTTTCCAGTGCTGCACTACACAGAAATTGTCACGGTAACGCTCAGTGAGACTCATGGAGGGGGAAGAGACTTTATAAATGTTTACCTTGCAAAAATTCCATTTTGGCCTTGGTTTTCCTCATGGAAGCAGCCCATAGAATGAGTCAAATCCTGTTTTTACTCACATCTACTAAAGTTTATGGCTCCAGAGCAGCCATTTTTCTGCAGTCTCTTAGATTTTTATGGAATCTTCAGTTGGAAGATCTAAAACAGGACTTGTTCCACCTCTCCATGGACAGACTCCAAAGATGCTGCTCTGTTCCAGAGGTTTCTGTTGTTTTATTATCCTGGGATATCAAGGCACTGCACAGGACAGACCTTCACCTTTTCCAAGGATTTTTGAGACTGAAATTGGCTTTGTCTCACACCAGCAACAGGAGGAAGTAAGGTCTTGGCCAAGTGGGAGGTGACGATGTTCATTCCAGGGATTATAATGAATATCCACAGTAATTTGTGGAACAAGGAGGGATATTTTTTCTCCCAGGTCACGTAACCATAACCCCAATGCCCCAAAAAGACCGATCCCAGTTAAAGATGGGTGGAGTGAGATGCCCATGGGATAACTCTGGATCTTTATAGGAAATGAAAATGTGCAGAGGTGGCACTTGGGGACACGTCTTAGTGTTGGACTCGGTCTCAGAGGGCTTTTCCGACCTCAATGAATCCATGAAAGGCTCGTACCCTCCCATGGAGGTGTGGACAGCCCGGAACCAAACTGTGCAGTGGGAAATTTAAGCTGCTTCTTTCAGTGCTTCCTTCAAAATGAGGAATTCCTTGGGATGTCGAGGTTGAGAAATTCCTGCCCACAGAAGGAAATCCAGTCCTCTCGCTGTCCAGGGTGCTGAGACATGCCCCGGGGAAAGGAAGGCACTCCAAACCCACAGAACGTCTCTGGCGGGTCAGTGCTGATCCCAGTCAGGCTCCTGGCAAGGCTCAGTCTAACTTCTGTTCCTGTCTCACCTCTGCAGCTCTGGGGGTTTTAAAGATCCCCAGCCTTAAACTCCCCCTCCTGCTTTGCAAAGCTCATTTTAGCCATGAGACCAGAGCCAGGCGCCCCCACGGATGGAAAACGCCCCGAAAGCTCAGTGGGGTGGGAAGGGGAAGGTGCTGAACACGGGGAGTAACGCACGGAGCGGCCTCGGCGGGACCAGGTGTTTGTCGGAGGACACTGTCACACCTCCGGTGTGCGTGTGACATCTGTCCAGCCTCAGCACAGGCACATCAGAGCCCTGTGGCGATAACCTGAAGTGGCAGCTGTGCTCCAAGCCAGCACTTCCCACTCCCACGCGGCTTCCAGCCACGAACGGGAGCTCAGCCAGCGGGTGAGTGACGGCCACCGCTGTGGGAACCTCAGGAGCAACAAGCTGGTCCTTCAAAAAAACAAAAGCTGCTCGCTTTGGAGAGCCTCTGTCCCAAATAATCCATCAGCAGTGCAGAGGGAAGAGTTTTGAAAGCCACAGCACTCACTGTGCAGACAATTTAGCAAAACTGGGGCTTGCACTGTTTGGCATTTTTCACCTCCTTATTTAATCCCAAAAATTGTCTTTTACCTGTTCTTTGCAAAGCTGCCCCGAGAGTGTAAATTGAATGATATCAATTTACAGAACAAACCACGGGGGCAGCTTCCAAAACAGCTCCTCTGGCCTCTCACCCCTGCAGGCCTGGGGCGAGCAGAGGAAAACACGCACGGATTTGATGAGGAAGAAGCAAATCCTGGTTTCCCAGGAAAATGAACCCATTTTCATGAGATCTCTGAGAAAGCTCTGTGCTAATCATGAGCAGTAATTAGCTCAAGAAAGAGAGGAGCTGCTGCAGGTTCCTCCCCAGCTCAGGAATGTGCTGAGCTGCTCAGTCCTGCCAAAGCCAGGATAGTCCTGGACATTTCCACCTTCCCAGCTTTAGGAACAAAGAGGACTTTATGGCTGAAAACTCCCATCAGTCTAAAATCTTTGCTCCTTTTTTTTTTTTTTTTTTTTTTTTGGTGGCTGTCTGAGGATTATGAAGATCTGCATTTGGGGATTCTTCCCCGTGATGCCAGCAGAGGCCTTTCCCCCACATTTACTGGGTGCTGGATTGTCCCTCAGTCTTGTTGAACTGCTCTGGCTTTCTCAATTTCTCTATTAACTCTTCCTGGATGCTCCTGGTGGTGCCTGGGATCAATTTGTGGTGAAGTTCCCGGAGCTGACAGCTTCTGGAGGATTGGAAGGGCCGGATTCCCTCACAGAGCTCAGCCCCAGCACCTGCTGCCATCTCCCACTGCTCATCCCAGCAGCTGGAATTCTTTAAACCCCACTTGAAGGATATCCTGGTTATTCCTGATGGGTCATTAACATCCTGGTTTGTGCAGCCAGCCACAGGGGTTGGATTCAGGCAGTTTTTAGGGATATCAAGGATGACTTGAATTGTTCTGGAAGTCCAGCATAGCCACAGAACTCTGTGTGTGAGAGTTTGTGTCTGTCCTGGAAGGGAAAAAAGATTTTATTGTCCTGGCTGTCCAACTGATTCCTGGTTCATCCAAACATTTGAAGGCTCCTTGGGCATCGCTGCCAAACGTATTGGATCAATCAAATATTCCTGGGATCTCTTGTGCACCTGCATCACCCAACTTTTAACTGAAAATAGTTCAAGGCCTCTGTGAAACCCAGAATTCAGAGTTGTTGCCTCTGACTGAAGCCATTCCTGAGCCTTGGACCTGCTGGATCAGGGATAAGGAATCCAGTGGTGCTGTTTTGGGAGGGAGCTTTGCTGCTCATTTCCACCTCCTGACAATTAGTTAAAAACTGTGGAGATAATTTTTAAATTGTCCTGATCATTCATGAGCGGTGATCCCAAGGATTAGGTGCCATTCTCATGGAAATGGGCCCCGGGGATGTGGGAGAAGCTCCCACTGAAGATCTGCCTCCAGGCTGAGGCAATGGGGAAAACAGGGAACAACACCTTGAGGTCAGATCTGGGAAAACCAAAGCCTGGATTTTGGATCTGAACCACTTCTATTCCAAAATATCTGCACTGAAGGTGTGAGCAGGGATCTGTGGCTTTCCAGCCGCTTGCCCCACTTCTTTTCCTGCTGAGCCAAATCCAGGCTGCTGCTGTGTAGGGATGAGAAAATCTGGGATCAGGCAGACACACGGCAGTGCCCATGCACTCGGAGATATCTTCATCCTGGGAAACACCATGGGGTGCTGGAGGCAGCAGGATTTGCTGGATAATCCAGTTCCTCTAGAGGCAGCCGTGGTGGGGGGGTTCTGTCACTTTGGATGCAGTGAAACGGCCCCTCTGGTGCTGAGCTGACAGGAGCAGGAATTTCAGGGAAGCTCCGGATGGATCTGGGATCCTCAGAGTGCAGCTGGCAGCCAGGTACATCCCATTCCTTGAGCTTTCAGGATTATGGTTGAAAATGGTGCTGGGAGGAGACTGAGGAGTTGTTCCCTCTGTTCATCCATGGCCTGGGTGGGGAAGGCTGAATTCCAGCACCTCAGGATGTGGATGGAGGGAGCCACAATCCTTCAGTGGGACTTTAATTCCCAGGGATGTTCACACAAGTGGCTAGGAGTGATTTTTGGAAATGTGGGCTCTGTAGAAGGAGGGTAAGCTCAGAAGCACAGGAGAAGGTTGTATCCAGAGTTGTTGTGGGCTCGGGATTTTCTGCTTTTTTGCTGGAATTCAGGCTCTACTCTCAGTCTAATACCCAGGACATGAACTGGGAGCAGCACTTCCCGAAATCCTGGTCACCCCACACTGAGCAGGGCCAGTGACGTGTGCCTGAGCCTCCCTGTTCCCACCACAGTCAGCATTTCCCTGTGCGAGCTGTACCAACGGGAAAATGTAAACTGGTGCTCTCCATGCTCAGCTGGAACCTGCAGGGAGGCCTCATCCATCACCTTAATTCTGGGAAGAGATTCTTTCCGGGAATGCAGCCACGTGGAGAAGGGCTGGGAATGCATCCTGTGCCTTGGATTAGCTGGAGGAGGGAGGTGATGAGTGTGACTGATGGTGGAAGTGAAGTTTTCCTGAGCCCTGCCCACACGGGTTGGTTTTATCACGGAATTCTGACAGATTGCGGCAGCTGAACCCATCCCAAAACTCTTCCATGTCTTGGAGTGGTGTGGGATGGGCAGCAGGGCTTTGGGAAGGACCATGGCATTGGGAATGATCCAGACACAGGAAAATATTTCTTAGGACACAGACCCAGAGGAAGGACAGAGCCCATCTTCACTTGCCGTGGGCAATATCATTAATTAATCTGGGTTAATTATCTGCTGCCTTTACCCCTGGAGGCCCAGAACACTTGGAATGTTCTATTCCCCCTAAATCACATCTCCCATGAGCCCATTTTGTGTTTCTGAGGCTGGGTCTGGATGGTTGTGGGGTGGAAGCTGTGCTCTGGTTTCAGGGTGACTCCATGAAATCCTTCCTGCTGCTTCCCTCAGGAAGGATTTGGAATTCCACCACCCTGGAATCCCAGAGTGGTTTGGGTTGGGAAGAACCTAAAAAACCATCTTGTTCCACCCCTTGCCATTCCAACCCAACAGAAAAATAAAAACCACCCAAACCAGTGTCATTAATGACTCAGACCCAGAGTGAGGTGGGAAAAAGGTGCTGCAGGAATTCTCCCATGGGATCTCAGAGGGGACAAGGGCACAAATCCAGAGGGTGTCTGTGTGATTTGCTGCAGCTTTTCCAAAAGAACATGGAGCAATGGCAGTGCTGCTGGGTGGGATCTATCCTAAAAATTAACCCTTCTCCTTTCAAAACCAGGCAACTCCAAGCGCTGGGATTCCCACACTTTTGTGGGCTCCAGGAGACTCCTTTGGTCTGTGATAAAATTCAATATTTAGGTGATAAACTTCAATATTTAGTTGTAAAAGGGCTTTGGCAAGGCAGGTAAGCCATGATTCCATGCTTAATTCTCTTGGAATTTCATCCTGGTAATAGAGCTGGTACCTCAACCATGGATAAGGAATTATCCCCAGCAAAGCATGGGATGGTTTCCCTCCAGGAATCTCTCCATAAAAAACCCAGGAAAATGAGTTTTCTCTTCCAAGCACAGCTTGTCCTCCAAACTTTTTGGGGTAACTCAGCCCTTTCAGTGGCCAGTGAATTCCAGGGGAAGCAAAATCAACTCCTGGAGAAAAGGAGTTGGATTTTTCCCCATCCCCACCATCCCTTTGGATAATGGCTCATCAAGCTCTGTTTTAGCAGCTGACCCAAGGCCACGTTTGTGCCAATAGTCCCAACCCCAGGTTTGATTTGTTTAACATTAAATTTAAGGCTGCAGGGGCCTCCATAATGAATTTCATTAAAAAGAAAAATTCTATAATGTAGCATTTTAGGATTAATTAACAGGGCATAAAAATGGTAATTATAATTATGCTCCTAATTCCACTCTTGTGCCATTATCATCATAATTGATCAAAATGTTTTACCCCACATGCATTTTAAAAATTGCAGTGGAGGAGAAAAAAAAACCCTTTTAAAAGCCAAACCAAATTCCCAGATCTGAGGACTTTTAATGGAGAAGTCTTTGGGGTTGGAAAGGACCTCAAAGCTCATCCCATTCCCACCCCTGCCATGGGCAGGGATAATTCCACTGTCCCAGGGTGCTCCGACCTGGCCTTGGGCACTGCCAGGGATCCAGGGGCAGCCACAGCTGCTCTGGGAATTTCATCCCAGTCCGTCCCCACCCTCCCAGCCAGGAATTCCTTCCCCATATCCCATCCATTCCTGCCCTCTGGCAGTGGGAAGCCATTCCCTGTGTCCTGTCCGTCCATCCCTTATCCAAAGTCCTTCCAGCTTTTTTCCTTACTGGTTCTCGTGGTTTACTCAGAGCCACTTTTCCAGTGGTTCACTCTCACCCCGTGCTCTGGAAAAGGTTCTCATGAGCTTGGAGTCGCTGTTTGTGTTTGTTTTCCCAGCATTTGTGTAATGGAAAAGCTCTGGAAGTATTAAATTATCCATTTTCTCCCAGGTGCACGGAACGCTGATTGTTGGGGTTGTTTTATTGATGTCTGACCTGCAAACAGATTGCAGCTTTTGTTGGTTTTAATATAATGTGACAATCTCAGCGTGCAGCCACGGTAATGTAAAATAACAAGGAACAGGTGTATCCCGGAATTACAGGTGCCCTTTGGCTGGAAAAATCTCTGCAGAATTTTTTATTGGTTTTTGTTTTTTCGTCTCAGTTTTTCATCAGGGAAACGAATTGAAATATTGCCGCATCCTCTACTTATAAAAATAGAATTATTAATGCAAATTGGAATAGAACCGCATTGAGTTGTGTTGTCTTAAACCCAAGCTTAACCCAAAAATCCTAAACCCAAGTTATTCCTGTTTTTGGAATCTGATAGGATCATTTGGGAGGTTCAGAGTCACCTCAAGGTTTCCTCAAGATCAGGAAATTCGATTTTGCTCCCTTCAGAATTTTTAGGCAGAAGAGATAAATTTATGGTGGTGGCATAAATGAGCTGGAAATGAGGGTGGTCCTTGGAAAGTTTGGGAATGCAAAGGGTTATGGGGTGATCACAAGTCATTCCTGTTGAGAAAGTGGGAATGGCTGAAGGAAGAGCTCTGGCCATCAAACAGACCTTGGAGAGGTTCAGTTTGGGTGGAAGAGACCTGGGAAATATCTGTGGAGCTTTGAAGGACCAGCAGCTGCTCAGCTTTGCTGCTGGTCCCTGAGACGGAAAAATTCCTATGGATACAACTCCAGGGGATGCTCGGCTGCCTTGGAGTCACCACCCACAATTATTGCTCTTAGAGGGGTATCTGCAAAAAAAATCCGAGTTCTGTGTTAGAATCTTGTAGTAAATCCTTATTTATTTATTTATTTATTTATTTATTTATTCCATTCCATTGGAGGTGAGGCCTTGATTTGCTGTTGGAAAGGCCGAGGGAAATACTGAGTTTGGGTTGTGGAGCCCAGTGTTGAAATCCCAATGTTTTCCAACTCATCCCAAGAAGCTGGCCATGGAGAAGGATTCTGGCACCTCCTGGTCTGCAGCCAGGGTGGGCTCAGTCCGGATTCTCAGCCTAGAAGCTCTTTATTCTGAGAGTGGTGAGACATTGGAGGAGGTTGGCCTGGGAGGTTGTGGAATCCCCATTCCTGGAAGTGTCCAAGGCCTGGTTGGATGGGGCTTGGAGCAATGTGGGATAGTGGAAGGCAGTGGGTCAGCAAACCCAACGAGGCCCACCAAGGGTTTGACCAACTCAACGAGATCCACCAAGGGCTCACCCAATCCAATGAGGTCGACCAAGGGTTTGACCAACCCAACAAGGCCCACCAAGGGCTCACCCAACCCAACGAGGAGTCGGTTGATCCAAACCAATGAGATGATTTTGAAGGTCTCTCCCAACCCCCTTCGGGGATTCCATGGATCCTGTCTGTGAGATGGGAATGGGCACAGGGAGCACCAAGAGGACGATGTCCAGAAAACCCCACAGATGTTGAGGACAGAGGTGGAACCTGGGGCTGGCTTGGCAAGGTCGTGGCAGAACCCAGTTGGTTAAACACCAGTTTTATAGGACAGGAGAACATCCAGATGGGAGTGAACACATCCCCTTCACTTGCTGGGATGCTCTGGAAAATGCTTTGGATGCAGCCCTGGATGGGGATGTGGCGGGAAATCCAGTCCTATCTGTGTGTGCTGGAATATTTGCCTGGATTGTTGCACTGGAATTCTTGGTTTTTAAAAGGGAATAATGCCAAAAACCAGGAGATGACTGAGTTATGAGAAATCCTACTCTCCATGCTCAGGGTGTCCATGTTTTATTCAAGGAGTAGGTATCACCAGAGAGAATCTTGGAATATCCTGAGTGGGAAGGGACTCCTGAGGATCATCCAGTTCAATTCTTGGCCCTGCCCAGACACCCCAACAATCCCACCCTGTGCATCCCCGAGAGCGTTGTCCAAACGCTCCTGGAGCTCTGGCAGCCTTGGGAATGTCTCTGGAGAACCCTCTCCATGAGGAACAGCCACTTATGGATGGAATCACAGCCCAATCCATCCTGCAATGCTCTCCTGGGAAGCAGGAGAAGGATTTGTGAAGAGGAGTCTCCTTCACAAATATTTAAAACAACCCAACTCCTTTTCCCTGAAAACACTTTGGGTTTTATTTTTAGCAGCTCTGCTGTGACACCTCCCTCCCCTCCCCAGCCCCTGCTCTGTGTTTTCCCCGGCACTACTGGCAGGAAGTCAATAAATTTCCAATAAATGAAATCTCAGAAGAGTTTCCCTGGATTTTATTAGGTTGGCAACAAGAAAAAATGTGTTATAGGTTATATTTAAAGTGCACTGCATCCATGTAGGAAACAATCTCATGGATATTCCCAGGGGAGGGCTTAAACCTGGGAATTGGAAGTGTTCAAAGGTGCTCCGGGCCATCCTCCTGTGCCATGGCAGGGGCAGCCGGGCTCGGATCATTCCCAGGAGGAGCTTTCTTAAGAGAAAACTTGGAAAAGCAGCATTTGGAGACTCCCCTCAGGGCAGAGCAAGATAAAAGTGAAACTAAACCTTGTGGTGACCCCAATCCTGCCTAGATACCTGCAGGAGGAACACAAACACTAAAATTGCAACTCATTCTTCAAGGACTCCCATAAAACCTGTGGAAACTTCGAGGCCAAGTTGGACGGGGCTTGGAGAAACCTGGGATAACGGGAGGTGTCCCTGCCCATGGCACGGCTGGAATGAGATGGGCTTTAAGGTGTCTTCCAACCCAAACCGTTCTGGGATTCTAACGGCAGCCAGAGAAGTGAAAATGTATAAAAATTCCTAAATTCAAGTGAGATAGGATAAATTATCAGGGATGGGTTTGCTTTTGGGGTGGTGTGAGGCAGAACCTTGGTGACCCTTTATGATTTGCAGCTTTGGTGGGTGCTTGGTGCTTCAGGTTTATGTCTGTTAGAGGCAAAAATTTGAGTTTTTCTCTGTTGGTGGAGCTCTGTGCCAGCATTTTGGCATTTAATGGGTGCCAGTGTGGTGCTGAAGGGGGGAAGTCTTTGGGTCCATAGGCACAGCCCAGGGATTTTCCGGAAAATAAAAGCACAGTTCCTGCAGCCTTTGCAGAACGTTGGCAGAGTCTTGATGCTGGGAAGACATAAAATCCCAAGGATCTTAAATCCCATCCAGTGCCACCCCTGCCATGGGCAGGGACACCTTCCACTGTCCCAGGGAGCTCCAAGCCCCATCCAGCCTGGCTTTGGACACTTCCAGGGATGGGAATTCCACAGCTTTTCTGGGCAACCTGGGGTAGGTTTTGGGTCCTTCTGGTGCTGGCTGCATCCTTAATCCGGGCAGCCCATGTGGGTTAGAGCATCCCAGGAACCCCAGGGTGCTCAGGAAAACATTGACACATTTTAAATTTCCTTAAATTTGACACATTTTGAAGATACTGAAATGCACTAAAAGAAAATAATTATTTTTTAACCTTAATTCCCCTCCAAACTGAAAATACTTTGAATATCCTTATTCTTACCAAAACCCTCAGCAGTTTTTTAACTTTCCCCAGATTTATTTTGGCACCGAAGAGGAATAATTTCAGTATAGACATCTCTGCTTTGACAAGAAAACTCAGCTCCTGAGCAGGGAAGTCTCCCTGAGAATCCTTTTGTGTGAAGCCCAGGGCTTTCCAATACTCCTGGTATTGGGAACTCGGCAACTCTTAAATCATGGAAGATTTACACGAGGCCTGCAGAGCTGGCGATGTTTTCTGACATGTTCATTCACACTAAATCAGACTCTGCCTTTTCAGAGTTTCCTTTCTAGACAGTTATGCAAATGCAGGAAGACAGGGATGGATTTAAAACGATTTTCAGCGGTGGAAGATTAGCAGGAAGTGACAGACTGCCACGGAAAACTGCTCCGGCGGAATTCCAGCCTGGGGAGGGGTGGGACGGGCAGCAGTGAGGAGAGGAAGGAACAGATTAAAGGTTTTAGTTTTGTCTTCACTGCTGAAACCTTGATGTGCTTGGGGTGCGGGGTGTGCTTTGCAACATGGCTGTGACAAAATTAGAATTTAAAGGGATTTTATAGAAATTTAGCACAGGGTTTGGCTGTTCCCAGTGTGTAACTCCTCATCCCGAGGCAGGAAAATTTTCCCTTTGTTTTATCCAAGGACTGGATCCTGCAAAGTCTCTGAAGTATAATTATCTTAATTATCTCCTGCTTGCGTGGTTGAGTTTGTCTCTCTGGATATGAAGGGATGAACCAACTTCAGGGTTGGATGGGGCTTGGAGCAACCTGGGATAGAGGAACTGGATGAGTTTAATCTCCCTTGCATTCCGGGCTGGTGAGGCTCTGACATTCCCTGGTTTCTGGGAGAGCGAGACACTTCCAGAGGCGACCGGGAAATCCTGCTGCTGCTACCTGCAACCTGTTACTCTTCATCTTTCCTGGGAGCGACTGCAGGGAGTGTGAGGGAGGATTCTCCAACTCCTCAGGGTCACGGATAGTGTGGGGGTGAAAACAGAGAGAGGGAAATATAAAGGGAAAAAAGGGAGGGGGGGATGTGGAGCTGTGGGAGTGGATCCAGAGAGGCTACGGAGATGCTCCAAGGCTGGAGCCCCTCTGCTCTGGAGCCAGGCTGGGAGAGCTGGGAATGTTCACCTGCAGAGGAGAGGGATCCAGGGAGAGCTCAGAGCCCCTTCCAGGGCCTAAAGGGGCTCCAGGAGAGCTGGAGAGGGACTGGGGACAAGGGCTGGAGGGACAGGACACAGGGAATGGCTTTAAACTGGAAAAGGGGAAATTTAGTTTGGATATTGGGAAGGAATTCCTGGTTGGAGGGTAAGAAGGGGCTGGGATGAAATTTCCAGAGAAGCTGTGGCTGTCCCTGGATCCCTGGAAGTGTCCAAGGCCAGGCTAGATGGGGCTTGGAGCAGCCTGGAATAGTGGAAGTTATCCCTGCCATGGCAGGGGGTGGGATTTTGGCTGCATTGTCCAACATCCCAAGGCCCAGAAGAGGAGCCGAGGCCAGTCTGGGATGGGAGGTTTGGGAGCACTTTCGTTCAGGCCCTGCTGATGATTGTGGGGCCGGCTCTGTCTCCTGAGATTCCCCACCCCAACACCTTCGGAGCTCTGGAGAGCAGTGGGATTGCTGGGACTGATCCGACAGCACTTGGGAGTCCTTTCCACATCAGCGGTGATTAAACAACCCCTGCCAGGAGCTGCTGAGGTGGAGAATCCTGATTACCGAGCTGATATCCCGGGATTGCTCCTGAGCATCAAATTGGGCCATTTTCCTTAGGCTGATTAGAGGAGATGTGCAGGCCATGTTTAATAAACTGCACAACAATTGGGATGATTGGACAGGAAACCTGTGGAGAATGTGAAGAATAGAAAACTCTGGAAATGGAGTCTTTGGGAGTGGTGTATTCCAGCAGGGGGACTGATTCCTGCTATCCCTGTGCTCCAGAAGAAACCTGGCAGATCCCATGGGCCTCATGCCTTGGGCTCTGGAAGGATAAACCCAAATCCAGCGCTTGGACACTGCAGATTCCCTGGATTTGTCCAAGCATGGGAATGCTGGTGCTGGTGGGATGAGGGGAGTGGGGTGGTCAGGGCACCGTGGGAGGTTCTCAGCATGGTCAGGTGGATGGAAAAAACCTTCTTAATTAATGCACTGCTGCTAATTAAAGCCATCATTGCCTCTCCTGCAAATTAAACCAGTCAGGTTGGATTTGGGAACGGGTGGGAAAAGGTTCTGCTGTGGGGCAGGAGGGCTTTGCTGCTTTCCTCCAAACTGGTTCCACTCCCATTTATCCCTTCCAGACTGGTTCCAACCATTCCCACCCGTGCTGGATGTGCATTTATCCATTATTCAACTTTCATTTTCCAAAGGGAAGCAGCCCAAGGGGAGCAGGAGCTGCCACAAAGCCAAGAGCAGGATTGGCCAACTCAGCCACACCAGGGAGGGGCATTAAAGAAATGAAATTCCATGGAAGCTCGTTACGAGGGATAATTAGTGGGGAGCAGGATCCTGATCCAACATCCTCCAAATAAAAAGGGGTGATTGGAGCAGAGGCTGTGGGTCAGGCCCTGGGTAATTCATTCATTCCAGGGTTTGCATCCTGAAATCAGGTGGATGAAAAACCTTAGAACTGGAAAAATCTGGTTTTTCCACGTGCAGGAAAATCCCGCTTTTCTGTGATCGCCTGTCTCTGCTTCCACGGAGCCTCCCAGGCTGGTGCAACCACGGCCTCCCTGAGGAAGTTGCTCTCTTTTCACTGAGTTATCTTCAGATCTTATCAGGATTGAACGTTTAAATCACAGCAGAGCTATTGAAACACTCAAAATAGAAAGAAACTCTTGTTTAGCACCGGTGGCCAGCAAGGATTTTCCTGGATGAATCCCTCTGGAGGTCTGGGAAGCAGCAGGAGGCTGTGCTGAGTTCAAGGAGTTCCTTATTCTCTGTCCACGAGGGCTGCATTTGATTTCAGGGCTTCAAAAAGAGGCAGAGCACCACAAGCCTCTGGTTTGGAATAAAAAACCGGCATCAGGCTCGGAGTTTCTCCAGGCATTGTTGTGTTATCCAGGCAGGAAGAGCTGCAGGCAGTTCCCAGGAGGAGGTGAGGTGGGTTCTGTGCTTTCCCAGAACTGTTATTCCCAGGATTTCTTCTTGCTTTGCTCAAAAACTTCCTATTTTTTTCCCCCAATTTTTATTTCTGTCTGAATGCCACTTCCCACTCTTCCTTTCCAAGCAAGGATTTTTGCCAGGGATGTTTTTGCCTCACTTTTTCTGTTTTCACACTGACTTTGCAGCATAAAATTGACTTTTCAATATATAAAATACAAGCAGGAGATCAGCCACACCCCTTGAGAAAATTCCTGCTCCTTCCCAAGGTCTCATTTCCCTCAGTGATCCAAAGCAGAATCCAGGGAACAAGAGAGAAAGGGGAGCATCCTCAAAATATCATTCCCAGGCTCCAGGAATTTGCTAATTGGGCATTTTCTGACCCAAGATTGGTGTCTGAGTAAATTTTTAGTGGGAATTTTTCGTCTTTCCTGGAGGGAATGAAGGGTTGGCCTGGATTTGGTTCACCTGGAACTTTGGGAGGTTTATGGGTTGTTTTAACGACCAAAGGATTTGTGTCATTTCTCATGCAGAGGAGAAAATGAGCCATAAAAATAATTCGGTTTTAATTCATGAACAGTTCGATTTTTTAGATGTTTTCCATGTTCAGCGGCTCCTCAGGGAATTTTTGGTGTTAAAACACAAATTATTTCTGAGGAATCGGAAGTCAAGAAGCTTTCCTGGTGTTTTTGGGAAGAGGTGCTCACACTCCCTCTCTCGCTCGCTGGATTTTGCAGGAAAATCTGATTTTTCATGGAGTAAACCAAGGTTGGATGGTTTACTGGGATAGTGGAAGGTGCCCAGGGGGTTGGAATGAGGTGGATTTTGGGGTCCCTTCCAATCCAAACCATTCTGGGATTCTGGGATTCAATACAGCTCGGGAAGGGACAACTTCCTGAATTATAAGGTGAGAATCCACTGAATTAAATTTGGGGCCGCTTCCTTAGAATTTGAGCAATGCAGGAGTTGCCTCCTTGCAGGGCTGTCCCAAATCTTTGGGAAAATCTGTCCAAGGCTGGTCCTGAGCCCCCAGACCTCAGGAAAGTCCTACCCATGATGCTAAGGAAAACTTCCTGATTTATAAGGTGAAAATTAATGGAATTAAGAGTTGGGGGCAATTCCTCAGAATCTGAGAAGGGCAGGAGTTGCCTCCTTGCAGGGCTGTCCCAAATCTTTGGGAAAATCTGTCCAAGGCTGGTCCTGAACCCCCAAACCTCAGGAAAGTCCTACCCATGATGCTAAGGAAAACTTCCTGATTTATAAGGTGAAAATTAATGGAATTAAGAGTTGGGGACAATTCCTTAGAATTTGAGAAGTGCAAGAGATGCCTCCTTGCAGAGCTGTCCCAAATCTTTGGGAAAGGCTTGTCCTGAGCATCCAAACCCCAGGCAGGTCCTATCCATGACCCAAAGGACAACTTCCTGAATTATAAAGTGAAAATTAATGGAATTTAGAGTTGGAGACCATTCCTTTGAATATGAGAAGAGCAGGAGTTGCCTCCTTGCAGGGCTGTCCCAAATCTTTGGGAAAATCTGTCCAAGGCTGGTCCTGAGCCCCCAAACCTCGGGCAAACCCTATCCATGATCAAAACTGAGGGAATACGGAAATCTTCCCACTCTTCCCATGCCTGCAGAGCACCAGGAAGTCATTTTAGGACTGGTTTATGGTGACTTTAAGGAACTCCCCGCGTTCCTCACCCCGCTCATCACAATTAACGCTTTAATTACCCCCAGTCTGACTCTGCAGGGCTGAGAGGGTCTTAAAATGAATAAATGTCAAACATCTCCCTCTTTTTTTATGGATCCACAGAGCCTGGCCATGGGCAAGCCACTTAACCTCCCTGCCTCGTTCTCCATAAAATCCCACTGGAATGTTGGGGGAATTAATGTGCTTTGAAGGTGGGAAGTGGGCTGTGAGTAGTGAGCAGAGTGGAGGAGAAAGGAAAACAAAAATCCCTCCCAGACTT
>VZTJ01006373.1:337671-477716 GCA_013397795.1 Orthonyx spaldingii | reverse complement strand
TGAAATCCCCCAAACCCCCAAACTCCCTCATATATCCCCCAAACTCCCCAAATCCTCCCTAAATTTGAGTATTGATTTTTATTTTTATTATTGATTATTATTTTCATTTTATTATCGATTTTAAAGATTAATTTTTATTTTTATTTTATTATTGATTTTAGTATTGATTTAGATTTCAATTTCAATTATTGATTATTGCTTATTGAGTATTGATTTTAATTTTTTATTTTGATTATTGATTTCTATTTTTATTTTATTATTGATTTTTATTATTGATTTTTATTTTGATTATTGATTTTAATTTTCATTCTGATTATTAATTTTGAGTTCTATGAGGTCATTAAATATACAGGGAACTGATGAAAGTACAAAATTTCGGGAGAAGCTGCCTGGAAGTGTTAAAAAAAAAAGAGTGGATGTGACACTTCCAGATATCTTTTAATGGACATGGGGCTGTTTGATCAAAGGTTGGATTTGACAGCTTTGGAGATCTTTTCCAACCTTAATGATTCCATAATTCCATGCTGGAAGAGAAAGCTGATTTTTTGTTTAAAGCTGAATTTTCAACCTGTTTTTTGTTTTCCGAACGTTCCAAGTGAAGAAATAAGGGAAGGACAAAATTCCTGTTCCATCAGGTTTCCTGCTCGTGCCATTCCCAGTCACGGGCAGCGCGTTGAGTCATCGGAGAACAGAATTCCGTGCCTTCCAGAGGAATTCTTGTGGAAATATGGAGCAATGAGGGGAAGAACATGGATCAAATCTCTCTGGAAGAAAGGGAAAAGGGTGACTCATCCTTGGATCTTCTCCCACGGCACATTTCCATCCCTGTCTCTGGTAACGACGTCAAAAATCTGAATCATTTCTGCCTTTAAAAAAGGCGACTTTGGGAGCTGCCGGTGCTGCCTTTGCAGCCGGGTCACAGTGAGTCACCGTCCCTGGGCTGGCACTGGCATCCTGGGCCCTGAGCCCTCCCTGCACACAGGGATAGAAAGGAATTACTTGGGATTTTGGAAGTGCCACAGTAAAGCAGGATCAAGGAATCATCAAGGAATGGCTTTGGAATTGGAGGGAAGGATTGCAAAGAAGCATTGCCATGGCAGGGTGGCCTTGGCACTGCTGGGAATGGTTGGGCTCAATGATCTTGGAGGGCTTTTCCAACCTAATAATTCCATGATTTTCTCTGGGTTGACCTCATGGCAGGGGTGGAACAGGATATATTTGACGTCCCTTCCATCCCAAACCATTCTGGGATTCCATGATTTACCTCCCAAACTCCTTGCCCAGGATTCTCTTTCGGACTTGCCCTGACATTGCAGAGCCCTCCACCCTTCATATCCAAGTGCTCCATTGTTTTCTTGGCAATGCCACGTCCAAAAAAGGATAAATCAGAGGCACAATTATTGTGATGAGAGAATTCCCAGCATCTGGAATCAGCAAAGCATCGCTGAAAGGAAAAGAAATGAGGAATGCAAATTACATTTCCATGATGAGGAGGGATTTGCGTGACATCAAAAGATAAGAGACCCTCTTAGCTGATCAATAACCCTGGTGCTGGGCACCTCCTGGAGCCGGGTTTGGATTTCAGGATAATTCCCTCTTTTCTTGGGGCATTTACTGAGGAGGAAGCCCTGAAAGTTACCAATAAATTGTTATAATTAAACTTCAGGATGAATCGAGGCTTTGTGGGCATAAATCTGTTGCGCAGCTGTAACGTTCCGTTAGCACGGCGCCCGCTAATTTATGGAAATCTTGCCCATTATGGACATTTCCTGTGGAATGAGACAAACAATCCTGACAAGAACGGAGCGGGGAGGAGGGTTTGATGTCCATGGATGTGACTCTGCTCTTAATGAAGACAACTTCAGTTAATTTAAAAGATGCCAGAGCTGCTTTTAATGAGGGTAAAGCTCCCAATGCAAATGAAAACTGAGGAATTAATATCAACATCCCAATCCTGCTCCCACTGGAGCATCCTTGACCTGGATCCTCCATCTTTACGTGCTCTAATCCCAGTTTTTATATGGATTTGCTGTGTGATCTGACGTGGGAGGTTTAAATTGGATTTGAGGAGAAATTTTTCATGGAAAGGCCCAGGACAGTGATGGAGTCTCCATTCCTGGAGGGATTTCAAATCCCTGTGGATGTGGCACTTGGGGACATGGGACAGTGGTGGCCTTGGCAGTGCTGGGGATGGTTGGACTCCAAGATCTTAGAGGGCTTTTCCAACCTTAATAATTCCATGATTTTCTCTGGGTGGACCCCCTGGCAGGGATGGAACTGGATATCGTTGAGGTCCCTTCCATCAAAAATCATTCCAGAATTCCATGATTTCTCTCCCAAACTCCTCGCCCAGGATTCTCTTTCAGACTTGCCCTGACATTGGCCAGCTTGGTTTGGTTTTAATGAAGCTGAGGAAAGGCTTTATTAAGGATGATAAAGCTGTGGAAGTAAACTGGGATAATAAATCTGAGAAACTGGGATCGAGGAGACGGGAAGCACTGGAATGCTGCTCCTCAGCCCGGTTTGTCTGATCCCCATTCCCTGCAGTGACCTGAACACCAAAATGTTGTTTTTGGCTGGGTAAAGTCAGAGTTTGGGTGGGCAAAAAGCAGCGGGAGGATGATCCTGTTCTGCTGCTCGGGGCTGCATCCTCTGCGTGTCTGAGGGTTTTAATTATCCTGCGGTGCCCTGATCCCTTCCACCCTTCCCGGGCTGGAATCCTGATCCCGATGAGCAGCACGGGAAGGGAGAGGTTTCCAATTAGTCTCAGTCTGCTCACAGGAGACTCCTCCGTCCTCGTTTGCCATCGCAGCCGATTGTTTCTTTTTAATTTAAGGAGGGGAGACCAAACCTCTCCCTTCGAAGGTGCAAAAGCTCATTTACACAGAGCTTTAATGAAAGAACGCCTGATCCAAGGAGGGGAAAAATGATTTCATTCCAAGGAGCAGCAACGGGGCTGGTTTTTCACCACAAAACTGAAATTGTTTTCCAGCCCCACCGCGCTCGCACTGTGAGTTTAAAGGGAAGGTTCAAACTCAGACTGAGAATTCCCGGCTGCTTCCCGAGCATCCCGGGAAAAGGAGCACGGCCCAGGTGTGCTGGTGCAGAACCTGCCAGGGAAGGGAGGCCCTGGGCTGTCCCAGGAATTCGGAGGGAATAAAAACCGGGATAAGCAGTAAAACTGAAGGTTTGTGCAGAGAAATGAGATTTACCAGTGACAATATCCAGGGTTTTTTTTTGCTGATGTAAATTGTCTCCTGTAACTCTTTTCCTCCCAGTTTAAGGTGATGCCGCTCTGGAATTCCCGGGAATATCAGGAAAACAAATCCTCGGGGCTTTTCACAGCTCGTTTTCGGTCATTTATCCCCCGGCCTTGTGGCTCAGGGCTTCTTTTCCATTGTGCTGCCTCTTAGATCCCGGATCCCTCAGGAATCCGTCCCCTGCTCATTGGCTTCGGCATCTGAAGGTCCGCACTCCTCGGAAAACGAAATTCCTTCACTCTCCTGCTCCAGCCGCATCCTCATTCAGCTTCCCGGGAAGATCCTTGGCTTTGGAGCCGCCTCCCAAATTAATTTGGAGCAATGCTCGGCTCGGGTTGCAAATTTATCCTCCTGATCCTCGGCAATCCCAGTCCCATTCCCAGCCCTGGGAGAGAATTCCCGCTGCACATCCCGCAGCACACCGAGCTGGAGTTGCACCAGTGACTCTTAGGCGGCAGCAAAATCCAAGTATTTTTCCAGGAAAACCAGCTGGAAACATCCTAACATCGGGGCTGGGACTTGGAAGAGCTGCTGGGATGATTCCCATTATCCATGAAGTGTTTGGATTCCCCTGGATTGAGCTGGAGCTGCCTTGGAGGGGTCAGGAGAGCTGGAGAAGGGCAGGAATTATAAAAGGGACTCTGTGAGAGGAGTGAGGCAGGAACTGATGGGAAACAGGGACCAAGGAATGTCAGAGTGAGGCACTGGGAGAGCTCCCATAAATTTATCATGGAATTATGGAACAGTTTGGGTTGGAAGGGACCTCAGAGATCCCCTTGTGCCACTGTCCCAGGGTGCTCCAACCCCATCCAGCCTGGCCTGGGACATTCCCAAGGATCCAGGGGCACCCTGTGCCAGGGCCTCCCCACCCTCCCAGCCAGGAATTCCCAATTCCCAATCTCCCACCTATCCCTGACCTCTGGCACTGGGAAGCCATTCCCTGTGTCCTGTCCCTCCAGCCCTTGTCCCCAGTCCCTCTCCAGCTCTCCTGGAGCCCCTTCAGGCCCTGCAAGGGGCTCTGAGCTCTCCCTGGAGCTTCTCTTCCCAGATGGAAAATAGGGATCAGGGTGTTTAATTTCACCCCCAAAAGAGCTATGTTGGGCTGGGATAAAGGGAATTTTCTTCCTGGAGTTACTCTGGGGCTGTGTTTGGATTTGTTCTGGGAACTGGGTTGGTAATTCCAGGATGTTTTGGTGTCACTGAGCTTGCACGGAGCCCGGGGCTGTTCATCCCACCAGGAAGGGACACAAGGAATTGCGCGGGGACAGCTGATCCCAGCTGAGCCAGGGGATCTCCCAGATCCCAGGGCATCGTGCTCAGCGTAGGGATGGGGAAAAAGGAGGAATTGGGAGGAGTTTGAGATGGCTGGGGAGGTGTTTGTCTTCCCACTCTTCACTTGTGCCGCCCTGGGGATGCCTGAGCTCCCCAGGGAATGAAATCCTTGTCGGGCTTTTCCTTTCCCTGTTAAAGCATCTTCACATCAACCCACGATTTTTCTCACTTTTCCCCGCCCAACTCTTTCCCAATCCCACCTGGAAGGAGGCAGGGAGCAGCTGGATGGGGCTGAGCTTCCACGTGGAATTAAACCAGGACACGGGGGATGCAGGAGACGATGATTTCTGACTTCAGATCAGCTGAGTGCAGCCCGATTTCGCTTTTCCTGCCGTGATTGCCCTCAGTTCTCTGCTGTTATTTATTTTTTGACCACCCTAAGAGCTCGTTAGCACAGCTCTGACGTCTCTGTTATTAAGTACAAGAGCAATAATTAATTACTTTTCTTTGTACCTGCTCCTCGTGCGGATGACTCCTCCTGGCTGGGCTGTGCAGTGAATGAAACACTGGATTTTCAGAAACTGCCTTTAGCGGGAATCATTTTTCCAGGGAACGCTGGGAGTGGAGCTCAGCCAATATTCCTGGGAGCAGGGCAGGGCTGGCAGTTCCTGCTGGAAGCTTTTCCCAGGCTTTGTTTTTAAATTCCGGTGCCTCGGGACATCATCAGGAGCTCTCACTTCAGCTTTGTTGTTTGAACCCTTCAGGGATGCCGGGCATGAGGTAAAAGTCAAAATGATAAAGCCAGGCCTAAGAGCAGAACGAAAATGAGCCTGGAAAATGTTGTCCCGCAGGAAATGTTCTGCCCTCACCAAAACAGAGGCGTCAGGACAACCCCAAGCTGTGCTCGGAGCCTTTCATCCCTGCAAAGTTGGGATCCAGGTTTATTTTTCCAATTGGGAAGGAAACTTCCAGCTGAATTATTTGACCTTCTGCCGGCAGGAGGTGGAACATCAGCCCTGCGGTTGTCAGCTGCAGCCACCGCCCAATTTTTCCACAATTTCTTCGCATTTTTAGCCTTCCCCCCGCTCTGCGAGTGATTGTGATGGAAATTCGGGATAATCACAGGAACGCCATCCCGGGTGCTTTGATCCCAGCCAGAGCCAGAGCTCTGGATCAGCTCTCCTGCAAAGGAAAGGATCGCGCACTTAATTACACCCGAGGGGAAACATTCCCTGGCAATTGGGAACATTTTTGGGAATTGGGAACAGCAAATCGGGAATTTGGCAGTTGGGAATATCAAAGCCTTGCAAAGCCCTGGATGCACCCACGGGGAGGGGTGGGAAGAAGTAATTTTGTTTTTTGTGGACTCCGTTCGATGAGGTGTTGAGATGGATTTTTGCTTCTCTGCAAAACGGAATTTAATCCTGCTTTATGCAAATGGAAATTTCTCTCCCGCATTGTCTCCTCTTCCTGAGGTTTCCATGCATCCCTTCTTTTTCCAGCCCTTGCCCAAAGGCATCCTTCCCACAGGCAAGATTTCTCCCTGGGTTGTCCTTCATTTATTCTTATCCTGGATTCTTTTCCGTGGAACTCGTGCTGTGCTTTTTCTGCCCAGATATTCCAACATCACAGCATGACGGAATCGTGGAATGATTTGGGTTGGAAAGGACCTTAAATCCCACCTCATTCCACCCCCTGCCATGCCCCTTCCATCTTCCACTATCCCAGATTGCTTGGAGTTATCCAAATAATTGAATTTTTAAAAATCACTTTGTTATGGAGCCAAGTGGAAGAAAATTTAAGTTGTGCAAGAATCACTGAATTTTTCTGGATTTTGGAGGACGAGGTTTGCCTGACTGGTGGAGTTGTCAGACTTCACTTATTCTGGGGAGGGACAGCTCTGCCAGGATTAAACATGGGAGAAGGACATGGAATGGGATTTAAAGCCCCTCTCCAGCAGAATTCCCATGTCTTTACCTGATAGCCTGCCACGTATCTCAATATTCTCATCTCCATAGAAATATGTATTTATAAACACACATTTATATTTATCTTTCCCATACTGATGGAGATTTTTCCTCCACATGATCCCAGCAGCCTCTCCCTGAGATTCAGGATAATTAAAGGTGCAGAAAGCACTTCCATGGATTGGAGAGGGATCCTCAGCCTTGGATTGGAGAGGGATCATTGGGGCAATCCCAGCCTGGGCACTGCAGTTGGATTTTCATATCAGTGGGATTTTCCTGATCCTGAGCCTCATCTCTCTCTGCCCAAATCAGGACAACGGGAAAGTTGTGATGGGGGAAAAAAAGGAAGGAGGTGGCAGAACTTCCTGCATTTGGGATTTGTCCCAAATTAGCAGCACTAATCAAGTTGGGGAGGATCTGGTTCTCCCTTTGTTTCACTCTCCATCGTTATTTTAACTCGCACTGACACAAATTAAACGGGAATTTGCTGCCCATTGATTTTGTCAGCGGGGTTCTCCCCCCTCCCGAAGGCATCTTTAAAGACTTTACTTTTATTAAACTAAATGCTGCCAGTTAAGTCAAGCCTTTGTTTTCCCGGGCTCGAGAGGACGAGATCGAACATAAATTAATCATGACTTAATTGACTGAGCTAATTCCGCTTCTCTCCGGCCCAGTGCACAACAATATTCCTGTCTTCCCAAATGCTGGAAGTGAAGGATGAATGGGACATCGCTTGAACAGCTCCAACTTTTTCAGGTCTTTCACACAACGTTTTGACTGGGGCCAAAAGTTTTAATTTCCTTGGGATTAAATCCAGGAGACATTTTCACGCTGAGGCAGCGGAAGGAACTCCCCTTTTTGTCAGGAATGTTAGAGCTGACTCTGATTTCTCCCTATTATCCTGTTTTATTTTATTTTTTTCTCCACAGTGCCCGGACAAAATGATTTATTTGGGTGTTGCTGTTTCAAAGGAAAACCAAGAATTAATTCAATTTCCAACAGGATTCTCTCAGCCCACAGAGGAGAAATTGAAATGGGAGGAATCTCTAATGTTGGGATGGATTTAGTGGAGATGGCTGGATCCTGGATGCCAGGAATTCTCCTCCAAAGGGCACCTCTGTCAGGATCCAGTGAGTCCAGGACATGGATTTTGGGTTTAACTGTGCGGGGAGCCCGGAGACAAATCCACCACTTGTGTCCCACATGCTGGAGCAGCGAATTTGGGGAAAGTTTGGGAATTTCAGGAGGGTTCTGGCTGCGGTGAGGCAGCAGCTCCAAAGAAAACAGCGTGGTAACTTCCACTTCCCCCTTTCATGGGAACAGCTCCAGCAATCCGGGCAGACACAGCTTCTGCTCAGGAGGTTGTGGCTCCCCATCCATGGAAGTGTCCAAGGCCAGGTTGGACAGGGTTTGGAGAAACCTGGGATAGTGGAAAGACTCCCTCCCTGTTCCTTAACCTAAAAAATCCCTGTCAGGAAGAAGTTTTTTTTATTTCCCATCAGCCCAGACTTTCCATAGCTTTATTCCCTGCAGTTTTCCGCAGTTTTACCCCTTGGCATCATCCACAACACCCTGGGATACCTTGGAGAGCTCTCCAGTGCGATCCCAGCGGGACTCCCATCTCTCCGTGGGATGAACTCTGCCTCTTTTCTTTTGGATGAGTTTTTCCTGCAGAGCTGAAAGCCGCATTTTCCACTCTCTCTGGGCCTTCTCCCATTTCCCATCCACTGGGGGCTTCCCCACAGCCCGTGGGCAGCACAGGGTTCATTTTCTGTGCTTTGCAAGAGCTTTTGAGGTTTGGAGAAAGGGATTCCTTATTTTTTCCAGGCTGGATGGGACTTGGAGCAAGCTGGGATAGTGGGAGATATCCCTGCCCATGGCAGGGGCGGGACTGGAGGGGATTGAAGGTCCCTTCCCACCCAAACCATTCCGTGATTCCACGATTTCATCATTTTTCAGTGGTAACACTTCCTAAGGAGCTGCTGCAAGAGAAGTTCTGAGTCTCCAGTCCTGGGTGATTTGGGGCAGATGAGGAAGGGATTTTTGGGTTTGTGTTGGGATTTAACCACTCAGGGGGAATTTCCAGAGCTGGGAAGCACAGCTGGAATTTCCACGGACACCATCCCGCTGGAGTCCTGCCAGGAGTCACAGGCACCTGTGTGTTCCCTTGGGAATGAGCCAGAATCCTTCTTTAAAGAGATTTTCCCTATGGAGAATTTTTTTGAAGCCGAGGAAGCACAGAATGGGTTAAACCCTGAGTGTCAGGAGTTGTATCCACATCTCCAGTGTTTTCCTAGGATAACTGGAAAAAAGCAGGATTGTCCTTCAGAGGCAGAGGTCTGTTTTCCCATTAGGATCTGCTTTTCCGGGTGTTTTATCTCTGTGTCTCTCAGCTGTTGCTGCTCTGTGGAGGAGTTTTAATCAGTTTAATAAATTTTATCAATTTACTCAATTAAATCCATTTAAATGGCGCTGAAAGGGACAGAAATGTCCCTCTGGGACTGAGGATGGGACACCTGAAGTTGTCCCTGGTCTCTGCCACCTCCATGAATTCACTTCAGCTTCACCTCCTCTGCCTCTAACCTGTGCAAAATAATCTGGATTTAGTTCCCTTCATTCTTTAATCCCTCTTTGCCTTTTTTTTTCCCCCCCACTGGAAGGTTGGGAGAGTCTCCCAGCTCTAAATAATCCCAGGATCAGAGCCTGAAGGCTTTTCTTCCCAAAGCTCCTCCATCACCGCATCCCGAGATTTATCAGCTCTCATTTCAGAGCTGCTGCTGCTTAAACCAGACTGGAACTGACCCTTAGGAAGGGATTAATCTCCTGAATGGTCTTGGAGTAGGGGAGACTCATCCCATTTATCCCAATGCGGAGCTCTGTGGAGCTGCTCAGGCCTCGTGGGGGTCAGGAATGAGGAAACACTTCCAGGGGTGCTGCACCTCATATTTTTATATCTACACCTTGTTATTTTATGTTTTTGTTCTCCTGTAGGTTGGGATGAGTTGCCTTTGGAAGCTGCCTCCATCCCTCTGTCGATCACCAGCTCTTGGCTGCATAACTTTGACCAGATTCTTATTTTTTTTGGGGAAGAAATTAAAAATGGATAAATCCCAGCTTGGATTTTAGGTGGAAATGGAAATTCCTCCATTTCCAGCAAAGCTGTGGCTCTGAGAGGCCGAGGCAATGGATTATTTGTAAGAGCTGGAGGGACAGGCAAGGGGATGCTTTAAACTGGAAGAGAGGAGGGTGAAATGGGATTTTGGGAAGGAATTCCTGGCTGGGATGGAATTCCCAGAGAAGCTGTGGCTGCCCCTGGATCCCTGGAAGTGTCCAAGGCCAGGTTGGAGCACCCTGGGACTGTGGGAGGTGTCCCTGTCCATGGAGGGGATGGAATGGGATGAGCTTTAAGTTCCTTCCAACCCAACCCATTCCATGATTCCATGATTTTGGTTTTGGAGCTCATCCAGTCTCTGGGCACAGCAGAGTCAGGGTGTGTGTGTTCCTGGCACTCAGGAGGCATTAAATGCAATAAATCCATGTCACCGTCACAATCACCGGAGCATCCTTCATTCCTGGAAGCTCTCATCCGGGGAAAAAATTCCTCTCCACCTTCCTCAGTGTGTAAAACCCCTCTGTGGGACTTCCAGAGATGCAGAAAAGCATTGATGCATTTAAACAAAAAAACCCCCATTGACGTCCCCAACAGCCTGGATGCTCTTTAAACTTAATTTGATGAAACACCGACGACCAGCAAACGGAAAAGGTCCGCAGGAAATATTTGTGGTGTTCTCCAGGATGGAAGTGCCATCCTGAGGCAGAATTCCTGATGGGCGCAGCCCTGGGCTCCTCAGCCTCGGGTCGTTAATTGCTGATGGAGGTGACACCACGCAAGGGATGAGGTGATAAAGTTGCATCTCCGAGAGGAAAAAAGTCTGAATGTACAGAAGCAAAACAGCCTCCGAGTATTTCAGTTCTGAAGCGTCGGCATCGCTCTGGCTGCGCGCCGCGGAAAAGCCGGAATTGGATTGTAATTAATAAAGGAGATGGGTTTTTAATTCAATGTTGAGGTTGTTGCCTTGACTGGGAACATCACAGCTCTTTAATTATGTTTTGTTTGAGAGAAGAACAAGCAAAATCCATTTATTCCCTGCTGCTGGAAGGGGAGCTCGTATTTCTGTGGAGTTTGGGAAGCAACTCCCACGCCTCCAGCCAATCTGTTAAAATAATGTGCTTAAAACAAGAAGAGCTTTTTAATTAAAAAACTGCTTTTTTTTATATATCTCAAGGAATTCTATAAATCCTCACTGCGCTCTGTGTTTTAGGTGAGGGCAGGTACACAAATCATGGGGAGGAAAAGCAGTTTGTGGAGTCCCTCTTTGCACAAAGCTGCTTTATTTCCGACTGGAAATTCCCTCCCTGGCAGGTTCTATCCCAAAATTATCCAACCCCAAGATCTCCAACCCTTCCAAGTTCAGCCACCTGACCCCAGAAATGGGAAAAATATCCCTTGAGTTCTCCATATTGACGCTGTTTTGTCCATAAAAGCAGCACATTCCTAAAAATTCCATGTTTTTTTCTGGGCTGGCTGCTCCAGCTCCCTTCCCTCTGCTTTGCTGCCTTGATCCGAATTCCAGGGTGAAAAGAACTGGAGCTGTCCTCAGCTGGAATCAAGGAATAAACCTCCCATTCAGTGGAGAATTTTCATGCCAGCCTTCCTTAAACATCCAAATCCTCTGAAATCCATGAAAATGTTGTTTTTCAGGCCGTGTTGAGCAAAACGTTCCATGTCGGAATTGTTTTGATCTCCGTTGTAAAGCTGGGAACGGGAACATCAAAGATAAACTAGGAAAGATCTCACGCCTCCCTTGAATTGTTTCTCTTTGGAGAGTGATGATGTTTCTGGTTTTTAGCTTTTTGCTCCTTTTTGCCTTGTCCTGCTCGCTCCGGGCTGGATTCTGGCATCAGAACAAAAGGAAGGTGTTCAAAAATTCCCTTTTCCCTGTCAGGGAGAGAGCAGAGAAATGACAAAAGCAATAATTCCTCCTTTCCATCACTTTTTCTGCTTTTCTGCTGCTTTTTCCCTACTGGAAAGAGTAAAAGGAGAATTAAGGAGAGCAGATCCTGCTTTCCTCCTTTTGTGTTGCTGACAGACTTCCCTGGAAATCCTGGATTTTTATATAATGGGAATTCTGACTTTTTTCCTGCACTTTCTGCAGTCTCTGCTGTTCCCATCGACTTTGGGGCACAGTAGCCTGCAGAAAGCTCTGGAATGCTGGAAACTGGGCCAACTGGGCAAACTGGTCCCTCAGAGGTTCCGGAAGGCTTTTGGGTGGATCCCGCTGTGCCAGGGATATCTGTGGGGTATGTCCAGCCCTGGGATGGGGAATACTCACTTTGGGGTGGGTGAGGAAAAGCTCTCAGATCATAAAATCATGGAAAGGCTCGACCTGGGAGGGACCTTAAAGCTCATCCCATTCCCACAGACCGGGACAGCTCGCACAGTCCCAGGCTGCTCCAAGCCCCAATGTCCAACCTGGCCTTGGGCACTGCCAGGGATCCAGGGGCAGCCACAGCTGCTCTGGGAATTCCAGCCCAGCCCCTCTTCACCCTCACAGCCAGGAATTCCTTCCCAATATCCCATCTAAATCTCCCCTTTCCCAGTAGGAAGCCATTCCCTGTGTCCTGTCCCTCCAGCCCTTGTCCCCAGTCCCTCTCCAGCTCTCCTGGAGCCCCTTCAGGCCCTGCAAGGGGCTCTGAGCTCTCCCTGGAGCCTTCTCCCCTCCACATGGAGGTATCTGGAATTATGGCCATTAAAAATCCATTTCCAGCAGGAATTTTTTGGAAAATGCTGCCAGTGAGGTCTTGAGAAGAGACTTCAAACTTCAATTCTCTCTCCTTTTTTTTTGTGGTTTCACTGTCCCGTCTCCCAGCCCTCTCAGAGGTCCATGAAATGATGAAAACTCTGATTTCTCACAGGAAAATGTGGAAAAGAGCAGCTTTGGAATTAAAATTCAGGGAGAAATTGGATCCCCCACCGGAGTCTGCATCGGCATTCAAGGTATTCTAAGGAGCCCTTCCAGGAGATCTCGGAATTCAATCAGGAAATCACGGAACAATAAAAGTCTGAAAATGTGGAGAGAGAAAGGCACTTGATGAGAGCCACAAAGACTCAGCTCAGATCCAGCCAAGCCTCACCCAGAGCTCCTTTTTCCCAGATTTTTAACCGTTAATCCAATGCAAAGATTTCTTTTTTGCCAGCCCTTCCCTGTTGTTGACACAGGGAATGAACTCAGCCCCTCTCTTTATTTTGTGCTTCTTTTCTCTTCTTTTCCTTAATTTTTTCCCACTTGGCGTGATCCTGAAGTTCTGAAGGAATGAGCTGCTCCAGTCAGAGCAACAGGGCTGAAATTTCATTTATTTCTTATGGAACTGCCTGTAATTGCTGCTAGAAAACCAAATTATTCCTGGCTGGCACTCCCAGCTAACGAGAGCACGGAACAATTCCAAACCAACTCCATTTTTTGTGTTTAACCACCTGTCCTAGGTTGCAATATCAGATATATTCTATTGCCATCTCCACAGGCTGTTAAACAGGTGGGGCACTGTTCGTTATCTCCTGTCATGACTCACCCCTGATAACTCCCTCTGAGTGTTATCTCTGTTAATGGGCCGTCAAGAACCCACCTCATGACTCATGGAATTACCTCACTGGAATTACCTCACTGGAATTACCTCATCCCATTGTGAGATGCTCTGCCCAGGGGGGAGGAGCCAAACATTCCCAGCTGGATATAACCTGGGCTTTGGAACTGCACCAGCCAGGCCTGCCTGCTGGATTCCCAGAGGACAAGAGCTACCACTGGACCTTCAGGTGGAGACCAGACCCTTCTACAGGATCAGCGCTGCAACTGAACCACTTCACTTGGACTGCTGCCACCACCCTGACTGACAGAGTGTCAGGTTGTATCCCAACTCTGTCAGGTTTTTTCCTTGTATTATTGCATTTATTTTAATTTTCCTATTAAATTTTAATTCTGACTTGCAGTCTCCCACTGGTTTGTTTCCAAACTAGTACAGGGAGTTAAAAGTGAGAAATAAAACAAGATTTGCAATATCTGCATTCAACTCAAATGCTTGAATTTGCATTCCTAAAAAACTTAAGGAAAATCTGTTGGACATTTTTCACTTTGCAGGAATAATCAAGGCTTTCTTTGGGAAAATCCTGCATTTCAGCTGGGTCTGGAGCTGTTATTCCAAGGTATTTCTATAGAAAATTGATATTTTTGGGTTCTTTCACTTTTACAGTTTTGATTTTGGTGCTGCCATCCGGCACTTGTGGATAAATCCACGTTTTTGTGTGTGTGCAGGAATGTGTCCTTGGAATGGAGCTCAGAATTTTGGGGAATAAATGGGGATAATGCAGAATTCCAGACTGGATTGGGTTGGAAGGATCTCAAATCTCACACCATTCCAGTCGTGCCATGGGCAGGGACACCTCCACTTATCACAGATTCCTCAGGCTCATTCCTGAAAATTTGGCACTCGGCTTTTCAGAGGATTTTTGCTCCTTGTGCTCCCCCAAACTCCCAGCACAGAAATCCACTCCCAATTATTCTGGATCTTCCAAGAATGATACTTCACTCATTAAGGACAATTCCTACAAATTTTGCAAATTGGGACTTTCCAGTTGGTCCAAATCCAAGTCCATTGATTCCAACTTCATCCAAAAAACCCTGAATATCCCAACCTTTTCCAGGCAGAACCTGAGGCTTAAATATTGAACCTCAAAGCTGAATAGAAACTTCTTTCCCCTCCTTTTTTAAATCTGCTTTTGCTCTCAGTTGCTGTTTGCAGCAGCTGAGCTGAAAAGAAGACAGAGCCGTTTGTCTGCTCCCAAAAAATGATGGATCAGACACTGGAACTCAGCGGATTTCTGGGCTGGAGCTTTATTTGGAAGAGATGTTGAAATGCAGGCTGGGATTAGCAGCCTAAGACTGAGTGAAAGGCAGATTTTTTTCCCAGGTTTTTTCCAGGCTTTTTGACATAAAACCTCTCTTGAAAATCCCCTTTCAGCCTCAGAGCTCTGCAGATGAAATTTTTGGGGCCTCCCCAGTTCACAAAGAAGAAATTTGGGATTTGATTTCCATCCCAGGAACCACTTGCTGCCTATTTGGATGCTAATTCCAACAAATCCAAATGCCTGATGTTTTTCCTTCTAGAATTGATCATTCCCACTAATAAATTTTACACTTGGTGCCTCTTCCCCACCCTTAGGAAAATTTATGTTGGGGGAGTGCATTGGGGCAGGATTGATGGATTTGGGAATTTTGCAGCTTTTCCAGTTGATTTAAAACCACAAAATCCCACCTTAAATGTTTTCCAGGCGGGAATAATCCCAAAAGGAAGTTGGGTATAATCACTTCTCTGTTTCTGGGGCATGAAAATAAAAGTATCCCTTGGAAAAAATCCTAAATTTAGTTAAATATAAAATTTAAAAGCTATTTTAAAAAATTTTAGGAAGTAGTGATGTTGATTGATGCTCAGAAATCTCCCATTTTTAGTTTAAAACTCAATGGATTTGCCAAGGTTTGGAACCTTTTCCAGGAACATCCAGAATCTTCCTGCTTCACAACTTTTCCTTGAAGGACACAAAGCTGTTGTTGGCTCTCTGGAATTTCCTTGGCAGAGGTTGTGTCCGTGTTCTCCAGCGAGGAATCCTTGGATCTGCAGGGGGAAAAAAAAAAAAAAAAGTGGGATCTGCAGGAAAACATCGAAATCCATAAGACTGGGAGATTATGGAATGTGGGATCAGGAGTCAGAGCTGCTGAGGAAGAGATAATTTTTGAGTGCTCATTATCCTGCTGTTTTAGGATGAATTTTTAATACTTTGAGGTATATTATTCCCAGATTCCCACACTATTCCCTGTATTTCTGGAATTTTCTTCCAGTTCCTGGTGTTCTGTGTTGTTTCAGTCACTGAAATTCAGACAGCAGCGATTTTATTTGCATTTATCCAGCACCATTTAAATTTGTGTTTATCAGGTGAGACCAAAGAGATTTTAGAAATATTTAGGAATAGATATGTATATATTTTTTTTAACTTTTAAAATAGTTCAATCATTTTAATAGTTCATAAATATTTAAATTTTAAAGCACATTTTATGATAAATTTGATACATTTATAAATGTCAAACTTCTGTCCCCTGAGCTCCTCCATTAACCTGAGAGTGGAGTCAAAGGTATTAACTCAGGGAATAAAAAGATATTGAAAAAAATTCTTGATGGATATGGGAAAAATTTTATCTGGATTTTTATGGGAAAAATTTTATCTTGATGCCTATGGGAAAAATAAAAATAATTATTTTATTATGCAGGCAAAAGTTTCATTTCAAAAATCCCAATTTGTCCAACCTTTTGTCCTTTTTTCTGGATCTTTCCCCAGACTGGAATAGCTTAAAATTATCCTAAAAAATTGGAGCTGGGCAATTTGGTTTGTTGGAGACTCCAATATGAACAGGGCTGGATTTGCCAGGCCCCAAAATTCCCAGGATTCAGGCTGTTCCCAGCAATCCCACCCTGCTGCATGATTTAATTGTCTATGGAAAAGCAGCAGCCTCTGAGTAAAAATAATAAATAAATTCAAATAAAAATAATTGATTTTGTACCAAAAAGCTGCTTTTAATCATGAAATTGTTAAAAACCAACGTGGCCTTGACAAGTGAATTATTAACTCTGTCTCTCTCCTGCTTCCTGAGATGGAATCTTCCCCCTTGGAATGTTTGGAGGAATTTAACTTCGATAATTATGATTTTAAGTAATTAAAATAGAATTAAAACCTGGTAATGCTGGATTTTAATGCACAACAGGATCGAGGAGCACGGCCCCGATTCGCCTTCCTGGAAATCCTCTTGTTGGCCAAACAAATCCAAATTATCTCGGCAGGGAGAGCCCTGGGTGTTGAATCTGGGATTTAAGGAGTGATGTGGAAACTTCGGAGGTCCTGCCAGAAAGGAGTTGATTCATTCAGGGAGCAAAACTTCCAGCTGAAGTTCATGGAAAAGTTAGTGGAAATTGTTGGTTTTTTGTGGTGGTTTTTTTTTTTTTTTTTTTCTTTTTCTTTTTGGTTTTGTTTGTTTTTTGCTTTTTGTTTTTTTTGATTCACTGTTGAGATCTCACCAAGGGACTCCAGAATCCTGGAGTGGTTTGGGATGGCAGGAGCTTAAAGCCCATCCCATTCCCACCCCTGCCATGGCAGGGACACCTCCCACTGTCCCAGGCTGCTCCCAGCCCCAGTGTCCAACCTGGCCTTGGGCACTGCCAGGGATCCAGGGGCAGCCACAGCTTCTCTGGGAATTCCATCCCAGCCCCTCCCCACCCTCCCAGACAGGAATTCCCAATTCCCAATCTCCCATCCATCCCTGCCCTCTGGCAGTGGGAAGCCATTCCCTGTGTCCTGTCCCTTACTTCCACTTGTTCCAGGACTGGGCATTTTCTACCTGTGGATCTCAGCTTGCCCCAAGCCCTCGTGCCGTGGTGGGGGTTTGATGGTTGGAGAAGGATTTTCCTGGGATTCTTCCCAGGGCAAGCTCCTTTCTTTGCTTCTTTTCCAATTCCAGTTGATAACCATGTGCGATGGATGGTGCGACAAAAGGAACCCTGTTCGCTCCTTAAAAAAATTCCTTCAATCCTTAAAAAAAATGAGCATTTAAGCAGTTTTCCGAAGGAGGGCGAAAAGCAGGGAAAGAAATATGATAGGGAAGACATTCAAACAAATGGCCAGCAATTACTGATTCACTTTTTATTCCCTGTGATCACCATTCCAGAGAGTTTGAACACCCTTTGAAACGGAATATCTGGCCCAGAAAATCTTTCCCAAGTTTCCCCCGACTGCAGGTTGTGCCGGTGACGGATGATTCAGGATGGAAATGCCGATTTCTTTGCGGATCTGCTCGTTTAGGTTTTCTGCTAAATGGAGAAACCTGTGTGAGAGATTTGCTGCCCTTTTTTTTTTTTCCCCTGCTTTTTTTTTTTTAAAAAAATTAGATTATGGCGAGGTTACCAAAGGTTTCCGAGAGAAATGGGAGCTGTTGTTTCCAGAGTAAACAGTGGCAGCCCCCGGCGTGTCCTCACCTGCAGGGAGCTGTTTTTGCACTCCACAGCTTTGTTATTTATTATTTTCACACAACCCCAGCGCTTTTTGACCCAGGGTTAACATTTCCAATTTGCCAGCGGATCGACGCGCATTAAAATGCACGGGAAAAAAGAAAAAAAACAAGGAAAAGCTTTGTGTTTGGGGCTAATTAAGTGCGGTTTGCTCTTGGATTTACAGATTTTTGTGCTTTCAGCTCATGGCTGAGCCGTGTACTGCCCTGTGGTGGGTCAGCAAAATAATTCCTGCCTAAACCACGGAAATCCAGGAGAAGCGGTGTGCTAGGAGGATTTTGGTGGCTTCTTAGTTGGTTTTTATTTCTCCCTCAACTCCTTTTTCCTGGTGGGATTTGGGAGAGCAGCTGGGCTGGGTGTAGTGGGGATGGAGGAGAAAACGAGGATGGGATTCCAGAGTTGGGAGATGGCTTCAACTTTCTCAGTGCCTGATTTAGATCCTTCCTGTATTATTCATAATTTTGCTGGTCCCTTGTTTGTGAAGCATTTTATGGAATCTTAAGAATGGATGGAATCTTATGGAATTTTATGGAATCTTATTTTATGGAATTCCTATGGCTCTGTAGCTGATTTGGATCCTAGTTTTAATTTTAGTGCATCTTTGCAGGTCGAAACCCTTTGATCCTTCATCCATTTCATCCCTCAAGCCACAGAAACTTTGGGATGAATTTATCCCATTTCTTAGCAGCTGTTTCCATGGATCAGTTTGGTTCCTGCACGGATGGCAGTGAAAATGTTGGTGTCACCTCCAGGCAGCTCCCCTCGAGTTGTGCCAGGGGAGATTTAGATGGGAAAAATTCCTCATGGAAGGGGTTTTCAAACATTGGACGGGCCACCCGGGGCAGGGGAGGAGTCAAATCCCTGGAAGTGTCCAAACGCACGTGGATGTGGCACTTGGGAACGGAGTTTAGTGGTGAATGAGGTGGTCCTGGCTTAACGTGGTGACCTCGGAGAACTTTTCCAACCTTTAGGATTCTCCAGGTGAGCAGCCAGCTCCCAATCCTGGGACTTTTGCAGCCCCACTCCATAAGGACACACTGATTCCCAAAATGGCTTTGGAAGAGGCAGGGGAAGATCTTTTGGGACTAAGGAAAGGAAGCTTTTTGAGGACCAGGTGCTGCTTGTCACTAAAACTCAGAGAGCTCGGTGCTGTGTCAGCAGCCCTTGGTCCATGTTGTCAGAAAATCTGGGAATGGAGAGAAAATTCTAAGAGAAGAAATTCCAGAAGCTTTTGGAAAATCTCTCAGGCACAGGATGTGACTCCCAGGGGTGGTGCTGTGCAGGGCCAGGAGTGGGACTCGATGATCCACGTGGGTCCCTTCCAATGCAACGGATTCTGTGATCCCAAACCCTTATTTTTCCTAATTTAGTGTAGCTGGGCAGCATTTTGAGGTGCTTTTGCACTGTGATTCCAATCCTTTTGGAAGCTGGCCATCCCTCCATCAAAAAAGAGGAAAAAAATATTGCTGGGAATATGTGTAGGGTCTGCGGAAGGGTTTGGATTTGAAGTTTCAGGTAAATGTGGGTGGAATTCTCTCTATTTGCTCATTCCTGGCCACGTGGCTTTTGGCAGCACTGCTCCAAGAGGCACAGTGCCCATGGTTTTCCATCTCAGAATTCCAAAAGGAAACATCTTCATTCCAGGCTGGCTCTGCCCTCTCTCCCAACCAAATAATCCCAGAACTCCTAAGACAGTCCCAGCAGATCATTCCAAGGCAATACTTCAAGAAAAAAAAACCCCTAAAATGAGTGTGGTTCCCTTGTGTTCCGACTCTGTGAAGGGATCCCTGGATTTAATTCATGGAGGCCTCAAGGCCTCCTGGCAGGATGGATGTTCCAGCATTTCCCATCGGAAATAAGCCAGGAGAAGCCTCTGCTCCTGATTGGAAGTGTCAGGAAAGAAGAGAAGCCTGCAGGAAAAAAATGTTGCTCGATTTGGGAATGTGCTGGAGTTTAACCCCACGGAGAACCCTCCTCTGATTCCTAATCCACAATTCCTGCAGCAAATTAGGGAGAGAATTCCAGAGGAGACAGAATCCTGTTCCCTGTGCTGGACAGGAGGGCAGGGCTGCCTTCACACAGAATCTGTGTACGTGCCTCGGGGGGAAAGCAAAATAAAAATCAGCAACTTCTCCTTGAGCATGGAGAGGCCATGGAATTGCAGCAGGAGGAGAAGGATCCGGAGCTCAAAGCCCTGGGGTTTGCATGGATGCAAAAATGTGTCCAAGAGCAGAGTGTGGGCTGAGAGATTTGGGTTTCCAGCAGAAAATCAGGGATTGGGGAAATCTGGGTGAGCTCTTAAGGTGAGGAGTTGGGAAAAATGGGAGGCAGAGGGAGCGGGATGTGCAGCACCAGCAGGAGCACCTGGGTCCAAGTGTCCTCCCGGAGCTGCTGAAACGCCAAGGGGCAGAAGAGGACTCTTGGAAAAGCCTTGGAAAGTTGTTTTGTCTCCCAGGTGGAATTCCCAGCGTGGGACAGATCTGGCTGAGCTCTCTGGAGACTCCTGAAGCTCCCAAAAATTGGTTGAACGCTGAGGTTTTGATGTGGCAGAGAATGGAGTTTGCACTGAGCGGGGAATTCTCGTGTCTGCATAGGAATATTCCATCCTGGTTTTCCCTGGAAGAAAATCCCAAACCCGATCTGCTGCATTCCTCACCTTTTACTGCTCCAGCCTTTCCTTCCCTGGAGCTGCTCTTTCAAATCATGGAATCATGGAATGATTTGGGATGGAAGGAAACTTAAATCCATCTCATTCCACACTCANTCCACCCTCATCCATGGGCAGGGATAATTCCCACTATCCCAGCAGGAGACCACTGGGATAAGCAGGAAATGGCTGCTGGTCCTTCCTGATGGATCACTTGGGATGAGGCAGCTTGGCTTCCCGAGTGGAATTGCTGAGGGAAGGAGGGCAGGAATGGAGCTCTTGCTCCAAGGCAGAGCTCCCGAGTTTTGCCAGAGGCAACCAGGAGAGTGGGAGCTCTTTTTCCTCGCCTAAAAATGGGAATAGGGAGCCAGAAATTGGGAGGAAAAGCGAATCAATCTGACTGCAGCAGAGCTCTGGAGTAATTAACGGATAATGTGCAGTGACCTGGTTAGGGGGTTGTTTGCTGCATGAATGCATGGATTGAACTTCCTTGGGAGCTGCAGGGGGAAGGCCCAGAACAATTGGGAAGGGAAAACAAGGACTGGAGAAAACTCCTGTCCTGATTAAAACTTGAAGCTCATTAAGAGACAATGTCAGGACAAACGAATGTGCAGGAACCGTTAATTTGGCAAGAGAGGAGGATGTTACATAAGGAGAGGGAGCAGCAAATTCCAGCATTTCTCTTTCCACTCTGGGAATCTCCGGATGGAGCCTCTGGCACAGAGCACCCCGTGGAATGGGGGTCACACACAGACCTTGACCTCTGTTCACCTTTGTGGTCACCTGATCTCCAAATATTTGCCAAATGTTTGCCTGAGGTTGATCCTCTGGGATGGCAAATCTGGCAGGATTTGGGAAAAATTGGGATGCACGAAAGGCTTAAGAGAAATTTCAGCTCGTGAGGGGCAAAGAGCAGCCACCTCCTGTTCGGGAATGTTGGGAGAGGATAAGAAATGGAGCTGAGTCCAACCCCTGTCCCTGCCCAGACCCCCAACAATCCCCCCTGTGCATCCCTGGCAGCGCTGTCCAAACGCTCCTGGAGCTCTGGCAGCCTCGGGGCCGGGACCATTCCCTGGGGAGCCTGGGCAGTGCCCAGCACCCTCTGGGGAAGAACCTTTCCCTGAAATCCAACCTAAATTCCCCCTGGCACAGCTCCAGCCATTCCCTGGGTCACTGGTCCCAGAGAAATGTTGACCAGTGGCTTGTGGAATGTCCATCCTTGGCTTTGCTCTGTTTCCATGGGAACATCCTAACATCCCACATCCACAGGGATGGTTGTCCCAACTTCCCTCTCCTCACAGGTGACACTGCTCTGACCTGTGCAGGTCCAATTTTGGCTTCTGTTTGCAGCTCCGACCCCAAAATCCAGCGCCGTGCTCCGATCCCAATCCGTGTTCCCGCTGGTGGGGTGATCCAGGCTCTGCTGCCGTCACTGCTCCCAGCTGACCTCAGCCATGGAAGCGCTCAGGCTCACCCCGGGGCACAGCCAGGCTCTGACTCATCCCTCTTTCCTATAAAACTTTCTATGGATGCACCCGAGTCCTCCAAGCGGCCTGCAGGGAATGACTCATTCCATCGGAGCCAGCAGGACAGGGACAGGCTCCCCCATGGCAGAGGGAGACGGGGGTTTTGTCTCCGGAATTCCAGGGAACACCCGGATTCCGGGGGTTTATCAGTGAAAGTGATGCTTTGTAACCTGCTGGCTGCTTTTGCCTAATTTTTCGGGGGTTTTTTTTGAGGAAAATGCTGCTTTTCCAGGGCGGGAAGAGGCCCGAGTGTCACCTCTGAGCTGCCCCATGGGGACATCTGAGCCAAGTCTTGTGTTAACACCAGGAGGATGAGGGCAATGATTTCCTTCTTCCCTTCTTTTTGTGTCCCTGTGGGACTGTGCCCGGTCCCAGGAGGGTTTGGCTTTGTTAGGCCTGGCCCAGCTAAGCCGAGATCCTGCAATGTAACGGGAGATTCTTAGGCCACACGGCTCTGGAGGCTCTGGATGCTCAAGGGTCCCTCAGATCTTTCAGTAAAGGAAAAAAGGCAAAATTTTAGCTGTAATCAGCATTCCCATGTTCCTAACAGAACTGATTTTCCCCCAAAAAACCCAAATTAATTAAAATTAATGCAAAGGAGGTTGTTGGTTTTAGGGAAAGGAGTTTGTCCCGAGCAAAGCAAATGGCAGAGCTTGTGGGGCTCCCTTCAAGGCAGAAAATGCCCTGAATTCCCTGATAATTCCTTAAAATCCAGAACAAGTAGCTTGAGTTTTCCAAAGTGTCTTCCTAAGTTTGGGCTGCTGCTGCTGCTGCAGTTCTTCCAGGAAAACTCCAGGGAGAACTTTTCCTTGGCTGACACCGTGTCTTGCCCTCGGAGCTCCTGCTCAGACAAGCTGCGAGCTCAGCTCTTCTCTGTTTCAGATGAGTCTTGGACTTGGGATTTGAGCTTGGCCTGGAGTCAGAATGGGTTGTAAAATCAGGGATCAATTCCCATCGAGTTGGAACTTAGCACAAATGGAGCTTTTAAAATGTGGCCCAGGAATCACCTTTGTCTGCAGAAGCTGAAGAATTGTGACCTTTTTCCTTAATATCAAAATGATATTCAATTAAGCTTTGACTTCCATGTCTCTCCAAATTTTTCCAGATTTACTCCCCAAAGAATTGTTTATCCAAAAGACATAAAATATTCAAATTTCCTGACCACCCTGCCAGGAAATCCAGATGTAAATATAATTACAATTCCATTTTCCAGCCTTTGTCAATCTCAGAAGTGAATCCAGTCCTAGAGCAGGCAATGAGAGGGTACAAAGCAAAATCCAGTGTTTTTCCTCCTTTTTTTCAAAGGAATGATGTTTCCTGGCACTGCTGTGTGGTCTATGCTCCATTTGCTGAGTTGCAGAAAAATTCCAGAACTTCCCATAATGGATTGTCCACTCCATTTCCCAGCTGGCAGAGCTGTGCTGACAGCAGCTATTCCCTGAATTTTCAGGGCTAAATGGAAGCAGAGTCCTGCCAGCTGCTTCTGTTTGGTCCAGCTATTCCAGAACCTGGCTTTTTGCTGGATCCACAGTGTCACAGGACACAAATATTCCCCTTCCCACTCCTTGGAATAATTAAACCATCCTTAAATGGGTTTATAAATAAAAAGCAGGGCTGTGAGTGGAGGCCTGAGGGGTTGGTGTCTGTGTCTGAAATGTGCCTAAATCGTGGAATCATGGAATGCTTTGGCATGGAAGGGACAAAAAGGTCATAAAATTCCAGCCCCTGCCATGAGTAGGGACAGCTCCTGCTATCCCAGGGTGCTCCAACCTGGCCTTGGGCACTGCCAGGGATCCAGGGGCAGCCACAGCTTCTCTGGGAATTCTGTCCCAGGGCCTCACCACCCTCCCAGGCAGGAATTCCTTCCCAATATCCAACCTAAACCTCTCATTTTTTTAGTTTAAAAGAGTTTTGGGAGGGTTTATGCTGGAAAGGGTTTTTCAACCCAAAGAGGCCATGCTAGCACAGGGAGCAGAATTCCTGCAGGGAGTTCATGGAGCCAAAACAACTGGGAGAGAAGCAGGGATGGCTCAGTGTTGTGAGGAAAAATTCTCCTTTATCCAATATTCCATTTTTTCCCATCCATCCGAGTGCCTTTCCCCTTCGCTGCTCCTTTTTTTTCCTCCATAGCTCTGCATTCCTTTTGTTTTTCCCTTCTTTTATTGAAGGAATTGTCCAACAAAAGGAGCAGCTCCCACTCGAGTGCTCAGCCTCAGGGAGCAGCATTTGGATTCTGGGCACAAAGAAGTCATTCCTGGCCGTTTGTCAGGATCTGAAATGCATCCCTGACTCCTCTGGAAAAGCCACAAAAAGCCATCTGCTCTTATTTGTCCTTTTTTTCCCCAGCTCAATCCCGGGTTTTGTGTCTTTATCCCGTTCTTTTAAGGGAATCACAGCCTGGGAATGCTGGAGGTAGGGGAAGAAGCAGCTCCGGGTGGAGCTTCCTTTGGAATTGTCCACAGGGGGATTTAATTAATCAAGGAGGGGGAAAAATAATGGTGGGAATCATTCCCTGCTGCTGCTGAGCTCAGGGAAAAGTCGAAGCCCAGGAGATGCGATCCTGGCAGGGAATGTGCGTGAGGAAAAGGAGGAATTGTGGAGTTTTTGTGGATATCTTTACCAAGAGGGTGGGGAGGCCCTGGCACAGATTCCCAGAGAAGCTGTGGCTGTCCCTGGATCTCTGGAAGTGTCCAAGGCCAAGGTAGATGGGGTTTGGAGCTCCCTGGGATAGTGGAAGGTGTGGAATGGGATTTAAGGTTCCTTCCAACCCAAACCATCCTGGGATTCTCTGTTTTGCAGAGACCAAACTTCCTTTTGCTGAGGTGTTTGCAATAAAAAATGTGGAATACAACTTTTCCAGCCCAACTGAGCCTGGTTTTTCCTGGTTTTCCTAAAGATTTGGACAACTCTTCCTCCTGTTGTGCTGAAACAGAAACTCCTTAAAAGAACCACGGGGGTCTGAAGAGATTTCTTTTGTTATTTTTTGGGGTTTTTTTGGTGTGTTTTTGCCTTTTTTTTTTTTTTTGTAGTTCTGTTGATTTGTGATTTTTTGAAGTTGTGTTAAGACCAAGCTTAACTGAAGCTCCTCCTCTGCCAGATCCTCTGATGTGAGGCCGATGCTCATCCTTATGGGATGACTTAAACGCCCTTAATTTCCCAGTTTACCATCCCCACTGCATTTGTGGGAGATTTTTATGAAATAGGATATAAAAAAATCCTTATTTGTACGAGCAACCCTTTTGTGGACACGTCTTTGAGCATCCAGGGCATAAAAAAAGGGAATAATGCAGGAAATTGCAGCCACTCAGAAGTGCTAAAAGCCGTTTTTCAGGGGCTGGATAAACAAATTGAGATTTTTATTGGCAGCAAAATCATCTTTTTGGGACACTTGAGAGTGGTCTGATGGGAAGAGCAGGAAGAGTCTCATGAGCTTTCATTTGGAGGAGATGGGTCTAAAAAAAATATGGGAAGTGAAGGGAAACATCTCTCCTCCTAAAATAGATCCATATTTTATCTGGAAGTTTCCTGGGTGTAAAGGAATTGTCAACATCTTTCAAAATTCCCTCAAATGCAGGCAAATTTGTGCCTTTGGGGCGATAAAAATAAAATGTGGTAATGGAAGCATCCAGTTTTATGGACTTATTTACAGAGATTGGGTGAAAGCCTTTTTGTTACCTTTCATCAGGAAAAATGGGAGGCATTGGCAGGCGCAGGCCACGGGAAGATTTGCAGGGAAGTTCTTTAATTCCTGGGATTTTTGAAGGTTTTTGGCTGGGAATGAGAAATAGGAAACCTTTTGCTGGATGAGTCTCTTACTCTGTTTTTAAAGAGAAGGAAATTCATCTTTTATTCCCATTTCACACCTGCCGAGGCAGCAGGAGGGAGCTCTTTGTGTCCATTTGCTGTGTTTTATTTAATGTTTTCATCCAGGTTTATATTTTATTCCAACATAAAGTGGGATCAAACCCATGGAATGCTGTTGATATAAGGAAGTAACGACGTGGTTTATGGGATTAGTTTATTCTGAAGGTCGTGGTGATTGTGGATTTTCTGGTGGGTTTCTAGCCAGGAAAAAGGGCCTGGTTGGCAAAATCCCAATGGAATTATTTTCTAGAATATGTGGGATGGCAGGGACACCTTCCACTATCTCAGGGTGCTCCAAGCCCCAGTGTCCAGCCTGGCCTTGGACACTGCCAGGAATCCAGGGGCAGCCACAGCTGGAATTCTCTGGGAATTCCAGCCCAGCCCCTTCCCACCTTCCCAGTCAGGAATTCCCAATTCCCAATCTCCCATCCATCCCTGCCCTCTGGCAGTGGGAAGCCATTCCCTGTGTCCTGTCCCTCCAGCCCTTGTCCCCAGCCCCTCTCCAGCTCTCCTGGAGCCCCTTTAGGCTCTGGAAGGGGCTCTGAGCTCTCCCTGGAGCCTTCCCTTCTCCAGGTGAACATTCCCAGCTCTCCCAGTTTGAGGGAACTGCAGCCACCCTGAGCTCCTGCAGTGAGTTTGAGGAAAAACCTCCCAGACTGGGAATACTGGGATTGTTTCCAGTATTAAATACCCACAAAAACTCCACCATGGAGAGCTAAACACTTCCAGGGATCCAGGGGCAGCCACAGCTTCTCTGGGAATTCCAGCCCAACCCCTCCCCACCCTCCCAGCCAGGAATTCCCACTTCCCAATCTCCCATCCATCCCTGTCCTCTGGCAGTGGGAACCCATTCCCTGTGTCCTGTCCCTCCAGCCCTTGTCCCAAGTCCTTCCAGGTTTTTTTCCTTACTGGTTGTCCTGGCTCCAAGCCCCGAGCGAGGTGGCACCGACATCACCCCGATTCCTGCAGAAAGAATTCCTGGAGTTCATTGGACTAAATTCCATCTGGAAATGACGAAGTGTTTAGAATTAGTATTTATCTAGAAATTCCTCTTATTCCCAGCTTTTGAATTTTGCTGCCCGCTGGCCTTGGAACCCTTTGGAAGGTCTGCAGGATAAGGGGTGGTTCCAGCAGCTCCTCCCATATTTCTCTGCCATATTTCATCCATTTGCGGTGCAGGGAAAACGAGGTCGGATGTTCCCAGCTGGAAAACGAGGCAGATTTGTGCAGGGAAGGAATAACAACGTGGCAGTGCCAAGTTTTAGTCTGTGGTCCTTGGAATTGCTCCATATGGAGTGATCCCAGGTCGGCTTGGGGGAGTTTGGGCTGCAGGAGAAGGATTTTCCAGCCTCCAGTTCTGGAATGAGGAGCTGGATGCTGGAGAGGGGGATGTTTCCTCTCTCTCCCTCTTTTTAATGAGATGGAATCAAATGTGGGAAATAAAGAGTCTGGATTTAATCCCTGGTTGGATGAGATGGAGATGGAACAGGAGCTGTCAAACACCCGTGCAAGTTCAACTCCCGGTTTCACCGTGGAAAGGAATGGACCTGGAAAGGGATAATGATGTCATCTGTGCTCTTCCCAAATTCATCCCACAGAATGTGCTCTGTGTCCACAGACTGAAGGTTTATTGTCCCATGTTGAGGCTGCAAATTTCCTCTTTTCCAGGGATTTTTTTCAGGGAAATGATCAGTAAAATTTAGGGATTTTCCAGGAGGATGTTCCTGGAGGAAGAAAACAGGCTTGGAGATCCAGATGTGATGTCACATTTGTCCCCTGCCTGGAAGACAGGGTGAGGATGGAATGAGGGTCCCAAAAAATAGGGATTGCCAAAAATAGGGAACAGAATTTAATCCCAGTTCTGATGAGACAGAGACCAAACAGGAGCCATCAAAAATCCGTGCAAGTTCAGCTCCCGGTTTCACTGCAAAAGGAATGGATCTGGAATGGGATAATGATGTCATCTGTGCTCTTCCCAAATTCATCCCACAGAATGTGCTCTGTGTCCACAGACTGAAGGTTTATTGTCCCATGTTGAGGCTGCAAATTTCCTCTTTTCCAGGGATTTTTTTGGGGTGAAATGACCTGGAAAATTTAGGGATTTTCCAGGAGGATGTTCCTGGAGGAAGAAAACAGGCTTGGAGATCCAGATGTGATGTCACATTTGTCCCCTGCCTGCAAGAGAGGAAGAGGATGGGATCAGGATTCCAAGAAATAGGGATTACCAAAAATAGGGAAAAGGATTCAATTCCTGTTTGGATGAGACAGAGATGGAGCAGGAGCCATTGAAAATCCATGCAAGTTCATCCTTCACCATGGAAAAGAAGGAATCTGGAATGGGATAATGGTGTCATCTGTGCTCTTCCTAAATTCATCCCACAGAATGTGCTCTGTGTCCACAGACTGAGGATTTCATTGTCCCTGTGGTGGCTTCACATTTCCTCTTTTCCAGGGATTTTTTTTTGGTGAAATGACCTGGAAAATTTAGGGATTTTCCAGGAGGAAGAAACCAGCCTTTGAAATTCAGCTGGGATGTCACATGTGTCCCCTGCCTGCAAGAGAGGATGAGGATGGGATGAGGATTCCAAGAAATAGGGATTACTGAATAGAGGGAAGAAGAAAAATGAGTTCAGGGCCTGGCTGCCCAGAGGGAGGAGCTGTGCAGGTTTCTGGCTGTGCCTGGCAGGGAATTTGGGAGACCTGCCTGTGGCAAATCCCATGGGAATATGGAATTTGCTGCTCTGGAAAACCAAAGAGCTGCAGAAAGATCACAAGAAGCAGCAACCTGGGAGGATTGAAAACCACCAGTGCCAATTATTTGGGATTTTTCTAGTTAAAAACGTGTGGGGAAACCCCAATCTCCTTCATCAATCCTTAAAATTCAGGGTTTATGGAAAAATAATCTTATTTAAAATTATTTTTGTTATTTAAAATGCAAACAGGTATGGAACCTGTATGTTCACTCTAATAGGTGAGGTGTAATTTCATTAATTGCTTCTTCAATTTTAAAAGGCAATATCTAAAAAAAATTAATTCCCTTGTCACAAAACCCACAAGCTTTGAATTATTATTAAAATCCCATTATTATAATTTAACTTTAAAACAAAATTATTTCAAGGTCTTCCCTTTGTCTTGCAATGTAAGGACTTTGAAAGGACAAAACATGGAATTGTTAAGGTTGGAAAAACCTCTGAGCCCAACCATTCCCCAGCATTCCAAGGCCACCACTGCCCCATGTCCCCAAGCCCCACATCCGCAGGGATTTTAAATCCCTCCAGGAATGGTGATTCCATCACTTCCCTGGGCAGCCTGATCCCAACAAATGGTGCAAAGGAAGAACTTGGATCATCTCAAAAACCCTGCGCGTGGATTTTAAAGTCAATTCCCCCAAAACCCCAAACCGAGCCAAGATTATTCATAAATGAGCTGATTTAATGCTCCTAAAAGCAGAACTCGGCTTCTCCTGGAAGATAAATTCCAATTATTGCAATTCCTGCTTTTTATCCCCACTCAATAACCTGCGATCAGTGATCCAATAACGCCCCGGCCAGGCTGAAGGATCTACTCGCATTTTTCTCCTGATGCCAGGAGCCTTTGGAATGGGTGGATTCCCAACTCCTGCTCCAGCCATTAAGGGACCATTTAACCCCATCCCACCTCCATGGCAGCTTTGTGCTTCCCAAGGATTCCAGTGAGGAAACAGAAATGCATTCCTTAAATTTTTAGCCAGGAATTCCAAATCAAAAGAAAGCAGTGGATTGGCATCTTTTAGATTACAACCCTTCATCAGTTTGGGTGAAGCTCGTTTTGGGGCAGAGAGCACAGGATCATTCACATCCCAAGGATTTATCCATGTTTTTCTTGGAGACTTGACCCTAATTGTTGTTTTTTGTCTGTGTTTACCTCACACCTCAGCACAAAGTGAAAGGGGATGATGGAAATGGGCTCTTTCCCCCCCAGTATTCCATGTGAATTCCCGGTTTTAGAGTTCTCTGTCTGTCCATGTGATTTCTCAGCAGCTGGAGCTGAGGAATCTCCTGGAAACATGGAAAACATCTGTCAGTCAGGAATCCCATCAACTCTCATCCATCAGGGAACAGAGATTTCCCTGAGTGATAAATGTTGGGTCCAATATTGGATACCTCCATCCTGACCCCATCCCATCCTGGAATTCTGAGGGAGTTCTTGATGTCCCAGTGGGAACTGAAGGCCTCATCCAGCTGCCTTTGCTGTTTGCTGCTGGAACGAATAATCCTGATCCAATTTCATTCCATTGCAGCCCATTCCATAAATATTTCCACAACAAATTTCCTTCTGCATAGCAGGATCACGGATAATCTGCAGTTAGAACGACCTCAAAAATGCCATTTTTTTGTTTCTCTCCTATTTTCTCCACAGTAAACCTTGAAAGCTTCTGTTTCCCGGCAAATTTTCCTGTGTGCAAAGAAAGGTTCTGTGACAATTCCAACAAAAGAATGAAGTAAAAATCTCGCCTTTCTGACCCAGCTGGGTTTAAACAAAACAAGAACTTGAGTTTTTCTGTGTTCTCTGCAGGCCTGAGTTCTGTGAGCATCCCTGGGGGAGCTGAAAAGCAGATTATTGTTATTTTCTTGTAGCTAAACCGAGGAGATTTTACTGAGAGAGAAAACAAAACCCGGTTTGCTGCTTGTGTTGAAAATAAAATTGAAAAGAAGAGCAGATCTGAAACTGAAGCGTTTGTCTTCTGCTCTGGTGGGGTTGGAATTTGGCTTTTGGCACTTTTTTGGTGTAGGAAATGAGGACAGTTAATAATGCAGGATTTTCCTTGGAATGTTGCTTAGGTCAAAATCTGTATTTTCATTGGAAAATGGGGTTGGATTGTAAATCCTGGCTCCTGGAGAGGGAATTTTACAGGGGTGTGGAGTCATAGGAGAAAGGGGAATGGATTTAAATTGAAAGGGAGTGGGAATAGGTGGGATATTGGGAAGGAATTCCTGGCTGTGAGGGTGGGGAGGGGCTGGGCTGGAATTCCCAGAGAAGCTGTGGCTGCCCCTGGATCCCTGGCAGTGTCCCAGGCCAGGTTGGACACTGGGGCTTGGAGCAGCCTGGGACAGTGGAAGGTGTCCCTGCCATGGCAGGGGTGGAATGGGATGGGATTTAAGATCCCTTCCAACCCAAGCATTCTGGAATTCTGTTAAGTTTTTCCTGAGCTCCAGCTCCCAACCCTGCAGGATGCTCAGGGAGGTTCAGGAACGCACGCTCCTCCAAATCCTGAACTTTGGGAACAGGAGCAGCTCCGTGTGCTTGTGTCCCACCCCTGGGGACAACCCCTTGCTCAAAGCTCATGAGGAGGAAGAGGAGGAGGAGGAGATCAAAAGAGGGGCCTTGGCCTCCAGAGGAACCCCAGGAGATGATTCCTTCTCTTCTGAAATCCAAGGAAAAGGGAGAAGTGTCTGGGTGAGACAATTCCATCCCTTCCTGGACGATGAAAACACCAGGAGCTGTCTTTGTCAGCTGAGCAGCCCTTCCCTCATGCTCCCCCACCAATTAGAAATGAATAAGGTAACGAGGCTCATTAAAATAATTTATATCAAGGTTAGTAAATTAATAAAACAATTGAATGCTGACACATGTCCAGGATTAATTCTGCAGGGTGTCCCCTTCCCAGGGATGCCTTTAAGGATGCTCAGGATCCACAGCTGCCCTTGGAAAACCCCGGCTCAGTTGGATTCTCTGTAAAAGCTTCATGGCCCTGAAATATTTAAATTATTTCAATAAGTGCAGGGACACATTCCCTGCTCCGTGTCCTACTTAACGTGGCTTGGTCACCTCGTGCTCCATGAATAATGGAAACCTGGATTCTGCAATGTTTACAGGAATAAAAGCACGGCACTGAGTGGGGCTGTTTGTCCCCCGCTCTTTGGGAATGCTCCCGCAGCCACCGGCCCTTCCCGGGGATGCTTTGGAGCCTGGCATGACCTGCATGTCCAAAATGGTTTTTCCCAGATGGAATAAGTGTTTCCTTGCTTTTTTTTTTTTTGCAGTTAGAAGGAATTTAAATGATGCAGAGAGGGAGCTGGCCTAATTCCATGGATTTTGGCAGCTGGCTGGGGTTCAGGCACAGGGAAAGGAGTTGTCTGAGAACACAACACGGGCTGGAAGTTCTTTGTCCAAACTGGAGAATATCTGGGGCTTTGGAAAAAAGGAATGTGAGGGAGGGGATTCTCCTACTCTGCTCTTGTGACATCCCACCTGGAATATTGTGGACAGGTGTGGTGTCCCAGTAAAAAGACATGGAACTGTTGGAGCAAGTCCAGAGGAGGCCTTGAAGTTGTTCAAGGGACTGGAGCACTCTCCCTATGGAGAAAGGCTGGGAGAGCTGGGAATGTTCAGCCTGGAGAGGAGAAGGTTGTGTGGAGACCTCACAGCACATTCCAGGGGCTCCAGGGATCTGGAGAGGGACAATTCATCAGGAACTGGTGTCAGGGCAAGGCGAATGGTTAAAAACTGAAAAAGAAGAAATTTAGGTTGGATATTGGGAAGGAATTCCTGGTTGGGAGGGTGGGAAAGCCCTGGCACAGATTCCCAGAGCAGCTGTGGCTGCCCCTGGATCCCTGGAAGTGTCCAAGACCAGGCTGGATGGGGCTTGGAGCACCCTGGGACAGTGGAAGGTGCCCCTGCCCATCCAGAGGGTGGAAAAATTTGGTCTTTAAAATCCCTTCCATCCCAAACCATTCCACGATTCTCCTGAGTCTGGATGACTCCAGGATTATTTTCCCGCTGAGAAAATGATTTCTACATTGCACGTGGATTTAGGAACCTAAAATCAGCCTAAATCCTCCTGCAGCCCAGCTCAGCTCTAGTTTGGAGTTTGGGATTTAATTTACGGAGAGAATTAAACATTTCCAACAGGTGCCTCCCCTGCGAGGCTTGAGAAGTGCCTGATCCTGCTGCTCTTCCTGGCTGGCTTTGCTCTGGAACAGCAAAACCTTTGATTTGCTGCTTGAAATGTGGAAAATATCCCCAAAACGCTGCCCTTTGCCAAGAGGCTGCTGAGCACCACCTCCCTGGGAGTGAGAAGCTGAATCGTTCCAGAGACTGCTGGGTTGGAATCCACTCCAGAGCCTCATTAGTTAAAAACAAAAGCTGGGAATAACTCGAGCCCCTGAGGAGTTGTGACAGCACAGAGTCTTTCCCATGGGAATTCTTCTTCTTCTACTGAAAGTTTACTAAATGTAAGATAAGTTCCATGTTACTGAGAGCGGCTTTTGGAAACAGGCGGTCAGAGCTCGGCCCAATCAGTCCCGGGGGGTGGACGGATCTCAGCCAATCCGAACAGTCCTCTCGCGTGTATATAAATCTGTTATTAATTAAATAAATTCACTCAGCATTCTCTCAAGGTTGCTGTGTCCTTTCGCTCCGCTATTGGTTCAACAGCGACAAGGAGTTTTTTCGCTCACAACCCACCTTGTTCAGCTCTTAACTCCTCTGAAAAGGAATAACACGACGAGAAACCTCGGTTTGGTTTTATCCTGCTGCCAGTGTATCCAGCTGGGTTTATTCCATGGTAATAAATGGAGTAAAAGTGTGGGAATGGCAGTGGAAAAGAGGAATTGTTGTCATGGTTGGGTGTTGGAGCCTCCTTAGCTCTGAAATGCAGTTCTGGGTTTGTTTTGTTTGCTTACACAGCCTCTGCTTCCCTGGGTGCATCCAGGAATGGCAGAGCAGGAAAAGCACGGGAAGCAGGGCTTGGATTTAACTCCAGCTGGGAAGTGGAGACTTCAGGGAAGTGCTGCAGGGAATAACCACAGATTGCTGAATTCCTGCCTGTCACCTGGAAGAATGGGAAAAGCAGAATTCCCTGCCGTGGCTCACAGGGCTGACTCCAGCTGGGAGAAGGATTCCCTGGATTAAAATGCTGTGGGATCATGGAAAGGGCTTTGGAGGCTCTTGGTGGCTCCGGGCAAGGCAGCAACTTCAGCTGCTCAAACAATAACGGGAATGAAATCAGAGGAGCTGCTGGTGAGAGATGTGGAGCTGTTGGAGTGATCCAGAGAAATCCATGGAGCTGCTCCAAGGGCTGCTCTGGAGCCAGGCTGGGAGAGCTGGGAATATTCACCTGGAGAAGGGAAGGATCCAGGGAGAGCTCAAAGCCCCTTGCAGGGCCTGAAGAGGCTCCAGGAGAGCTGGAGAGGGACTGGGGACAAGGGCTGGAGGGACAGGACACAGGGAATGGCTTTAAACTGGAAAAGGGGAGATTTAGTTTGGATGTTTGGAAAGAATTCCTGGCTGAGAGGGTAGAAAGGCCCTGGAATAGAATTCCCAGAGAAGCTGTGGTTGCCCCTGGACCCCTGGAAGTGCCCAAGGCAAGGCTGGACTGCCCTGGGACAGTGGGAGGTGTCCCTGCCCATGGCAGGGGATGGGATTTAAAGCCCCTTCTAACCCAAACCATCCCGGGATTCTGGGACTCTCTGAACCTTTCCCAGCCCTGTTTCTGGCAGCTGTAACTGATTTTTAATTTCTGGCTTTTTTAGATTAAATATATTCAAATTAACATTTGTGAGCACCTCAGGAAAGCAGAACTCTGTGGGATTATTGGAAAACAAAAACCTTTCCCACCAGGGAGGAGCAGAGCAAGGCATGGCCAAAGCTGCTGAGGCCCCTGGGAGACTGAAGCCATCATTTTTTGGGAGCTGCTGGATAAGTGCAAAGATGTTCCTACTGGTCTAGATAATGAACCCAGTGGTGATCCCTGCATTTGCCATGAGGACAATTAACCCTTCTCCTCCTGATTCCATGTTGGTTTATTCCTGATGGGAATAAATTTTCATTATTCCATTGGCTGAGTGTCAGGGATTGCCTTGGAAGATCACTACAAGATTTTCCAGTGCCACCTCTGTTCCCTGACTTCCCGTGGGAAGATTTCCTTCCAATCCACGCCCTCTGCTTGTGACTGGAGCTCTTGTGGCTCCCAAACTCCTCTCTGTTGTTGGTGCTGATTATTAAAATTAATGAAAGTGAGGAGGGGTTTTTAATCACTCCTTGATCCGTTTCCTGCCCCGACTGGAAATCCCTGCACTCTTGGGGTGTTCCAAGGGTGGGAAAACCGGGAATGAGCTGCACGGACACAGCACTGAGCTCGCCCCGGCAGCCCCTGAGGATGTTGGAGCTCTGGCCTCATTGCCCTGGTGGGACTGGGAGAGGCAGGGAACAGCCACTGTCGGAGCAAGATGGATGAGGGCATTTTGGGAAGCAGCACATGGGAAATATCCACTCATCCCTAATGAGGGCAGTTGTTCTGGTCGTGTTCCTGACAGGAGAATTTGGATCAACTGGCCTCTGACCAGGTAGGACCACCCGACATCCATCACTGCAGTGTGGCTGTGCCAGGGCACGGCCTCGCTGGCAGCACTTAACGAGTTTCCTGTGTTAATTAATCATGTTTATCAACCATAATTGCCCTTTGGACTCTGCCTCTGCCGTGCTTCCTTTTCCCCAAGGTTTTGTTAGTAACTCCAGTGGTTCAGGACATCGCTGGGTGAGTTTGAGGAGCACAATAACGGGTGCAGGTAAGAGCTGCTCCCCTGGGGTGATTTAGTGGAGTTTTGGTCAATAAATTCCCGTTTTTCCTTTGCTCGACCTCTGTCTGCATCTCTTGGCTGCTTTTCCAAGGGGACAATGACTCTTATTTCTCTTGGAGTATCAAACCTGTAGCAGCTGCAGCTACGACAACACAGGGAAGGTTTTAACTCCCAAAAACCTCCTAAATGCAGGGAATGAGGTCCTGGAGAAGGGATATCTCCTGCTCCCGGAATGCCCCAGCCCTACACTGGTCTCAGAGCTCTGCCTGAATTCTGGTTGGGAATTAAACTGTGCCACTTTCCTGTGCAAGAAAAATTTCCAAGACCATGAGCTGCTCTTTTACTGAAATCAAACCCACTCCCAGTACTGGAGTATTTATCTCTTAAAATGTCATGATCTGAGTCTTAATAAGGCAAAAATTGAGAATTTTGATTAAGTCAGCATCTTAAACAATACAAATATTCCCAGGCTGGAATCAAAAGCAGGATAATGTTTCATCCCATGGATATCTAACCTGACATCCTCTATTTACATCCACTCTTAGCAACCCTGCCCGCATGGAGCTCAATAAATTCTGATTAAAGTGGAGCTGCTATTTTGGAAAATCAGTCTCTCACCAGCCTGGGAGAGCTGGAGAGTTCTCCTGTCTCCCTGCTCGGGTGCTCTTCCATCAAAAGATGGAATGTCGCTCCCTACTTCAGCTTTTCTGTGATTTTCCAGCTCCAAATTTCTTGGCCAGGAGGCGAAAGTCAGCTTTGCCTGCTGGGTGTCTGCAGTGTGAGGTGGGGAGGATCGAGGGAGGGAACAAAGGTTGAGGAATTTGTTATTGGAATTGGGATGGGTGCAAAAGGAGGGATTAATCCCAGCTTACAGGAGAAACCGGTGCCACCCCTGCCATGGCAGGGACACCTCCCACAGTCCCAGGCTGCTCCAAGCCCCAGTGTCCAACCTGGCCTTGGGCACTGCCAGGGATCCAGGGGCAGCCACAGCTTCTCTGGGAATTCCAGCCCAGTCGTTCCCCACCCTCCCAGGCAGGAATTCCTTCCCGATATTTGACCTAAATTTCCCCCTGTCCTGTCCCTCCGGCCCCTGATGAATTGTCCCTCTCTGGTTCCCTGTATCCTGTTCAGACCCTGGAATGTGCTGTGAGGTCTCCACACAACCTTCTCCTCTCCAGGCTGAACATTCCCAGCTCTCCCAGCCTTTCTCCATAGGAAAAGTGTTCCAGTCCCTTCAGCATCTTCCTTGACTCCTCTGAATTTTCTCCAACAGTTCCAGGTTTTTCTTTTTTTTGGGGACACCACAACTGTACATGGTATTCCAGGTGGAATCTCACAAAAGCAGAGGAGAGGGGTGGAATTGAGCCCATCCAGGTCAGTCCTGTCGATCCAGTTACTTGTCCTTGCCTGCCTCTAGCCATGAAGGATTGAGGAGGACGGAGGGACAATTCCCAGAAAACTCCAGCAGGAATTCCTGCATGGACTGGGAGCCATGGTCACAGAGTTTTGTCCTCCCCACTAGGGCCCTGCTTACACCTCGGTCCCAGGGAATGGCACCCGTGAAATATTGGGAGTCTGACTCCAGCACCGAGATCCCAGAGGGTTTAATAAGAATTCCTGGTGATGCTTCAGCGACTCTTTCATGGTTCTGACACAGTGCCCCAGGCAGGATGGATTGCACGGGCTCCCCTTTCCACGAGGGAATTGCGCTGGGAATACGAATGAGTCAGCGGAGCATCCCACCTCATCATCAGACTGATGCTTAAAATGCCAGCCTTGAACTCCTTGAGCCTGTTGGTTTCCATGAGCCAAGGTACAGAATGCTGGATAGCTCCTGGAACAGCTGACACCTCATCCTTCATGGAAAATCAGATTCCATAAATTCACGGCCGTGTTGCTTCCGTGGGGAAGCTCTGTATCCTTCACGCAACCACACAGAGCCAGCAGGGATGAGCAGCACCTTTTATACACTCTTTTCCCTGGCGTCTGTGAGTATATTCCAGATAAATCCTGGGAGAAGGCTTCATTTTTCTTCCGCGGGGTCGATACTCGGCTCGCAGGGAGCTGATCCGTCTGTTTGTTTTCCTCATCCCTTTGCAGGATGGATGGAGCACAAGGCTGAGAAAGGGATGCTGTTATCTCCTCTTATCTCAGGCTGTGATTTTTTGAATAGGCTGACACAAGGTTTAATAAATACTCGGATAAAAGGGGAGAGAAATATTCTCCGGAAAGCTTTTGAATGGAGGAAAGAAAAAAGTAGGGAAAAAGCCGAGATGTTTCTCATTTTGAGCAGGGCTCTTTCAGAAGAGATGGGATGGATGTTCCTGGATTAAAATACCAGGAATGGCCTTGGAGCAACCTGGGATAGTGGAAGGTGTCCTTCCCCATGGCAGGGGTGGGATGGGATTTAAGGTCCCTTCCCAAATATTCTGGGATTCCATAACACAAAGAGCAAAGGGAATTGGAAAGTGTCAGGGCAGCAAAACACAGCTTTACCTCAGGAATGGGATGTTGGGATTTATTGGGACAACTTAATAAGTTCCTGGCATTTATTAAATAGGTTTTTTTCATGGCAGGGAGGTGCACTCCAGTCTTATCCCTGCTTTTTATGCTTGGAATGCTGATGATAATTTAATGGGAAATTCAATCAATCATTCTTTGTGTCATTAATTTGTACACAATGGGCCAGAAATGACCACTGTCCGTGGAGAATGGTCACTGAACTGACCACTGACCACAGCAAATGGCCACGGAAATGACCACTGCCCACGGAGAATGGATGGAAACACCTCCCACGGCAGCTCTGCAGAAGGAGCTGCGAATCCGAGCATAACTCGTTTTCCAGTCAATCCCACTCCCGGAATTTGGCTCCTGGGATGGAGGAGCCTGCGCCTGAGGGTGTTTCCGTGTGGGTGAGAGTGTCCTGAGGGCTGCCCTGGCAGGGAATGACCACGCTCCTTGCTTTTGATGCCGGGTGGTCCAGCAGACTCCGGCCGATCCCGATCCCGAGGTTTATCCGTTATAATTCCCTGTTCCCTTGTGTTGCCAAGGTGATGGATTTCAAAAGGCCAAATCTGTGCTCACTTTTCAAAGGCTGAGTTGTTCCTTTTGATCTTCAAATCAGGGGTAGCCACAGATCCTGGCCTGGCTTTTGTGTTCCCTTGTTTTCTTTCCGTGTTCCAACCAGAATGATCCTGGCAGCTGAATTCCCTGGGATAAAAACCCAACATGGATCCTTGTCAGGGAGACATTGAAGTCACTTTGGAACTGCTGAAGTGGTTTTACAAAAAAGACATTTAAATACCCAGCCTGTGAATTCCTTGGTATTTTCAAATTCACAGAGTGATGGGACTGGGATGACTTCCAAAGAACTGGCATCCATGGGCATCCTTTGGAAAGCCTGTGGGATACAAACAATAGTTCTGGATCCGTGGAATTTACTGGGAAAATTCAGTTTGGGACCAGCAGGAGAACACAAATGCAGTTATTGCACCTCCACCCCGACTCAGGACCTGGCAAAAGGAATGACTTGTGGATTTTCCTCCTGCTGGGATGGAAATTGGCTCCCAGCTTCTTCCTTGGCCTTTTTGTTGACTCCTGAATTTAAAACTTTTAATCCTGAGCTCAGGAGCAAAACTCCCGACTCAGCTGCTCATACCCCAGGGACCAGGCACGGCACCGGGAAGGAATTCAAGGCTATCTTCCCCAAATTCTGCTTCTACGTCTGTGGGAATACAATAACTCCGAAACCTGGAGCTGGGAATTTGCAGATATTTCTGTCAAACATATTTCACCTCCCAATAGCACAAGTGATGCTCAGAATTCAGCAAAATAATTCTGTTTTTACCCTGCTCTTGGACTCCCTGAGCCTGGGCATTCCTGATCATTCCCACTCTGCCAGTGCTTTTTGAGGGAATGCTTGACTATTTTGGGGTCCTGGAAGAAGGTTTTCTCTTTTTCCACAGATTTTTGGTGCTTTGGGAATCATCCCTGTTGTTTATTTTCAGCAGAGAGCACTTTTATTCACCCATACCCTTTCCCTCTCCCTGGCAGGACCTGAAACAGGATGAAATTTTGGCTGCTTAACAAAACCTGACACCTCCAGCTCCCATCAGTGCCCCAAACTGTGGAAAACACCAGGAATTCCTCTTTCTTTGCTCCACAAGGGGAAAACATGGGTTAAGAACGTTTAGTTTGCATGGTCCTGGGCTGAGCTGGACAGCTCCTGCAGGGAACTTGTCGCTGTCGAACCGATAGCGGAGCGAAAGGACACAGCAACCTTGAGAGAATGCTGAGTGAATTTATTTAATTAATAACAGATTTATATACATGTGAGAGGACTGTTCGGATTGGATGAGATCCGTCCACCCCCCGGGACTGATTGGGCCGAGCTCTGACCGCCTGTTTCCAAAAGCCGCTCTCAGTAACATGGAACTTATCTTACATTTAGTAAACTTTCAGTAGAATTCCCATGGGAAAGAGTCTGTGCTGTCACAGGAGCTGATGGATCGTGGCTGGGACACTCCAGCCTCGGATCAAAGCCCTCCAATAAATTAATTCCTGTCTTCCAGCGAGGAGCAGGAGTTTGGAATTTGTCCTGGAAGTGGCAGCAATGTGATTAATCCCTGTCGGCGCGGGGCAGGTGTTGCTGACACACAACCTGTAGGAAAGAGGATTTTTCCTGAAATATCCTGAGCGGAAAGGGACTCCCAAGGATCGTGGAGTCCAACTCCTGAACTCTTCATGCTGTGCTGGCACCAATTTGTTGGCACCTGGTGCCATCCCTGCACATCTCCCCGGGATACTCTGGCATGGCAGATGCCAGAGTTGGTTCTGGCACAGGGAACCTTGGCTGCTCCCGGAATTCTGCAGGGATCTGCTGGGCTCCGACATGGGACAGGTGGGATAAACCACTGGATTTTATGGCTGTGCTTTCCCCCTGCCCCTGGTTTGGTGGGATAAGCCTCGTGCTGGTGGCCCCAGCTCCTTCCTCCCAGCATTCCCAGATTTGCCGTGTTCCATGACTGAGCCCTCAGGTGCTCCCTGGAGTTCTTCCCTTTTCTGTCTGCATTTCCCTCCTCCCAAATCTTTATTTTCTCACACATTTGAAGTGGAAATGCTGTTTTCCCCCTCAGTTGCCATGGGCAGCGCAGCTCTGCCTGTGCTGACTCTGGATTTTCCGTGTGTCACTGTTTTTATGGTTCAGCTTCGTTGTTTCTGTTCAGGTCTTTTCAAAACTGCAAGAATGAGGAGCTGGAGCGTGTCCAGGGAAGAGAACGGAGCTGGGAAGGGGCTGGAGAACTCCTGAGGGAGCTGGGAAGGGGCTCAGCCTGGAGCAAAGGAGGCTCAGGGGGCCCTTGTGGCTCTGCACAACTCCCTGACAGGAGGGGGCAGCCGGGGGGGTCGGGCTCTGCTCCCAGGGCACAGGGACAGGAGGAGAGGGAACGGCCTCAGGCTGGGCCAGGGGAGGCTCAGGGTGAATATTTGGAACATTTCTTCATGGAAAAGGGTGCCCAGGGAGGTTTGGAGCCCCCATCCTTGCAGGGATTTAAAAATTGTGTGGATGTGGCACTTGGGGACGTGGCTCAGAGGTGGCCTTGGCAGTGCTGGGGATGGTTGGGCTCGAAGATCTTAAAAGTCTTTAACGCCTCTCTGGCAAATATAAAAGACAAAATATTTGTTTTGGATAAAATGCACTGCCCGTGAACACTTGGACACTGCCAGGGATCCAGGGGCAGCCACAGCTTCTCTGGGAATTCTATCCCAGCCTCTCTCCACCCTACCAGCCAAGAATTCCTTCCCAATATCCAATTTAAGCCTCTCCTCTTTTAATTTCCAACCATTCCTCTCCCAGCACTTTCCCTCTGTGTAAAAAATGGTTCTCTCTCCTTTCCCAAGCTCATTTTAAGGAGTAGGAATCTGCAAATGAGTGTTTGGATTTGCTGTGGGAACCTCCTGCAGCTTCCTGGGAATATTCCCGGAGCAGAGGTGAGATTGGGGCTGATCTTCTCACACACATGGAGTCATCCCACAAGGAATGTTTGCACACTGAGTCTCCAGACCTGAGCTCGGCATTATCCGGAGTTTTGGGAATTTCCACCACTCTGAGGCGGCCTTGCTGGGAACAGGGAATATTATTTTGGGAGGAATGCCATGGAAACCAGGCAGTGTTTCTGGAAAAATCCCTCCCAGCTCTACCTGGTGTCTCACAGATTTGTACTTTGGGGCTTGTGCAGAGGCTGAAACTCCAAACAATCCTTTCCCTCATCCCTCCTTTCCAGATTTTATGCCTAAAATTATTCCTCTTTAACTTCTTGTTCTCATGGGACTGTTTTTGCAGAAAAGCTGGAATTTGTGTCAGGCTCTGCAGCAGCTTTTTGATCTTCCCTGCTTTTTTTATTGTTTCATCTTCAGACAGAGGCTGGATGGGCTTTAGGACTCCATAATTCTGGGAGCTTCCTGCATTTTCTTTTCCAAAGTCCTTTGTCTTTAATTTTCCAGAGTCCTCTGCATTTCATTTTCCAGAATCCTTCATGGCATGGATAAAATATGAAAAGGAGTGGAGCAAGCAGTGTATTCCTGTTTAAAATTCTGCTGTTCTCCTAGGAAATCCCATATTGTTTTCCAGTCCATCCGTTCCTATGGATTTCCTATCTATTGGAAAATCGGTGGTATCCAGAGGGACTTTATGGATTTCTGCTGTCACTGGTGGTTCCTTAATGTTAATTGTGACTCTTCCTGATTGTTTAGTGAGGGGTTTTTCTTCCAGTGGGGTGGGAAAAAGATGGAAAAGATGGAATATTTCTGTTGGAAGTGACCTTACAAAGGTCATTTAGTCCAACTCCTTGAGCACATCAGGGCTGATAAAGGGTTAAAATTTGTTTTTAGGGCCATTTTCCAAGAGATTTGAGGCACCAACCACTCTGGGGAGCCTATTCCAGGGGTTTTTCACCCTCTCCATAAAGGAATATTTCCCCATCTCCGGTGTATCCGTGTAGGATATGTTCTCCCCCAGCAGGTTTCTGGGATTCTGACCAAAACAATCCAATTGTATCCCAACAAAAGGAAAGGTTGGTTGTCCAGCATAAACCAGATCTGCATCCCAGATCCTGGCAGCCAGCGGGAGGGAGGAAAAAAGAGGATTTGGGAAGTACCAGAGCCATAAATGCACCTTCCACCCGTGCTGAGGTGGCACCTGGGTGCCAGCCCCGAGTGCCAGCTCATCCTCAGCTGCCCGGGGCGTTATTGATCCGCTGATTTAGGGCAGTTCATCCATAGCCTTTGGAATTTGGGAAGCTGTGGCTGCCACTCCGAGATTTCCTCCTGGCTCTTGTGGTCACTCAGCATTTCCTACATGTCCTTCCAATGGCAGGACATTCCCCATCTCCGGAGCTGTTCCAGAGTCACCTGCTGGCTCATTCCTTGGGATTGGCACCTTTTCCAACAGCCTGTGACAGCCGGACCCTTTGGAGCCTGATTGGGTGTGAAGGGTGAGGAGTTCCAGGGAAATGCAGTAGGAAAGTCAGACCTGTGGCCTGGAGTTTAACCTCTGGAGCGCTGGGAGCAGGAAAATGGGATTTAGGGCACTGAACACCCTCACAAAGCTCTCAGGGACAGAGATCTGAGCATGCCAGGGTTGCAGCTGGAGGCAAAGGGCAGGATCCAAGTGGTTCCAATGTCTTTGTAATTCCAGAGGTGCTGGGAATGCTGCAGGTTTGCCCAGGGTGTTTCACACCTTGGATTTGCCGGTGGAAATCTCCAGACTTGGTTTTCAGCCCCTTTGAACAATTTCCTCCAGGTATTTTATGGCTTTGAGGAGATTAAAGGTTTGTTTTTCCATATTGTCTTCCCTCTTCGGCCATTCCCAGTTTGAAAGATGCCCTCTGGTAGGAGCAGGACAAGGAAATGCCAGCAGGAGAATTTCCAGGCAGGAAAAGTCAGGGGGTTTGGAACAAACGTGTCACTGAACTGAAACACTGCACAGAAAACTCACAAAGTGCTTTTCCTGTGAGGTTTCCATGCGGGAACTGCTGAAGGCAGCAAAAATCCCCCTGGTTTTCCACACCAGCAGCTTCACTTCATGGTTGGAAAATCCCTCCAGGATTGCTGAGTCCAGGCTGTGCCCAATGCCCACCCTGGCACTGAGTGCCACCTCCAGGAATTCCTGGGACACCTCCAGGGATGGGGACTCCAAACCTCCCTGGGCAGCCCCTGCCAAGGCCTGAGCACCCTTTCCATGGGGAAATTCCTGCTGATGTCCACCCTGAGCCTCTCCTGGCCCAGCCTGAGGCCGTTCCCTCTCCTCCTGTCCCTGTGCTCTGGGAGCAGAGCCCGACCCCCCCGGCTGCCCCCTCCTGTCAGGGAGTTGTGCAGAGCCACAAGGGCCCCCTGAGCCTCCTTTGCTCCAGGCTGAGCCCTTCCCAGCTCCCTCAGGAGTTCTCCAGCCCCTTCCCAGCTCCGTTNAGTTGAAGAGTGGCCTCAGCTGTTCCAGCACGGGACAATCCCTATCCTGCTCCCGCTGCTTTGGGTGCCCAGGGAGAGCTGCAGAAAACACGGAGAGGGAATTTTATTCCTACCTCCAGCACTGGGAAGACTCCACGGAGATTCTGAGCACAGTTCTGGCACTTTTATTCCAAACAGACAGCTGGAAAAAAAATAAAAAGGGAACAAAAGGTCTGGAAAAAACTTTGCATAGGTCAGGCCCCTTCCAAGGCCTGAGCACCCTTTCCATGGGGAAATTCCACTGATGTCCAACCTGAGCCTCCCCTGGCCCAGCCTCTCCTCCTGTCCCTGTTCCCTGGGAGCAGAGCCCGACTCCCACCCTCCTCCAAGTGCTGCCCATGGATTAAACTCCTTTTAAATTCCTGCTCACCTCTTGTTTTCCGCAGTTCCATCATTGTCCCAGGGCAATTCAGAACTTATAACATGAAACATTCCCTACTTTTCGTTACTTCCCACCTTTAAATTCCTTTCTCCCATGAGAATATTGAATGTGAAGAGCTTTTTTTTCCATGTGCATTTAGAACAACACAAAATATTCTTTTTTTTTTTTTTTTTGCACCTGTCTTTAAATACACGGAGGTCAAGCGATCTTGGCTGCCAAGAACTTGCTGACTCCACAGCTCCGAGTGTCTCCGTAAGCAAATTCCTCTGCTTTTGCTTTTCTTGCCTCTTGTTGAGTGGAACTTGGAGGTTTTCAGGGTAGCAGCACCACAAAAGCAAAGGAAAAAAAAAATTCCTTTGAAAAGAAGTGGCTTGATCAGCTCCTTCTGTGTTTCCCGGGATGATGAAAGAGGAATTGTTTTGGAGACACAAAGCTCACAAAGGGAGTGGCCTCAGGGAGGCATTTCTTGGCTGAGGGTGAAAAGGCGGCTGGGAGTGTTGTGGGGTTGGGTTAAATTATGAATTAATGGCCCTTAACAGAGTCCTGTTCCCATCAAAGAATTCCAGAACAATTTGGGTGGGAAGGGACCTAAAACTCATCCCATCCCACCCCTGCCATGGCAGGGACACCTCCCACTGTTCCCAGGCTGCTCCAAGCCCCAATGTCCAACCTGGCCTTGGGCACTGCCAGGGATCCAGGGGCAGCCACAGCTTCTCTGGGAATTCTATCCCAGCCTATCCCCACCCTCCCAGCCAGGAATTCCTTCCCAATATCCAACCTAAATCCACCCATTTCCAGCTGAAAACCATCTCCCCTTGTCCTGTCCCTCCAGCCCTTGTCCCCAGTCCCTCTCCAGCTCTCCTGGAGCCCCTTTAGGCTCTGGAAGGTGCCCAATATCTCCCTGGATCCTCCTCTTCTCCAGGCGAACATTCTCAGCTCTCCCAGCCTGGCTTCAAATTCCAGTTTTTTCCCGAGCCAGTCCTGGATTTCATCCTTTCTCGTGGCTTCCATTGCTCCCTGCAGAGTGGCTGTAATTTTGGGAACGCCATTCTCTTTTTGTGCATTGTAACAAAAATCTCCCTGAAAGGTGCAGGAAAACCATAGAAATTTCCAGAGCTGTGATTTAGGGAATTATCCAGGATCCTGGGGCAGCAGGAGGAATGCAGATTGTGTTCGTTGTGGTTCCTGTACATCAGGAGAATCCTGTGTTCGATTATCCTGGAAATAATTCTCACTTGTAGAGGGGAGAAAATTCAGCTTTCATTTAAAAACAGGATTAAAAATCCCCAAATCCAAACTCTCCCGTGTCTACAGAAGGAATCCTGAGATTCCCAAAACCACTTTGAAATAATTCCTTAAAAGGAATTAAAATCCTAAATTTATTCGTCAATGAGACACAGAATGGAATAAAGATTAGGAAATGCACCCTTGACTTAAATTCCTTTAGTTTTTGGGGAAGGAGTAAAATCCCAAAGCCACTCATAACATTTTAAATTAAATTATCACACAATGGAATATTTCTATAATTCCATACATGGATCTCAACTTCGTCCTGGTAGGAGAATGTCAGAACTGGCTTTGGATTATTGGATTTTTCTGGTTTTTTGTTTGTTTTTCTGGTGTGTGTTTGTTAGTTTTTATTTTTGGTTTGTTTGGTTTTGCATTTTTTTTTTATTTTTTATTTATTTTTTTGTTTAATTTTAATTTTAATTTATTTTTATTTTTATTTTTACTTTTACTTTTACTTTTTGTGTTTGGTTTTGGGTTTTTTGGTGTTTTTGTTTTTATTTTTTATTTTTATTTTTTGTGTTTGGTTTTGTGTTTGGTTTTGTGTTTGGTTTTGTGTTTGTTTTTGGTTTTTTGAGTGGAAAAGAATATTGGAAATCATCAACTTGTCATGTTCCGAATGGTGGAGACTCCGTTGTCCTCCCATTCCATGAGGAGCAGAAGTGTAGGAAATGCCTCAATAGTGATGCACTTGTGAGGAGCAGAATTTAGGAAATTTAGGGAAAATAAAGCTGGGAAAAAAATGGAGAAGAGCCTCAATTCATCTGCATCCACCCATTCCTTCCTTCCCACTGCCCTTCCCTGCAGGCTGCATTCCCAAGCTCCCGTTTTGGGCTTCTTTCCCGGATATTTGTGCCGTACCAGCGCTGAGCTGATCGACCCCGCATCCAGCCTGTGATTCCCTGCAATGGGCCATCATCCCGTGCTTCATGGGAATCATGGCTTGGAAAAATCCAGCCAAGACAGACTTTTCAAACCAAGCTGCTGTAGCTCCTATTGGATTTGCTCAAAGGAAAAATCCCAAGGATTTGCTTTCATAAAATTCCGGCAAGCTTCAATTTGCTGATGGAATTCGGCTGTTCCACATCCCTTTGTTTCAATCCTGTTACTTCAGTTCTTTCACAATGTTGGGAATTTATTCAGGGTTATAGCGGTGTAGTATAAAGGGTGTTAAGGGAATAACGGATTTTTCCAGCTCCTGATCCAGAGCTGAGGATGATTTGCTTAAGAGGGAATCTCAAAATAAGGGAGCAGAGGGAAGAACGGGATTTTCTCCCTATCTGTGGATTCCTGGGATTATTACCCAAAACTGAATCCCAGGGGATTGAAGGAGTTGATGGTAAGACTCGGTCTTGGAAGTCTTTTCCAGCCTCAGCCATTCCATGATTCCATGATAAATCATTGGAAAAATTGAGGGAAATAGCTGTGACTCTCCACTACTTCCAATTCCTGTTTTTCCAGGATGGGTCAGGCTGGAAAGGAACACAGGAGTCACTTGTTCCCACTTCCCTGCTCCAGCAGGGCCATCCCAGAGCACAGGTGTGAACTTGGGAATATTCTCATCCCTGGAAGTGTCCCCATCCCTGGAGGGATTTCAAAGCTCTGGGAATGTGGTACCTGGGGACAGGGATCAGTGGAGGCCTTGGCAGTGCTGGGAATGGTTGGACTTGATCTTGGAGGGCTTTTCCAACCGTAAGAATTCTATGATTGGAGTTGGTGTTTCCATGGATTTGGGGACAATGCTCCGTGGGGAATAAGGGATGATGGATTTAGAGTTGGGCAGGACTGGAGAGGTTGCCTGGGAAAAATCTCCCTGTGGCTCTCTCATGGATTGAGTGGGAGATCCAAAGTTTTTTAGGGAAGCTCCCATTGAGTCAGGAGGTGCAGAGAGGATCCTTTTACTTCCTAAACTCCTTGGATTCCCCTGGGGGAGGCTGGATCCCATCCCAGCCCCAGCCTTGGTCAACGGTTTAAGTTTTGCCACTTCATCCCACAGATTTTAACGATGGAAAATCAAATCTATTTATACAAGCATGCATTATTTATTGTGATAAATGATTAGGTGAAAGATCTTAATTAGAATTATTGAGTGCACAGTCTGTTAGAGTGCAATATAACAAACCAACTCTATCCCAGCAATTCCATTGAAGGCGGCAAAAAGAAACAATTATTAAGTCAAGGATGATAAAAATCTCCCGCAGCAGCACTCGTGGACAGGGCTCTTTCTCTTAACCTTGAGGAGAATCCTTGGGAATTGTCCTCTTCCCAAAGAAGGAATCTCCACACATTCCAAGAGGGAATATGACAGGAGAACCTCCACTAATCAGGGTTTTTAATTTTGGGGTTGCTGAGCCAGACTGGTTTTACCTTAATTCCACACCAAACCCAGCTCATGATGCCCCTCTCATCCCACCACTGACCACATTCCAAACAGGGAATCGCCCAAACTCCTGGACCACATTCCAGGGAAAGCATCCCGCTCCAGGCTCCAAGCTGTTGCTGCCCAATTAACAAGTGGATGAGTTTTGAGCCCAAACCGAGCCAGGAGATTTGCTCATTCCCACGGAAAATCCCATCAGTTCGGCCAACCCCCCCCTCACCTTTCAGCGGGAAGATTTATCCCAGTTAGAAGTGGCCACTTTCATTGGACTTAAATCTCTTCCCAATCAGCAGGAGCTAAATAAAACCTTTGGGATGAGCTAATAGGGGATTATCCCTGGGGAGTCTCCACTGGCTTAGGAAATCTGGTTCAAAAATTATCCCTTAAATTAAAGCAGCAGCACTTCCGAAATTGAGAAGCTCAGGATGGTGGGATGGGGAGGGATCAGGCACTGGGTGATGGATGCACTGAATATTTTAGGGAGGGATTAAATCCTTGGGAAAGACCTCTCCCTCTTGTCTGAGGACATTCAGGGAATGTCAGCAGTTTTTAGGGATGTTTTAAGGTTAATTTCCCTCTCTCCCACCTTGGAAGATTCAAGACACCCAATAAATGTTGCACTTTTAACTGACACCATTTTCAGGGGCATTTTTGAGTGCTTGAAATCGTTTTGAGGAAAGAATTCGAGAGAATAAACCCCGTTGTTCTCGTCCTCCAGCAATGTTTCCATTTAATGGTTATGTCCAATAAATCCTGGGAAACGTTTCCAATTAATAAGTGATGTCCATGCTCCCATATTACCCTGCCATGGAGAATTTAGGAATATATGGGCAATTTACTCCTATTCTTCCCAGTTCCCATTAGCATATTAAGCCACAATTATCATCTGCTCATATTTCAACCATCCTGAAGTTTTTACCAGGGATCATTGGAATTCTTTTCCATGATGCCTGCAAAAAAAAAAAAAGGGAAGATGATATTGGATTTGAAGAGAGCTGAATCTGGGATGAAGGAATGAATATTTGAGAGCCTTGTATTAGGAAATGGCAGCTTTAACTCAGTGGGATAGAATTCCTTGAAAAAAAATGGGAAAAAGGTTCTTTTTTTAGAAGTGGCTGATCTGAGTGATGGGTCTTTGTTAATTAAAATAAAAGATTCCTTGATGTTAATAGGCAGAAATAATTAGTCTCAAGACAGTGTTGTTGGGAGAAAGAAATTGTTGTTCCTCCGAAATTCCCAGTGGTTTGCTAAGAAATGTTGGAAACATGATCTGAACATAAAAACATGGAATAGAATCATCATGGAATGGTTTGGGTTGGAAAAGACCTTGAGATGATCCCATTCCACCCCATCCCATGGGCAGGGACACCTCCCACTTCCCCAGGTTGCTCCAACCTGGCCTTGGATTAAACTGGAGTATCCAAATTAATTCTTCCCCCCTCCAAACTTTCCCGTCTCCAGCTTTTTTGGGTTCAAAGACTTTCAGCTTCAGAATTTTCAGCAATCCTTGATGGAATTCTCCTTGGGAACTCTGGAAACTAAAGAAGCCTCTGTAGGAGGGGATTTTCCTTTTTCTATTCAGGACAAGAGGAAACGGCCTCAGGTTGTGCCAGGGGAGGTTTAGATTGGATATCAGGAAAAATTCCTTTGTGGAAAGGGTTGTCCAGCACTGGAACAGACTGCCAGGGCCAGAGGGAATCCCCATCCCTGGAAAGGTGGATGTGGCACTTGAGGACATGGTTTAGTGGTGGTGCTGAGCTGATGGTAGGACTCGGTCTTGGAAGTCTTTCCAGCCTCAGCCATTCCATGATAAATCATTGGAAAAATTGAGGGAAATATCTGTGACTCTTCACTACTTCTAATTCCTGTTTTTCCAGCACTATTCCTGCTGCAGCAGTGGGACAAGTGGCCCTTTTCCCAAAAATAAAGGTGATTTCAGCTGCAGAGGCCACACAGCACAGAGGAGCTTTCCCAGTCCTTTTCCCAGAGAGGAAAGGGAATGGGAACAGAGTGAGGGTACAATGGGATTCTGGATCCAAAATTTATCCTCAGAAATATCCCAGCCAAGGCCATAAAAAAGGGACGAGAAGAACAAAGCTGAAGGATTCCAGAGGAGCCGCAATGTTCTCTACACGGGGACTTGTGTTTGAATCCATTTCCTGGAAATCCTCCCCAAAATCACCAAGAAAAAGGTTTATTATTAATAATATTAATATTAATATATAATATTAATAATAATGATGATAGGAAAGGGAAAAATAAGTGAACAAAGTGGATTTTGCTTCTTTTTCAGGACACGTTGACAAAAGATTGGTGGGACAACGAAGGCATCAAAGCACTCTGGGACAACTTGAGGGAAGTGAGGCTTGAAATTCAGCAAAACTGGAAAAATCTGGGAGATTTTAGGGTTTTCCTGGTTTAGTATCAGGACAAGACTTAATGGAGAGGATTGAAAATAAAAGGAAGTGAGTTAGGGTAGGAAAGGGCTGGGAGAGAGACCCTGAGGGCCAAACTCTCCAAATATTTTGGAATCAAAGCTGCAGCTCCACTGGGAGCCCTGGGGAAAGGTGGTTGTTAAAAGGATCTTCCCGAGTAGAAAGGGATGGGAAGAGCAAGAAAACGGGAAAGGTTGAGGAAAGCAAAGCTCTGGTGGGAAGAGCAGCTGGAAAAAGCTTTTTTCTCCCAGGAGGTGCAAGGGAAGAGTTTCAACAGGATCCATCCCTGGTGTCCAAGCACAGGAAAATTCCATGGGAATGAAAGGCAAGAAGTGCTGAGAGGAAAAAAAATTCTCTTTTCTGCAGTTCCTCCTCAGCCTGTGGAACCCAAATACCACTAAAGCCAGGATCAGCATTACCCAAAGCTGGCGAATTAAAATAATTCCAATTTTCCTAATTAAAGGGTGGAAGGGAATCCCCTTTTCATGGCATTGAAACCAATCTCCATCTCTTCGGATTAGCAGGAAACTCCTTGTCAGGAGCAGATTATTTCACCTCTTCCCTTTAACAGGGAGTTCCTCTCTCCTAAAACTGTTCCCAGGAACTGAGCTCTGTTCCAGTCTTGGAAGTTCCCTGCTCCTGCCTGCAAATTATCCTTGGTTGGGATAACTGAGGTGGATTCCCAGAGGATGGGAGTTATCCCTGGGCTGTGGGAATCTCTGGAGATCCAGGATTTGTGGTGTCGTGTTTTGGCGTTGAACGCGCTCCAAGTCACGTCAGGAATCTGCTCCTTGGGATATTTCCCTGGATTATTCAGTTCATAGGTGAGCAAGAGGACTTGGAAAATGTTAATTTAATTTAATTGTGCAGCTTGAGAAGCAAAGCATGAAGGGAAAATCCAAGTGTAATCAGAGCTTGATATCAACTTCCTGCTTATTAATTTATTAAACTTTGGATTCACTTTATTGATAGATTTTATTCCTGATTTCCTCAAAACCCCACAGTTCCTGAACATTTATTGCTATCCAGCAACTCTTTTAAAAAGGAGGAATATTTCTCCATGGAATTATTTTTAGAGAAATTTTTCTTCATCCTATTGTGGTGCTAATGAGGAACAAGAAGACAAATTATTCCTGCATGATGCAAAGACAAAGAGATGAAAAAATTAAATATTATAGAAATTAATTTGAAAATAAATTTGTATTTTTTACCTCACTTTGATGAAAAAAGGGGTTTTAAATATTTTTCTGAAGTGTTTCCAGCTGGACAAAGATTTTAATTCCAAGGAAATTTGGGATTAGTGGTGGCCACGGTGGAGATGCTGGGCTGGATTTGATCTTAAAGGTCTTTTTCAACTTTAATTACTCTCTGAATTACCCTACAAATAAGGAATTTCATTCATTTACTAAAATTATATCCTGGTGTTCTACCAATTTATATCCCAGTTCAGGATGGGGTCATGCAGATCTTTAATCACGGCAAATTTCCTGGAAAAACGCTGAACCCAAAGCTTTGCCTTTCAGGAGAAGATTTTTCAGTGCAGGTCATGAAGAAAAGAAAGATTTTCACCTCCATTTGAACTCTGGGTTTGGGTTTATCCCAATTATTTTAAGTTTTCAGGACGTGTGGATCAATAAAGGTGATTTGCAGGTAGTGCAAGACTTCTTTACCCACAGCTTCCAAAGAATTTCTCCTAGTGGGAAAATCTGAGGTGACAAAGGACAACAGGGAGATGTTGAACGAGCTACAGAGGGTAAGAGATCTTTAATTATTTTTGAGAATGTATCTTCCCCTATGTGACTGTCTTTCCTTTTTATTATTTTTTCTTTAATTCCCTTTTTTATTTTTTTTTTTTTTTTGCTTTTGTGAGGAGATGGTGACCCCGGTTGCCAATGGTTTACAGGAAAAAGGGATAAAAATGGCCCAGGAAATTTGGATTATGCCATTAAATGCCATCATGAAAGAGTGGGATACATAGCTAACCACCATGGAAAATAACTCAGTTTTAATTAAATTAAGAAGAAATTAATATTTTCAAGGTTGTCTCCTGCTGGTTTAGACACTTGGAGCCTTGGGAATGAAGCAGGAGGAAAAGCAGAGGAGGCAAAGCCAAGAGGATGAAATTGGCCTCTTTTTCCAGGTTTTTCCAGCCCCTCCCGGGCCAATCTCTCCATAATTCCCACATCAAGGGAAGACAAGATTTGGGAAAGACAGGAATAATAAAGAAATCAGGTCAATAAGGAGTTTAAATTTCTTATTTATATTCCTCATGAAGAGCTGGGTCCATGGGATGTTTTTCCCGATTCCTTTCCTTTTGAAGCTCCATAATGGATTTCTAAGACCCCGCTTGTGGCAGGAATTGGAAAGGGACACTCAGGGCCACGGAATTTTGTCTCCAGGACTTTCAGGTGAGCTGGGAATGAGCATCTCATCCAGAAAGATCCACAGAACATCCCTTCCAAACACCACAGACTGCAAACCCCGGCGCTCCAGAAGGAACCTGACATTCCAAAGTCCTTTCCCGCTTTCCTGCCTCCCAGACTCCGCAAAACACGGAGGAAGAGCCGTGGGCACATTGAAACAGGTTTTTCTCAGAGGAAATATCCCTCCCCATCATCTGTTCCTGTATCCCACACAAGCCAAGGTGACCAATCCCATTTGGCATTCCAGAGGGAAAATTTGGGCCAAATGAATCGGAGTCATTGCAAAGTCCTTGTGGGAGAAACACTTGGAATTTTTATTTAAATATTCAACCCCTTTTCCCAATTTTTTCCTTGCAATCTGTCCAATCCTTGTTTTTTAGACAGAATCTGCATATTTTATGTTATTAATGTTGCTCATACTAATGAATACTTATCACTAATATTAAAAATAAAGTATTAATTCCTAATTAATTCTTTTAGCAGCAGAAAATCTATTTGACATAAATTGCCAGGATTCCTGACAGGGAATTTCTCCTGTAATTGTGTGAATTCTGCCTGATATTCCCTGATGGAATTGTAATTGCTGTATAGTTTGCCTTAAAAAAAAATAAAATTCCAGTCTTTTCTGTGGTCTAGGCCATCAAATTTTATTGGAAAGGGAAAATGCCGAGAGCTGAGGCAAAAAAATTCCATCTGTGGCCATTGGGAAGTCCTTGGACTTCTTGGTTTGGTCTTGTGTGCTTGGGCGGGGTGTTCCAGATGAAAACATGGATGTCAGGAAAATAATTCCAAAGATTTCATCTGAAATAAATGGAATGTGAAAACTCCAAATAAAACATGAAGGGCTGTTAATGTTATTTTAAGGATTAAGGTGTTTGTGGAGAAAACGGATTTGAGGAAGCTCAGGAGCTCCTGATCCTCGAGGATGCAGCAGTTCTGGATTAATATTTGCAGCTGGATTTTGGGTGCATCCATAAATGACAGATTAAAAATTATATTCCATGACCTGGAGCCTGTGGGGGATAAAACATCAAGACCTCGGGTTTTTTTTTCTCAGGATAAAAGGAGTTGGAGTTGGCTCTGGATTCAGATACAATCAGTTTTCAACAATATCCCTGTTGGAGTCTTTTCATTTTCCCAGATAATTCCTTGTCAGGAGGATTAAGGAGCAGAGCTTGGATGACATCCTTCCTGTTTAAGGTTGGTTTTATCCAATATGGATCCTGTCTGGAACAGGGACCTTGGGAAAACACACGCTGGGATTTGTCAGATTGGAGAATCCTTGTGAAGGGACTCCCAGAAAATTTTCCAGGAATCACAAAAATCATTATTTGTTCGTGGTTTTAAATCTATTTTCATTGAGAAACCAGGAAAAAATTAACTTTGGGATGCACCGAGGGAAAGTTTGTCTTTGTGGTGGCAGTGACAGAATTCCTGAGGCCAAGGAGCTGAGCTCTATCCATGATAAGCAGGATCCCAACCCTCTGGATAATTGATGGATTTGTCACGGGATCAGCAGGAAGGGGAGCTGCTAAAGTCTGGTTTGGGGAAAAAAAACCCAATTAAAATTTTCTCTGCATTTAATTTTTTTTTGCTGTGATAACACAAAATCCACCTGTAAAAATCCAATTTAAAGGAATTTTGCAGCAGATGCCACCTCTGGTGTTTCACTCCCTGTGCCCACAGCTCAAGGAATAAGGGGATTTTAACCAATGAAAGTTGGGCCGAGCATCAATATTTGGGATTCTCAATTCCAGGGCTCAGAGAGTTTGGCTTTGCTGGGGTATGGGGCCAAGTGTTCCCAGCCTTGTGCAAAGGTTGGTTCCTGGTATCCAATTAGGGAAGATTGACAGTTGGAATTAGACTGAAAAAGAAGATTTTTCTTCTCCACAAATTTAGTGAACACAGGAATTAAAAGTTGCCACTCAGCCTCCAGGCCCCTTAATTTGGATAAGAAACTCCGGAGTGTTTTTTAAAGAATAGTTGGGTTCTTTGCTTCCGTATTTCCCAACTTTTCCCCTTAAACAGAACTTGGATGTCTGAAGCAGAATTGAAATTGAATTCTAATTCTAAATCAAATTAATTCAATTAAATTATTTTTTAAAATTTAATAAAATGAATTCTAAATTAAAACCCTCTTATTTTGTAACAAAACCAGAAATCCAGGGAATTTTCAAAGACGTGACTGAGAACCAGTGACTGAACTTTATAATTTCCTCATTTTCTTGTTTTAGTTGTTCTCAGTGTGGCACAAATTCCTTTTCCTGATGGTTTCTTTCTCCGAGCAGAGCAAACCCAATTCTGCTCCTTTAGGCTGAGCTTGTTTTTATTCCAAGCATTTTTTAATAGCAAAAATAATGGGAATTACAGAATATGGTTTCCTGTTCCTAAGGGGAAGGGAGCAGCCAGGATTTGTAGATGTTTGGTTGAAAGGAATGAGAAAAGTCAGAGGGTCCACAAAAGATTCCAAAGTTTATTGGTAAATTACACATTTGGAGTGGGAATTGGTGTTGGATTGGTCTTGATCTCCCGGGATGAGCCCATGGAATGGGGTTTGGATAAAGGGTGGTGTGAAAGGGAAGAAAGGGAGGGAAAATGGGATAAAGGGAGATGCCCAGTGCTGGCTCCAGTGCCGATCCATCTGAAGGGGTGCAGGGTTCTGGGGCTCCTCTCGGGATTTGGGGGCACCGTTTCGGGATGAATTTTCCATATCCTGGAGGAAAAATTAGTTCTTGTGCACAGTCAGTTCTTCCAGACTTCCTGGGAATGGGCTGGAGGCTTTGGGGTCTGGGTGGTCTCGATCCCGCTGCAGTTCATGGGCACTTCCTGGCTCATTCCCACTCCTTGCTGGGCTGTGCTGATCTCCAGGAGCCAGGACAGGGGTGGCATTCCCAGAAAATTCCCACCTCTGCATGGCCCCTTTCTCCTGTTCTTTCCCAGGGAACAATCCCAACAATCTTTGGATGGCTCCATCCGGCTGTGGGTGTTTGGGACACACATCCCAACATACAGGGACGGAATCCCTGGGATTCTGGAATCTTACACCCAAATAAACACTCATTTGGAGTTTGATGAGGGCTATGCTCTGGAATTACCTTTCCAGATAATTTCAGTGGAATTTATTGGAATGGTTTCTTCCTTTTCAGCTCTCCTTCACCTTCAGAACAGGCCTGCTGCAAAAAAATTCCTTTTAAGTTCAGGAAAAGAAGATTCTCTCTATTTCCACATTGTCTGGATTTTAATCTGGGCTTTATTTATAATTTTTTACCAGGAATAAAAAAAAATATTCCAAGGCTTCAAAGCCCTATTTCAAGGCATTTCCATGTTGTCTGGATTATAATCTGGGCTTTATTTGTGATTTTTTTAACAGGAATAAAAAAAAAAATATTCCAAGGCTTTCTGCTTCCCAGGTTTCTTATTTTCCAAAACACAAAGAACAAGGAAGACTCGGCTGCGTTTCAAAGCTTTTTGCTGAAACCATTTGCTTTGGCATCAAATTTAATTCATTGAGCTGAGCTCAAAAGCTCCTCAAATCAACTCCTCTCCTGTCTGCAGTGTCCTAATTAATAAAGCTGCTGCCTATTAAAAGAAATCCATTTATTTGAAGGAAGAGAATTACAGTCTTGGCATATTTTCCCCTCAAAATCAATTTGCATTCACTGCTCTTCGGGATAAAGCAACTGTACTTTTAAAGCTCTGGCAGGAGACAACTTCCAATGGAAAATTCTTTTGGAAACATTTTACTCTGACAGCTTTATTAGGCCATGAATAGGGACTTGAGGCTGGGTTTAAAGTATTGATGGGTTTTAAGCTGCTGCATGAGCAGAGGCTGCTGAAAGCAATTCCATGAGTCAGTCCCAATATCCCGGAGTTTACAGATTTACTGGAAGTAACTTTTGCCTTCTCTCCACTTTAGACCTTTGCCACCTGCAGGAAGATTCTGTTACTCCAGAGGGACAAAGAATTCAGGAATTAAAAGTTGGGAAGTGAAACGTCGTGGGGAGAATTTCAAACCCAACGTTCAAATATTCCTCACTGATTCCCATTTTCCATGTGGGCTCTGTGACGATCCATGCTTTATTCATGTGCCAAAAAGTGATGTAGGAAATGCTCCTGGTCCTTGTGCTGGTGGTAGTGGCTGGAATACCATGGAACCATGGAATGGTTTGGGTTGGAAGGGATCTTAAAACCCATCTCATTCCACTCTGGCTGTGGCAGGGATACCTCCCACTGCTCCCAGCCCCAGTGTCCAACCTGGCCTTGGACACTGCCAGGGATCCAGGGACAACCACAGCTTCTGTGGGAATTCATTCCAGTCCCTCACCACCCTCCCAGCCAGGAATTTCTCCCAAATATCTGATTAACATCTCCCCTCCTTCAGTTTAAGGTGATTCCCCCTGTCCTATCCCTCCGTACCCCTGTGAAAATTCCTTCTGCGCATCACATCCGGCAGCTGGAAAGTGGAGGGAGAGCCCAGTGTTCCTCCTTGCAGGGATTTCTGCAAAGAATAAAGGAAAGGATGGAGCAAGTGACATCACAGAACCTGCAAATCTCCACAAAAAAGCCCTCTGGAATATTCAGACAACTCTGTGCCAGCTCATTCCCACAAAGCCATGTGGACCATTCCCTCAGGATTATTTTCCCAGAACAAACCAGCTGTGGCACAACAACTGTATTTTCACTTCTTGGAAAATCATGCAGGAACCATAAAACCAACCCCAAAAATATCCCAAATATTCAAATTCCTCATCCATTCAGTCAGATCGGTTTTATAGTGAGTTTGCATCCGTAGCCCAGTGAAGGTTATTTAAATTTATTGAATAAATGTTGGTTTCTAGCACCAACTAGAACCGAAATGCACTTGAAAGTTCACAAATCTCATTTAAAAATGGCTTTTGGGATGGGGGGAGGTGCCAGATTGTAAAACCGGTCAGAAATTCCTAGGATTTTAAAATTCCTTTTATATCTTTTCGACAGATACGCAGCTCAGTTAAGGGAATCATTGTTTTCCGCACATTTATAAGTTGGGAAGTGAGAAGAATCCATAATGATGATCCAGTCTTGACCTCGTGTGGAAGACACTGCAGAATTCCATCTCTTGCTTCCTTCCCTGGTGCTTTTCCAGGGACAGAGGAAAATCCCTAAATCATCCCAGGCAGGAAAAGTCTTTTTAACATTGTCTGGTGCAGAAATCTCCAGATCCACCAAAAAACAAGGACCATCTTTTGGATTGGTGCTAACTAATACCTTGGGATGCAGGAAGGCTCTTTATGGATACCTTTCCTAGGAAATATAATGGTCCAAATCCTAAATTATAGTATTGGCAAATCCTCGTGGGTTAAGGCTGGTGGAATGATTCCCTGCCCATGGTCCTGCTCTGCCACAGGCCATTGGAATTCCCAATTTTTCTCTTGGTGAGGCTGCATGCCCAGCTGGAATGGAAACACGTTCCCTCCTCTCAGCTCCTGGGATGAATCCTGCTCCTTGCTCAGACTGGTGACTTCCCACTGTTACTCCTCTCATTCCAGTCTCCAGCCTTTCATTCCAGTTCCTCCTTCCTCAACTGGATTAGAGGACTATTTAACAATTCAGGACTTCACTGGCTCTCAGTCTGGCTGCAGGGAATTTTTTTCTGACCTCTGAAAAGGTTTTTTGAGACCTTTTGTTCCCTTTTCATTTTTTTTTCCAACTGTCTTTTAAAAATAGAAGTGCCAGGACTCCTCCTCAGGATCTCCGTGGAGTCTTCCCAGTGCTGGAGGCAGGAATAAAATTCCCTCTCCATGTTTCCTGCAGCTCTCCCTGGGCACCCAAAGCAGCGGGAGCAGGACAGGGATTGTCCCGTGCTGGAACAGCTGAGGCCACTCTTCAACTCCCGTGTCCAGTTCTGGGATTTGGGAAAGACATGGAGGGGCTGGAGCGTTTCCAGGGAAGGGAACAGAGCTGGGAAGGGGCTGGGGAACTCCTGAGGGAGCTGGGAAGGGGCTCAGCCTGGAGCAAAGGAGGCTCAGGGGGCCCTTGTGGCTCTGCACAAGTCCCTGACAGGAGGGGGCAGCCGGGGGGGTCGGGCTCTGCTCCCAGGGCACAGGGACAGGAGGAGAGGGAACGGCCTCAGGCTGGGCCAGGGGAGGCTCAGGGTGGACATCAGCAGGAATTTCCCCATGGAAAGGGTGCTCAGGCCTTGGCAGGGGCTGCCCAGGGAGGTTTGGAGTCTCCATCCCTGGAGGTGTCCAAGGAATTCCTGGAGGTGGCACTCAGTGCCAGGGTGGGAATTGGGCACTGGAATTGATGACCCTGGAGATCTTGTCCAGCCACAATAATTCCATGATTCCTTTTTAAAAATTATTTTTGTCCCTTTCCATGCCAGAATCAGTTCTTTGAACCTTTCCCATTTTCCCTGGGCACAGGGAGCCAAAGCTGCTCCCATATTTTGGAAATAATCCCCTCCTCCCGTTCCCTGCTCTCCACTGCCGTTAACTCAGCTCAGCATCAGCCCTTGATGAGCAACCACGACTTTTTTAATGCCTGTTACAAAAATTCCATCACTTCCACCCAAAGCTCCTCATTCACCACATTTGTAAGCTCGGAAAAGAATGAAATCAGATTTGTCTGGCACGACTTATTTTTCATGGAATGCTGTTGACAGGAATTAACCATCTCCTTATCTTTTAATCCTTATTGATTTCCATATCAGATTCCTTACTGTTTTGCCTGGGACTGAGGGCAGATTAAGCAGCCTGGGAATTACTCGGATCATCACAACTGTTCTTTTTTCATTTTTAATGTTAAAAATTCCAACTTTTCCAGTCTTCTGGAACATCTTTTTTTATCACACTTATTAAGACTTAAGAGCAGAGAGGAGAGATTTTATGGAGCAACTTTTTTTTTCAGGATTCTTGACTGAAATTTATCTGGGTTTGTCTAAATTTCCCCTAATTTTGCCTTTTAAAAAATAGGGCTGTTGGATCCTGAAATGTTTCATCAATGCTTTGGGATATTGGAAATCTGGGACAGTGGGAATTGTCCCTGTCCATGGCAGAAGTTGGAATGAGAGGAACTTTGGATCCCTTCCAACCCCAATCATTCCATGATTCTGTAAATGTTTTATGTTTGTGTTTTTCAAAAATGATCTCAGGATATTCTCACTCCACACACACAGTGTCTGCAATCCCTGGGGGATGTGATCCTGGATCCCACTGCCCATTCCAGGGATTTCCTTGTTTTGTGGAATTGGAAAAGTGGCAGAGGAGGAGCATAGAGAGGTGGGAGTGAGGTGAGGAGCAGCTGCGCCGTTGGAAAAGCGTGATCCTCTTCCCACATTCCCGCTGGCAATTCCCTCCTTTGCTTCCCCTTCCTTTGCGTTCCCTATAATCCGGCTGTACCAGGATTTTGTGAGTGGGTGAAGAAACCTTGCTCGGATGATTTAATAAATAGTCATTATGGATAATAATATGTTATTAGTTGTTCATTTTAGGGCTTTGTCTCCCTGCATTCTCCGGGATCCAACACCGACAACTTTCTCCTTGATGTAAGTAGGTCATTCCTGATCCTATTCCCGCTCTATAATTACAGGAGGAAAATTAAAATAGCTATACATTTAATACAAGTCCCATTTCCCCTTCATTCCCCAGAATTTTTGTGTTGATAAATCTGCAGCTTGCACTGTTTATGTGTCACCCAACCCAGTGGCAGTGACCCAGTGCTGGAGTTGAAAGTTCTTTAGTTCTGGTAGATTAGCCAGCATTAATTAACTAAGATTAAACATTCCTTTAAGCCAGCCTAAAGTGGCAGCTTATTAAAGAGCATTTTCTGGTTGTTTGTTAGAGCAGACGGAAGTGACAGCGGAATTATATTTGTCCCATCAAACGCTTGACGAGCCGGATGTTTTCTGCTTAATTACAGCTGGATAATTTCATTGATTAAAATATCAGGTCGTTAAAGCGGTACATGGAGCTAAGAGACATCCAGGAATCCCGGGAAGGCAGGGAAGGGATGGGAAAATGCTGGTTTTACAGGTGAATTCCACTCCCTCCTGCTCAGAGCCTCGGCAGGAATTCCAGCACTTCCCAATCCCGGAAAGTGTCCAAAGCCAGGTTGGATGGGGGGGTGGAGCACCCTGGGATAGGGATTTAAGGTTCAACTAAAGGTCAGTGATGCCTTAAACCAAGCAAAAACCATGCTGAATATCAGAATTGTGGAATTATGAAGAGTGGAAAAGCCCTCTAAAACCATCCATGTTGTTAGTTTGGAAAGGGTTCTGTTTTTAAAGGATTAAGGATTTAAGGGAAGGGGACAAAAAGTTTCATTTTCTCCCCTTTTCATTCAAGGTTTTTGGGAATGCACTGGCAGGAACAAGCTCTGGGATCCGTGTTTGACCATGATCCCTGTGATGTGCCCCTGGCTCTCCAGGCATCTGTCTGGAGATTCCAGGGTGGAAGGGACGCAGGGTTACTCTGACAGATGGCCAGAAGGACTTTTGTCCCATTTATTCCCATCCCTGCACATCGAGTGTTTTTCGGGATAAACGGACTTTGCTGATTGAGGCGCAAAGCGGGATAAATAAACACCGAGGAGTTCCAAAAATCCTGGGAAATCAGAGGAATAAAGATATTCCTTCTCCGTCCATAAATTCCAGATCCCGTCAGGATAAAGACGCTGATAAGAACAGGCAGAGGGAGGATTTGCAAATTCCCTTGGAAAACTCCGAAGGCGCCATGTGGTGACGGTGCCTCGTGCAGGGCAAGCCAGCCGTGAAAACATGGGACACATTCCAGGCAGGAAAGGCACAGGGCCACAGAAATAACAGGAAAAGTGCCAAGGGTGCCACGGAAAAGCTCAGGAGCAGCATCGCAGTCGCCTCCATGGCTTCCAGCCTTGGCAGCTGCATCCCTGTTGGAAAAACTGTTCCTGCTCTGATTTTGAGGGTGGGAGATGTGACAGTCAAAGCTGGAAGATTGTCCTGCCAAAAACTGCTTCCTTGGAAGAGGTTGGAAAAAAACAAATCCCCACGTTGACTCCTGCATTGATCAGCTTTCCAAGGAAAGCGCATTTAGAGGGCCGGTTTTGTGGGATGATCCCACATTAAATCATTAGGAAAGAAGATCAGTGCTGGAATGCTTGGGAGGGGTTGGGGACTGAGTGTCAGGAATTTCTGCCTTCCAGGTGACACTGCCAGGCCCAGCATGTGACACTTGCAGCTGGCAGGGAAGCTCCCATCTTCCTTGTTTTTATCATGGAATCATGGAATGGCCTGGTCTGACAGGGACATTAAAGAGGAACAGCTTCCACTATCCCAGGCTGCTCCAAGTCCCAGCCAACCTGGCCTTGGACTCCAAACCTCCCTGGGCAGCCCCTGCCAAGGCCTGAGCACCCTTTCCATGGGGAAATTCCTGCTGATGTCCACCCCGAGCCTCCCCTGGCCCAGCCTGAGGCCGTTCCCTCTCCTCCTGTCCCTGTGCCCTGGGAGCAGATCCTGACTTTCCCCAGCTGCCCTCTCCTGTCGGGTAGGAACCAACCCCAATCCTATTACTCTGTGGTTCCCTGATCTTCCCCAACTCCTCCCTTGAAACAGGCAACAAAAGCCATGGAAAAGTTTGTTCTTTTTCCTGGGAAACCTTAAGCATGGTAAGAATACGTGAGGCGAGGCCAGGGGAACAAAACAGAGCAGAACTTTGAGCTATTTCTGGCTCCTGAATCATCTCTTGATGGCACCGGATCCTCTCAGAGAGGTTGCCAGGGGCCACCACGCAGCTGATGTGGCCTTGCCCTCAGCGTGGCACCTCCTGGCAGCTTTGGGGTCACTGCCACGTGCTGAGGATGCTCTCAAATAATGCAGGGACACGTTGGAAAACACTTTGGAACAGGGGAGGTTTAAAGTTTTTATGGGAAAAGCTGGAAGCTTCTGAAGTTTCTGTTGTCGTGTCCCTGCCGTAAAATCAAGTGGCAAAGGAGAAATCCGATTCCGTTTAAAAACCCCGGTGAAATCCATTTTTATTGAGATGTTAAAATACATAAAAAAGAGAAGATTTATGGGGTTTGCTGTTCTGGCCTTTCCTTACAGACCTCGTTAAAGGTTGTTCCCTCCCAGGGCGTGATTCTCCTGTCATCTCTCAAACCCTGCGCGGTCTAAATCCCAGAATTTATGTCTCTCACCCCATCCAAACCCTAAAATCCTCCGGCTCTCAGAGGTTTTATACCCATGGATTTGTGGGCCTTGACACCCAAGAGCTGCAGAACAGATCTGAGGCTCCTGATCCTGCAGTGCTGGATCTGCCCCTTCCTTTTAGTCACCGGTCCCGTGCCCTCTCCCAAGGTGAAGGAATTCCGCATCCAGGACAATCCACAGCTCCCTGTTCCTTGATCTTTTGGGAATTTTGTGCCTCAGTAACTCAGCTCTGACCCATTGGGGTCTTCCTACAAATCCAGGCGGGAAAGAGAATGGATGGGGAGCAGCCCTGGGAAGGACTTGGGGGTGGTGGTGGGTGAGAGATTCCGGAGAGGCCACGGAGCTGCTCCAAGGGCTGGAGCCAGGCTGGGAGAGCTGGGAATGTTCACCTGGAGAAGGGAAGGCTCCAGGGAGAGCTCAGAGCCCCTTGCAGGGCCTGAAGGGGCTCCAGGAGAGCTGGAGAGGGACTGGGGACAAGGGCTGGAGGGACAGGACACAGGGAATGGCTTTAAGCTGGAAAAGGGTGGATTTAGACGGGATATTGGGAAGGAATTCCTGGCTATGAGGGTGGGGAGGCCCTGGCAGAGGGAGCCCAAAGAAGCTCTGGCTGTCCCTCATGCCTGTGGCATTCTCAGGATTGGCATTTGGAAGTGCCTGATATCCACATTTCCCCCTGTTCCTACAGATCCATGAGGGAACAGTTTTGTCTTACTCGGTGTTTCCGTGTTCTCCAAAGCTGGATGACAGAATTCCTTGTTTTATTCAGCTCCATGATGAATAAAGGATCACATGTGATGAGTACATGATACCTTCTGAGCAGCATTTCCTTTCATTCCCTTTGTTCCTTCGGATCCTTTTCCTTTGATTCCGACAGCACATGAAATAATGATAAATTCCAGCTCTGCCAGGCTGAGGCTGGGGGTGTGACTGATTCAGAACTGGGAATTCTGCTCCCACCACCTCCCTGTGTCAACCTAGGGGCATTCCCAAAGTTCTTCCTACATTTCTATGGGCAGATGGTACTTTCCAAGGTCAAGGTGTGTCTTGGCATAACCAGAATTTTCCTTTCTCAGCACAAAGTGGCTGCTGGGGTGACAAGGGAAAGGCACATCCTGGATTTCACCATCAGAATGAACAGCTTGGAAGTGAAAGAGATCCCTGGGAAAGAAATGAGGGGTGGAAAGGAGGAAAAAACTCTGTCAGATATTGGAGAAAAATCCCATAATGTAAGGTTTGGAAAAAACCTCAAATCCCATCCCGTTCCACCCCTGCCATGGATAGGGACACCTTCCTCTATCCCAGGGTGCTCCAAACCCCATCCAACCTGGCCTTGGACACTTCCAGGGATCCAGGGGCAGCCCCAGGTTCTCTGGGAATTCCATCCCAGCTCATCACCACCCTCACAGCCAAGAATTCCTTCCTAAAACAATCAAATTAAAAAAAAAAAAAATCTTTCTGAAAATAATAAAATCAGGCTCAAAATCAAGCTTTAAAAATTCCCACATCCAGCTGAAAAATAATCCAATTATTTATTTAACTGTGCCCTCTAGGATTTGGAAGCTGCTGTAGGAATTCTGGATATTTGGGGCTGCATTCCCTTCATGGAATTGAAGTGACAGCTCTGCACAGCCCAGCAACAGCAATGGATTTGTATTCAGGCAGAAAGTTTGGCAGATACATTAATTGGGAAGCTCCTTGTGAGGATGATCCAGTATTTACTCTGGAATGACTGAAAAGGCTCCAAATGGAACTCTAATCCATAAAAGAGCTCTTGAATGATGTTTTTATAAATTCCAGCGATCCCTGACATGCCAGGCTGCAAATGAAAACTTCCAAGGAGGAGAAAGCCAAGGCTGGCGTTGGGATTCTGTGCGGTGGATTTGGCTGGGACAGAGGAATCACCGGCATTTTCACGGAATAACACAAGGAAGAGGTTTCTGAAGGGAATTTATTTGCAATGGAGATACCCTGACCCATGGAACAGCAGGGACACTTCCCACTGTCCCAGGCTGCTCCAAGCCTCAATGTCCAACCTGGCCTTGGATGCTTCCAGGGATCCAAGGGCAGCCACAGCTTCTCTGGGAATTCCATTCCAACCCCTCCCCACCCTCCCAGCCAAGAATTCCTCCCCAATATCTGACCTAAATTTTCCCCTTTTCCTGTCACTCCAGTTCCTGATGGACAGCCCCTCTCCAATTCCCTGTATCCCCTTCAGATCCTGGAGTTGCTGTGAGGTCTCCACACAACCGTCTCCTTTCCGGGCTGAACATTCCCAACTTTTCCAGCCTGTCTCCACAAGGGAGGTGCTCCAGCCCTGTTATTCCTCAGCACCTTGATGTGATCTTTAAGGATTATGTATGACCCAAACTGTGCCGTGGTTCTGTAGTGTCGTGATTACATTTATGTGATTACATTTATGTGCCAAGTCAATATGATCTGGTCAATGAAAGATCTTACCCAGAAAATAGAGATCACTGAGGGTCTGGAATTCCAGTCCCCCATGGATTGTCCCACTGTACTTTGGGATTTTGGGTTTATGTCCTAGGTTGCAATATCAGATATACTCTATTGCCATCTCCACATGCTGTTAAACAGGTGGGGCACTGTTTGTTATCTCCTGCCATGGCTCACCCCTGATAACTCCCTCTGAGTGTTATCTCTGTTAATGGGCCATCAAGAAACCACCTCATGACTCATGGAATTACCTCATCCCATTGTGAGATGCTCCACCTGGGGGGGAGGAGCCAAGCATTCTTGACTGAATATAACCTGGGCTTTGGAACTGCACCAGGCAGCCCTGCCTGCTGGATTCCCAGAGGACAAGAGCTACCACTGGACCTTCAGGTGGAGACCAGACCCTTCTACAGGATCAGCGCTTCAACTGAACCACTTCACTTGGACTGTTGCCACCACCCTGACTGACAGGGTGTCAGGTTGTATCCTGACTCTGTCAGGTTTTTTCCTTGTATTATTGCATTTAATTAATTTTCCTATTAAATTTTGATTCTGACTTGCAGTCTCCCACTGGTTTGTTTTCAAACTAGTACAGTTTAATATTCATTTGTGAGGAACATAACCATGAGCAAAACCCCCACAGTTGCTTTACAGACAATATTTAATCAGTTGTTCTGATTGTGTGGGGAAATGACCCAAAATAACCTGGAAACACAATGTTCAAAATTCCAGACCAGCTGGAATTGCAGGAGGGGACATAAATCCCTCAATATGCTGGAGTGGAGCATCTCAATGTCACCATGAAGCAAGAACTGGAAATTTGCTGAGTTTGGCTTTGTTTGTGAATTCCTTTGGGTTCCTGAGGTAATTCTGGAGTGTTATTTTAGCACAGTACAACACTTGGATTTGTGGCTGTAATTGCAGAGGGATTTACGTGGAAAAGGCACACGGATCCCAGGAATTTTTGCTAACCCTGTGTTAAGCTAACAAAGGAAATTCTTTGGCCTTTGATAAGAGGCAGCACAGTGCAGCCACCACAGGGCATTTTTTTTGTTCATTCCTTTCCTGTATTCCCAGGGCCAGGCCCACAATTCCATCGTGTCAGGCATGGCACAAATTCACAGCAATAAGATTCCTGTGGGCTGAACAAGACAAGATGGGTTTGTCCTGATTGTATTGTCACCTGCTCCCTAATCCATGTTATTAACCCTGGTAGGATCCCAGAAAGGTTCGGAATGGAAACAACCTTCTCATTCCACCCCTGCCATGGGTGGGGACACCTTCCACTATCCCAGGTTGCTCCAAGGCCTTTCCAACCTGGCCTTGGACACTTCCAGTAGCCTCTGGAATGTCAGATGGAGAGGATGCAGAGAAGTCCTTTGGGAATTCTCTGGTGTGAGAAGGCTCAGGATTAAGGTGCTGAGAATTTGGGCAGAATGATCCAAAAAGGAGCAAATAACAGTTAAAGATCTGTGGGGATAAAGGAGAACCAGGAGAAAAGGGAGTTGGGAAGAGGATGAGGAAAATGGGAGTTAAATCAGAGAGTAAACAGGAATTAATTTCCTTCATGAAAAGAGGATGAGGAAAATGAGAATTAAACCAGAGAGTAAAGGGGAATTCACTCCCCTCATGAGTAGAGGATGAGGAAAATCAAAGTTAAACCAGAAAGTAAACGGGAATTCATTTCCCTCACCAGCTCCCAGAGCACAGGACGCTCCTTCCATCCCCAGCAGCTCTGAGTCATTGTGGCTTTTTGGAGATTTATGTCCCTTTTTCCACAGATCCAGTTAACCAGCCCCTGAACAATTCCATGAGCTGCATGACCCAATCTGCATCCAGCCAGGCAATTTTCTCCCTGCATGTTCCCTAAATCCAATTGATGCTGTTAATAGGAAGGTGAGAATCCACCAAAGAGCAGCTTTGGCTCCTAATTAACCCAATTAGAGTCACTTTATTACTCAACAGCCCCCTGCTACTTCCTGCTTCCTTACGGATTTCATAAAAGTGCTGAATGTGTTCCCTGTTTCTGGAAATCCTTTGGAGCTGTGCATGGAGGAAGGGATACCTGGAGCAGACTAAGTGGATCAGGGAATTTTGGAGGATTTTCAGGGCTGGTTCTGTTCCATTTCAGAGCAATGTGGGTTTGGTGGAGTCACGGTTCAAGAGGCTGCAATTCCACCGGGGAAATCTTGGTTTGCTCCAGGAATTTAGCAGAAAATGCTGTTTTTGATGGAAGATTTGGGAACTGATGCCTCTTCCCACTGAGATGAACAGGTGGGAGATTTTTTTCCTTCTCTTTTTGCCTTGGTTTTCCATGAGGATTTTAGGATTGATCTGCTGTGCTCTGTGAATTATAAGAATAAATTCTCTGCAAGGCTTGGCATTCTTAAATCCCAGAATCCCAGAGGTTGAAAAAGACTCCAGGATCACCGAATCCAACCTGTGACCGATCCCCACCTAATGGAACAAAAATCCAGAAGATCAAAACAAGATGGATTCAAAACAAAGCCGCTTTCTTAAAAAAATCTGCAGGAAAAGTTTGTGTCCTTTGTAATTCCTGTTTTCCATGGGAAGACAGAAGTAGTCATGAGAACCATTGAAAATAAAAATGTCTCTGGCAATTATAATTTGGGAATGAAATCCTGCTTCATTCTAACTTTAGGGGAAATTTGGGAAACGACACAGTTTTGGCTGCTTATTTTAAGGTTCCCTCATCTCCTCTTAAAAAATGAAACTTCTCATTTGCTTCTTCCCTTGAAGAAGAGAAAAAATGGATAAAAATCCATGGAAGTGAGGTGGATTTATGAAATCCTGCACCTGGATTTATGCCAAAGGCCATTTATTTCCTGTGGAACATGGAGGAGAGGCACTTGCAGCAGGATTTACGGCATCAGGGACCCAACTCTTCAGGTTGGGGTGGGCAGTGGGGTTGGTCTGGGGGATGCCCCAATCTGCCGTTGGTGGGCATTTGCCTTTTGAATTTCCCCTTTTAATTCCAAGTTTGCATTGACTCCTTTCCCAGGGTGACCTCGTCAAGGATATCTCGTTCCCAAGGGACAGGAAACAGGGAGCTCAGCACTGATTCTTTCTTTGTAGCCACAATTATTAAAAATCTTGGTGAGAGCATTGGGGACCCTCAATTTCCAAGAATTTAAATGACAAAACCACATTGGCCCAAGAACCCTGCACACAGCGATGCAAATTCACCCCTCTTTCCCAGGAATTTTCTCTTTCCGCAGGGTTGGGAGGTTCTGTAATGTCTCAAGTACGAAATCACAGAATCATTAAGACCTCCATGGAAAAGACCTCCAAGATCATCAAGTCCAACCTTGGATGAAGTTTTTTGAATACTCCCAGGAAATGGTGACTCCACCACTCCCTTGAGCTTGAAAATCCTTTCCCTGCAGAAATTTTCCAGATATCCAATCTGAACCTCCCCGGCACAGCCGTTTTCCCTTTCCTTATTCCTTATTCCCTAGGAGCAGACCCAGTTCCCACCTGGCTCCATCCTCCTTCCAGGTGGTTGTGAAGAGCAACTCCCTGGAGTGGCAACAACCTAGCCCCAGCCAGGAGAGAGGAGCAGAGCTAAAGGTGAGTTTTGGGTGCTTATTTTGGGTTCTCCTCGCAGAGATGGAGATGTTGTGCCTGAAGATGAAGCTGGAACCCTGCTGTTAGAAGAAGGTTTGAAGCAGGGTATTTTTGTGAATTTTATGTGATTTTATACCCTTGCTGACTCAGTGAAAGCGGGAGAAGACAGAGATGGATTAGGAGGAATTCTCTCCACGATTTCTGAGTGGTTTCCTGCCCCGCCCTGGCCTCTCATTACTGTCACGATACAAAAACAAAGGGACACCAAAGAGCTCTTAATGAGCTCGTTGTGTACCATCTCCACCGCCTCAGGGCCTCCACATATTTGGGATGAAATTCCACCCAACCTAAGAAGGAATTATTTGGGTTAAAGGTTCCAATGGGTTCTGTTCCGTGGGGCAGCCAGAAAAATGATTGAGGAATCTCCGTGTGCTGGGCTCGAGGATCTCTCTCTGCTCAGCTCCAACACTGGAATTCTGGGATTCAAATCCCACTGGATTTATAATCAGGAACAGAGCCCTCTTTCCTTTCATCAGTCACTTCCCTTCCCTTAATTCCTTGACTTCATTTTCCTTAACCTTTCCTGAGCTGGAACCTTGGATTTTCCTCTTTCATCTCCATGAATCCCGGCGATACAAATCAAGGCACTTTGCCTTTTGTTGTATTTTTTTTTCCTGTCTGGGTATTGTTCACTTGGATGTCTGAGCATTTCAGAGGGAACAGCGGAGTGGAAAGATCAAAAGGCAGAGGGAGCAGCAGAAGGGGCAGTGAGGGCTCGAGCAGATGAAAAGACGCCGGTGACAGATGATGACAACTCGCGTGTGTCCCCAGCAACGTGACACGAGAGTCGTTCTCAGCAGGATTTGAGGAAGAAAACAGCGTTGCTTGAAGCAGACAAAACAAAATGGGGAAAAAATTGATAGGGAGAGAGAGGGAAAAAAAAGGAAAAAAGGCTGGAGCTGTCAGTGAGTCAGGATTTACGTTGTGAAGGAACTGCAGCATTTCCAGGGTTTTCATTCACAGCTCAGGCTCTTCCCTGAACTGCCTCCCTTCCTTTCCCCCAGCCAAATAGATCCATGAGCTATTCCCACTCAACGATTCCCACAACTTTTCTCTTTTCTAAGCCACAACTCCCCTCTCCAAGGCCATGTACAATCCTCGGAGCCCTTTCCACTCTCTGTCCCAAATAAATCCCGCCGGGAGCAGCTCTCCAGACCCACCTCCCTGTTTTCACTCGAGGCTTCTGTGCATCCACTCAGAGGGATTTGCCTGTGTTTGCCCAGGATTTAGATCCAGACTTTAGTGGCATTATAACAATTCATTTAGGAACATTTCACATCGGAGAACATCAACTGCTTAATAGGAGTCCCACTGTTCTGGAATTGCTCCTAAACTATTTAATGGGAACTGGTTTTTCCAGCAGCTCCACTTATATAAAAATAACCAATCAACCCCTTTGGTGAAGCAGCTTCAAAAATCCAGAAGCCTAAAAAAAATCCCAATTTCCATCGTTGAAGCAAGCAGGAAAACTCCCCACTCCTTGGGATGGGCACCTGGAAAATAGGAAGACGGAAGATGATGAGGTGATTATGGAAAGGTTGTTCATTCCATTGGATTAGCAGGGACAGGCAGCCAATTTTTTTGGAGGTAAATGCCTGACTTTGGGCTTTAAACAAATGGGATGCTCCCAAGAAAATTGTGGAAGGTCCTGTTTCACAGCAAAAAAAAATCCGGCGCAATTCCTTATGTTTCCTGTCATTTCTTCCCTCAATACAAAAGGATTATTAAAAAAATAAACATAAAGTTCTATCATGTAATGCCAAAGGGAATTCTGATGGGACAATGAGCAGGGATCCAGACAGAGGAAATTTTGGGATGGGACCATAGGATAATCTCCCAGGAGGAAAGGATGACTTCATTCCATTCCTTAGGCTAAGCACGACTCGAACCAACAATGTGAAATGATCCCTGGGATTCTTGCATTAATGGGCTTTATTGTCCTGTTTTATGATCAATTCCATTTCCTAGTGGTCCATATAATGCAATTGTGGGTAAATATTATCCATAAAAACACATGCCAGGGAGGAAAACTCAGTGCCATAAAAACTTAATGCCATGATTTTACCTTTGATGCCGAGTGCTGCACATTCCCTGTTGGGCTGTGCACTTCCCGTGCTTGGAACACTCTCAGAACTTCCCAAATTTTTTATTTTTCCTGCTTCTGGGAAGAGTTACATGGAGTGGAGCACTGCCAGCGGAACCTCATTTCCTTCCCTGGAAAAATCAAGATCTGGGAACGGCAAAGAGAGGGAATAAATAGATTTTGTGACATTTAACAGGAATGGAAAAGTGACAGCACCAGGAGCAGCTGGGACAATCCTTTCTGCCCATCCCCTGGAAAAAACACCTCTGGAAGTGTCCAAGGAACTCCTGGAAGTGGCACTCAGTGCTCTGGGCTGGTGACAAGGTGGGGATTGGGAACAGGTCAGACTCCATGGTCTGGGAGGGCTTCTCCAACCTCAGAAAATCTGGGATTCTGTGGTCCATGAAACTGTGACTATTTCCCTCGGAATTCACAACTCAGCATAGCCTTAGAACCCAACTAAACAAAAAATCCTATAAAAATTTAATTAAGGGAACTAAGGAATGTTTTGGGGCATATCCAAATAGAAATGTCTTCATCATCAACGGCTTTTGGGCCAGCATCGTTGAGGCTGTAAAATACCCAGGCATTTATTTTTCCTTCAGACACAAGGATAGGAACACCTTGAATTTATGGGATCGTATTCCTGCTCTGGACAAAAATTGTAGGAGAGTTTGATGTAGTGAATTATGGGATTAGGGAATGGTTTGGGTTGGAAGGGATCTTAAAGATTTTCCAGTGCCACCCCCTGCCATGGGCAGGGACACCTCCCACTGTCCCAGGCTGCTCCAAACCTCATCCAGCCTGGCCTTGGACACTTCCAGGGATCCAGGAGCAGCCACAGCTTCTCTGGGAATTCATTCCAGTCCCTCCCCACCCTCACAGCCAAGAATTCCTTCCCAATATCCCATCTAAAGCTGCTCTCCATGTATTGAGGCATCAGACAAGTTTAAAATAGGTTTTTTGTTGTTCCAAAATGGAGTATCTCACAATAACCCCTGGAAAATCTGCAGGGTCCAGAGCAAAACTCAGTGGAAAACTATCCAAGTCACCTGGCACAAAATAACCCTGCCCTGAGAAGTTTTGTGGGATGCACTGGGAATCCTTTAGGAAAAATCTTTGTCTGGAGCATCTTCAGAGTAGTTCATTCCTGGTATCCCAGTTTTTAATGGATCAGCCACTGAGAAGCTGAGTCACTGCTGTGTAAAGGGGGGAGATGCAGCTTTGCTTAGAAACTTGAACTTCAGAGACCAAAAGCCAAGACAGATTAATCCCACTGCATGAGGAACAGATACCGGTCAACATTCCGTGTTTCTCCATTGTCACCAGGAGATTCCATTGTTGTTTTTTTTCCCAAATTCCACAGCGATGGGAGGAAATGTTGACATCATCTCTAGGTCCTCAAAACCCAGAAATTCACTCTTCATGCCTTCAGATTCCTGCCAGGAGAGGACGGTTTTAAGACAGGTCTGGAATAAAACACGTAAAAATCAGCCAGACACCTTCTCCTCCATTCCTTGGGTCTGGAATCGAGCCCTTGGGAAGAGATTATCCAGGGAAAGGGGTGTGCCAGGAATGCCTTTTGATCTACTGGAGACAGACAGGAAAAACCCTTTAATCATGAAAGGTTTTCAAGGCACTCAACAGCTCTGATTTTCCTGGTAAGGAAGAGCAGATTTTCCAGCTGGTTTTCCTACTGGGAAGACATTCCCTGTCACAGGAATGCTTCAACCTCCACCATGTCTGACACAGCTTTGATTTGTCCCTCCAGAGTGAGGTGACCTGGATTTGCATCCACTGCTGAAGCAACAGGAAAGTGTCAGGACATGTTCAAACACTCAGGGAGGCTGCTCAGTGTCCGTGTTTTATTTAGGAAAAGGGAATTTTGGGCACATGGAGCAGCTGCTGCTCATTGCAGGGATGGATGGAGCAGCAGATTTGTGACCCTCCTGTCACACACACACTTCCCTTGTCCCTGAGCTGGGAAAAGCTGGAAGAATAAAGGAGATTAATGGCAAAGTGCTGGCAGAGGTGGAAAACCAAATTGTTTTCCCATCATTTTTCCCTTATCCATCTTGGATACCTGTGAGAGGGAGCTGGGATTTGCCCTGTGACCCTGTGTTAGCTTTGCACAAGCACGGAGCATCCCCAGCTCCATATGGAATCCAGCTCCAGAACAGATTAATCATCCCAATTAGGCTTAAAATGCTGGAATTGGTGTTCAAAAACTCCACAATTAATGGAGGTTTTCAGCTCCTGAGCTGCTCCGAGTCCGTGAAACCACCCCAGCTTCCCCTGGAAAATGAAATAGGAATGTGTTCCAGCTGATTTGGGAGCAGGGTTTGAAGCTCCCATAATAAATACAGAGTGAGACGAGGCGCTGAACAACGCTAAAAAACAAAATATTGATTTTTGTCTTATTAAGGGAGCAGCCTCTGCTCCGTGTGCAAGCAACGAGGCAGAGGAGCTGAAATAACAATGGAATGTGCTCCTGAAATTAAAGATCCCATCAGGAGCAGCTCCGGCTGGAGCTGAATTCTGCCAGTGCATCTTTACCTCTTTTCATTCCTGGATTTCAGCTGCTGATCTTATCTCATGATCCATTTTCTTTTTGGTAAAAAAGATGCAGAGCTGCTCTCTAAATCAGCACCTTCTCAATGCAGCCTTTTGTGGTGACCACAGCACTTGGGAAGCTCTTGAAGACCTAATGAGCCTCATCAGCGGAATTATTTTAATTAACAGGGAAACAGGAGCAGCCTTTGCATGAAGGATTTTCACTCTCAGGTGCTTTTCTCTTTTATAAAAATTGGGGTTGTAAAAACTGCCCCCAAAACGGAGCAAAGGCTCCCATTTTGAGGAGGAATAATTGAGATTTCAAACCAGTTTTTAGTGACACAACTTTTTAATCTTTACCCTATTAAAGGTTTTGGTGTTGGGCTGAAAAACCCATTTAAGTCCTGGGAAAACCCTACTGGAGAGAGAAATTCCTGCTTGGCTTTGGCCAGAGTGGGCAAATCCACCTGGAGAGGTGCAGGGTGCTCATCACCACTGCCAAAATCCCGTGTGGAGAGGAAATTCCAAGCTTTTCCCCAAATCCCTCAGATAAACCCATGGATCCTACCACCAGAGAAAAGCTGTGGGATAATCAGTGATGCCAGAAATCACTTCCCCACTGAGGTAATTCCATACGAGTGCAAGTTCCTGAGCTTTGGGATATCCTGGATTTGGATATCTGCACACCTGGATCTGTTCTCCTTCTCTCAAGAGAATATTGCTAACGAGAATTCCAATATGTCCTTTAATTTCTCATCCCAAACCATCTATTGTTCTCTGAGGAATTAACAAGGAAGTGAACATTGATTAAAATAACTTCCAGATGGAAAGACAATCTCCCCACTCGATTTTCATGGATTACATCCATACCGAGGGCAGAGAAGCAGCAGGAGCAGGACGTTGGACTGTTCCTCACATCAGCCAGAGGAAAGAAAAACATGGATTGAAAATAAAATGCTTTGGGATTCCTTGGTTTGAACATGGAAAACCAGAGAATCTTGGTTTAGAATCATGGAATTATGGAATGGTTTGGGTTGGAAGGGATTTTAGAGACCATTTTGTTCCAACTCCCTGCCATGGGCAGGGACAGCTTCCACTGTCCCAGGGTGCTCCAACCTCGTCTTGGACACTGCGAGGGATCCAGAGGCAGCCACAGCTTCTCTGGGAATTCCATCCCAGCTCCTCACCACCCTCACAGGGAAGAATTCCTTCCCAATATCCCATCTCTCCCTGCCCTCTGGCAGTGTTGGAAGCCATTCCCAGTGTCCTGTCACTCTTCGGAAATGCTGGAATTTAAGACACACAGCAGCTTTTAAAGATAAGGAAAACACAGCAGTGATAATTCCCAGAGCAGGGAGAGGAAGCCCGGTTTTCCATCCCTGTTCCATGGGGTGGGATGTGAACTCCTTGGAGGACCAGAGCCACCTTCCAGGCTGGACACTGGGACACAGGACAGGGGTCACTGCTGGGGGGAAGAGATATCCTTGAAGATCTGGAGAAATTCCCCAAACTCTTCTGTTGGAATGACCCTCCCTGTGTCCCAACCCCTCCAACTCCCCCACGTCAGCTTTCCCTTCCCTTTTCAGGGAATTTGACAGCTGGAACTTTTTCCCATGGAGCAGAGAAGGATTAAGAGTTGCTGGATGAGCCTCACCCATGCTGACACATCCCAAAATCTGGGCTCTCCATTGGTGACAATTTCAGGAGCAGCAGAGCACAGGATTTCCAACCCAAGCTGCAAACAAGTTGTTGGGATGTCAATAAAAATGGGATTTCCAGGAACAGATGGTCTCATCCATGAAAATTTAGAGATACAAATTTATGGAAGATTTGAGTGACCCCATGGAAATGGCCTCGGATTGAGACATAAATATCTTTAGAGAGATTCAGCCCAGGTATGAACAGATAAAGAAAGCCGTGGTATATATTAATTAATTATTAATTAATTAAAAGGTCTCAATTCTGCTTGTGCTGCCCAGGGCAGGTGGAGTCCCCATTCCTGGAAATGCTCAAAAAACTCGTGGATGTGGCTCTTGGGGATGTGGTTTCGTGGTGCCCATGGTGGTGGTTGATGGCTGGACTCTATCTTAGAATTCCTTTCTAATTTTATGGCTTTTAAATTCTAATTCCTGCTGATTTAATCAAGGCCAGGGACTTGTCTTTGTAAGGAGGGGCCTTGTCTGGTGATCTCCAGATCTCCTTGTGGTGTGAAGGGTTTTGTACTTTCCTCTGCCACAGAAAACCCCAAATCAGTCCTTTTTTAGTGAATATTTAACATCTGTTAAGCAGCATCTGAGTGACCCCAAAAGTGGTGTCACCAAGGCAGTGTCAGTGGAGGGAGCTCAGAATTGTGCTGGATCTACTGATGTTCTCGGATCTTCCCGGGAAATCCGTGTCCATCCCTCACCTTCCAGGCTCCCAGTTAAACCCAGCCCATCTCCAGACCCTTCCTGCTGCTTTCCAGGCTGCTGCCACTTTTTAGCTGCTTTTCCCACTTAGAACACCCCCCAGAGGCTTCTCCTCTCTCCATGGCTCTGTTAGATCCAAACAAATCCCAAAAAATCCTTCCTTCCCACAGCAACACCTTTTTAATTCCAACAAACTTCCAGAAAGTGAACTTCTCCGTGTGCCCATTTATTCCATGTGTCCTTTTTCTTTGGACAAATCTTCACCTCCTTCCAGGAGGACATTGAAAAATCAACTTGAATCTAAATACAGCTGGGGCCACCCCAGGCACTGAAAATCCCCACGGGAGCCGAGATAATTATGGAAAATCCAGCTAATAAAGGTAAATAACTTCTCCACGAGTGCTTTATAAATATCCAGGGGAAGGCAGATGCACAGTCTGGTTATTCCATGGATGAATGGTGGCTGCTGATTGATTACAAAGCTCCAGTCAGGATCTGATCAGCTCAATAACTCTGTAATCAGTCTCTTATCTCAGTTTTGCCTGATTAAAATTGCTGCACAAGTGGCTGTTCTTTCACACTATCCTTCCCTGAGGGAATTTTTATGGACCACAGCAATGGGAGATGTTTTTAAAACCCAAGGTTTGCTCTGTGAGTTGCCTCCTTTGTGTTTGAAGGTGTAATCTGGGTGTGGAGGTGATTGGGAAGATGTGCTGATGTCTTTCCAAACAATTCCATGGGTGAGGGATGAGTGTTGATGTCTTTAAAATGGATTTTAATGTCTGTCCCCACTTCCAACCCAGGTTTATTCCAGAGCCCGGACAGTTCGGTTCCTGGAACGAGCCAGAATTTCAGAACTTAGGGGGAAAAGGTCACGTTTAAGGGTGGAATATGTGGCAGGTGGTTCGGGTGTCGCTGTTGAACCGATAGCAGAGCGAAGGGACACACGAATCTTGAGAGAATGCTGAGAGAATTTACTTAATTAATAACAGGTTTATATACACACGAGAAGACTGTTCAGATTGCCTGACAATCATCCACCCCCCGGGATTGATTGGCCCAGGCGTTTGACTGCCTGTTTCCAAAAGCTGCTCTCAGTAACATGGAACTTGTCTTATATTTAGCAAACTTCAGTAGAAGACGGGAAGAATTCCTGTGGGACAGAGTCTGTGCTGTCAGTTCGGGAAGGCTGCACCTTCCTGGTACCCGAGCCATGGGGAAAGGGAGAGGGCACCGTGCAGCCAGAGTTTGGGATAAAAGGAGGCTGCTCCCTCGGAAACCCGAGAGAGAGAGAAAACCCCACAGGCTGTGCTCCAGGGACTCTCTGCCTTTATTGGAATAAAGTTCTGTCAGGAAAATTAATCCACGATGCCAGAGGTTTATGTCCAAAAAGGACACAGAGGGGTCCTGTAACTTCATTTGAATAAAGGGAGAGGCCATGGGCATTTCCCATGGGGTCTCTCAAATTGCTGGAGAACGCAGCCTCCTTTTCATCCTGATTTCCCAGCTGCATTTCCCTCTCTCTTTCCCCATTGGCTGAGGTACTTGAGATGTACAGACTCCCCCAATCATCTAATACAGACCCCTTTCACTTTGTACCTCTGTTCTTTTTCTCCAAGTCCAGGGATTTAGCACCGCCTTGGGTAACAGTCTGCGTCAATGAGCGGAATTCCTCTGGAATTTATGGTTCCTCCCATTGCTTCTTTCACATCTCAGTATCTGGCTTTATCTCCCACAGTTTGTCTGTAAAGACACCTCCCTCTCATTCTTTCAGCTGCAGGACTCCTCTGTCTGCTTTACGGCTATTCCCAGCGGGATTTTCCATACAAAGGCTTGTGGTGTGTTGGCCCAAACGGGGTCCAGGGAATCTTGGAGGTGCGGTTGCTCAGGACTGAAGGGGAGCTGTGACAATTTTTAGGATTAATAGGGCGTTGCAGCACCTGGATTAAGGACTTTTTACTCTGTGACTTTTTAAACCCAGATAGCCCCAAAGCTGTGGTACGGACACGAGAAAAGGCAGCAAAACTTCAGCCAGACTCGGAAAAGGAATTGGAATTGCCTCTGGATGTTAACCAGGGCTGTGCCAAGGGAATTCTGGTGCTAAAGTGTTTGACCCTTTGGGGAAGGAGTGACCCCATTGTTTGCTCTAAGGCTGTGGCTTTGATGGGAACTGATGGCAGAACTGTTAAATCAGGAATTTTGGTAAGAAATGGAACAGCTGAGTGAGATCTTAAAAACCAGCAGAGAGTTTACAGCTGCACTCAGTCTAAGCCAGCCCAACATTTGGGACCAGGGATTTTAAGAGATCCTGGTTGTTGCTGAAGGTCTCCATTTTGGAAAAAAGGAATGTCTTGACTCTATAGATCCTGGGGCTGCTCCAGGGATGTGAAACCTGGGGATATTTTTAGTCTGGGCTTTCACAGAGCCACAGAATTTTTAGTGTTGGAAGGGAACTCTGCAAATGATCCAGTCCAAGGTAGGTGCCCCAGGAATGTGCCCAGATCGGTCTGGAATGCCCTCCCTGTCCCTTGGCCCTGACAGATCGGTGACAGTGCCACTCCTGTGCCCTCCCCACCACCTGCTGGGATCTTGTTTCTCATGCCACAGAAAAGGTGGGATGAGGGAGTGATGGTGACACCAAACTGCTCCTTCTGCTGACTTCACCATCCCAGCAGCTCCAAAAGTTTGGGAAAGGCCATTTTCCCTTCCCAGATTCCAGGCTGAGTCCCTCAAGCTCCAGCACTGCTGGCTGAGGTGTTCCCATGTCAGGTGTGTCCATATGGAGCCAGTGTCAGGACCAGGACCCTTCCCAGCAGGATTTGGATGATGATGCATCTCCCTCACTGGAATTCAGTGGGAATGAAGAAATCCAAGCCTTTTGGGGAGTCCTGAGGAGTTGGACACCAACTGGACAAATCATTTTAGGAGCTATTTGGGTGGTAAGTGGAGACTGCTCTTCCAAGCCTTCCCACTCTGAAATCCCACGGAATTTCCCAGGGCAGGCAGAGCAGCTCTGGCAGAAGATCCAGAGGAAAATCTTCCCATGGTGCAAAAGGAAATATTTTCCCATCACAAATAGAAGAAAAAAGGGAATTTTAGAACCGTGTTGGTCCCAAACCTGGGAGACTTTCTGGATCCACGCCTTGCACAACACATGGTGTTTAATTTTGGTAATTAATTGGTTTATTTGAGCATCTGGATCCCTCCCCACAGGCTGGCTACAAGTCCATAAAGGCCTGGATGGATTATCCAGGGAAGCAGCATTCCCAAAGGTTTTGGTGGCACAGAGTCCCTTGTTTCACCTACTTCCCAATTAATTGGGCATTATTAATTAAGCCATGACAGCAAGGAGCTTGTGTCACCTCCCGCTACCACCAGCCTCAGAAACTGGGGTTGGGAAAGGGGCAGATTCCAGATTTCCAGGTCTAAGGCATCCCCACTCTGCCCTCACCATCCAAATTTCCTGCTGATTTCGTGGGAGGAGGCAGGAATCCCATCAGCAGCTCCCGGTTGTGTTTCTGGATGGGAGTTGCTCTTCCAGACTCTTCCACATCTTTTCTGTCCCAGCTGATTTTACCCAATATTTTGTTCTCCATCCAAACCTGCTCCTGAAACAATTCCCAAATTCCTCTTCCATCCTTGCTCAGGGTTTTGCTGTTTCAAGGTCACGAGAATCCACTCTGCTGCAGCGCCGGTAATTTATTCACTCCGAGGATTTTTAGAGCAGAGGATTTGAATAAGGTTAAAAATTCCACCCTTTCTTCCTTATTAGAACTGAATCCGCACTGAGCATTGCCGTTTTTTTTTTTTTTCCCCAATTAAATGCAGTTCTCCCTTTCTCAGGCAGTTTCAGAGTCCTCCAAAGACAGGAATGGAAAGTATCAAACCCCAGAGAAATTCGGGACCTGTCACATAATTGGGAAAGGGATTAAAATATTGCTGGATCTGACTCGATTGCTCCACAAGGCTCTTGGAATCTGCTCCTCTGGAGTTGCTGCTGCTTGAACCAGGAGACAGAAAGGAAAACTCAGCTTTGATTCCAAAAAAAAATGTCACAAGAAAAGTTTTTCTTGGGAAAAACCTTGGACGTGAGAAACATGGGAAGTCTCTGAATAAGAGAAAGATAAGAACTGGGTGGTTTTTCTGGTTAAAAAAATATTAAAAAATTTAAATCTGAAGATAAATAATTGTTTTGGATAATTTTTGAAAGGTTTTGTTTTAATTCCAACACCTAATTTGGAGAGAGCAGGAACAATGGGATAAATAAATGATATTTTTCCCACATTTTGCCTGGACTCCAAGCAGTGAGGGACTTACAAGGGAAATAATTTCCTTGAGCTCTTTTGAGTTTTTCAAGCTGTGTGGGAAGATCCAGGGAATGCCCCAAAATTTGGGTGTCTCTTTCTGGGGAATTCTGTCTTTGTAGGGCACTGACAGGTAATGATCCAACATTCCCAGAGTCAGGTGGAATCACCACTTTCCAAAAATTTTTTTAACTTCCAATTCACCAAAAACTTGAATTTTTTGATCCCTCAACTGGTGCCAGACACGATGTCCCAGACACACCTTTCTCCCACGTTTTCCACGGATTTTGGATCAGAATTCCAAGGCAGGTGGGACAATTAGCAGAGCTCAGCCTTCAGAACCCCCACAACTCCTTCTGGCCCCAGTTCCTGCTCCGGGAGAACTTCCAAACCTGTTCCCTTCATATTCCCTCGCTTGGAGGTGTTCCCTGTGCCGTGTGGGATCTCATGGAATGGGTTTGTGTTGGAAGAGACCTTAAATCCCATCCCATTCCACCCCTGCTGTAGCAGGAACTCCTTCCACTATCCCAGCTTGCTCCAAACCCCTCAAACACTTCCAGGGATGGGACATCCACAAAAAACCTGGATCCTCAGCCTTTCCCTCTTGCCCAACTCTGAAGTGAACGACCCCATGTTATTCCCACAATGGAAAAGCTCACTCTGGAGCTTTTTATAATGGAAAAAAGGCCAATTTTAATCAGGATTTTAATGGGCTCCCTTATTCCTGTCCTGAGCAATCTTATTCCAAGAGTGTCTTGGAAGAATTTCCATGAGCTCCAGAGGATCCATTCCAATGAGGAGCTGATTCCAGAATAGATAAAGGATTTTAATTAATGATAAACTTCCTGCTTTAAAAAATGAAATTCTGATGGTGGTGATATGATCCCGCCTTGGGATCATTTCCCATTTGGGAATAGGAGACTGGGGAGAGATCAGGGATACAATGGAAAAATGGGAGTTAAGATTCAAAGGCACAAGGACACTCCAGTGACAATAAAAATCTTTTTAACAGCAGAAAATATATCAGTTTTATGGCTCTCTCCCTTCTTCCCCAAAAATTCTGGGAATTAAGTCGTACTCAGTGCCATAGGAAGAAAAAATCGGAGTTTTTGCTGTTGAAACTTACTGTTCTTTGCCTGGATAAATGGAATTTGGGAGTTGAGTTTCCAGGGGGACTGATATTTAGGAATTCAGAATTTGCTTTCTGGATTTGCTGTCTCCAAGAAAATTCTTTTCAGTGGATCCATTCCTGACTGGATGATGGGAAAAGTACTCAAAGTGAGCTCAGTGGGTAAAGAAAAAGATGGAATTTATTTTACAAGTGGATTTTCACACATTTTTTGTTAGAAATCCATCAGAAATCCATGAGAATTTAAATGCTTTAAAAATCTGCTTTTCAAAATCAGAAGGAAAAGGGGAAATGTCCAAATCTACTGCAACAAACAAACAAATCCAAAGGAATTCTTATCAGGGAAAATATGAATGTAATATTCAATGTTAAAAGTGAAAATTACACAATTTCTGGATTTCTCCTCAATCCAACACAAAGCAGGAGGTGAGACAGGAATATAAAAATCCACTGTTCCCAAATTAACTCCATGAATAAAACCCAACATCCAGAAGATAAAAGGAGTCAGCACAATGGAAAAAGTTTAAATCTTTTGATCCCATTTTCCCTGAGAAATCACTAAACTTGGCTCCCAATATTTGTATTTCCAGGAAACACAGAATTCCTGCTGGAAAACCTGGTTTTCCGTGGTCACTCCAGTATCCAATATCCCAGGTTCTCCCTCATCATGAGGAAAATCAGCAGAGCTGGGACTTAATGACGCTGATTTTAATGAGACTTTTGAAGGAACAAATTCCCAGGATCAAGGGAATTTCAGTGGAGTGAATTGTTCAGAGCTGATCCCCCAGCTCAATAAATGAACCTTTATGGAAAACTCCATGATTCCTATTTTCCCATAGAAAACACGGATTCATTCAGGTCTAAGCCATCCTGCTCCATCCATCTTTTTTTTCTCTCATTCCAGACTTTTCTCAGGACATGAACAAGGGGTGAAACCAAGGTGTGTGTGAATAAACCCGGTGCCACTTCCATTCCCAGGAATCCCATCGAATTCCATGACAATTCACACCGCTGCCATTGGATTCCTCAGCTGTTCCATAAATATTCCTTTATGGGAAACCCAAGGTCGGGTGCCAGGAAATCAGCAGAGCTCCATTGAGCCCAGGGAAAGGGATGGATTTTCCTCACCTGAGGTTTTTTTTTTTCCCTGGATATTTATTCCCAATGATCTGGGGATACAAAAAAAGGGAAAAGATTGAGGCGGCTTTGTGGATCTCCATCCATCTTTCCCATCTTCCCTGAATTATCCAGGCATTAGTCAGGAGGAAAAAGAATATTTAATGAGCTTCTCTCTCCCATTCATTTATTAGTTGATTAATTCAGTCCCGCAGAAGGTGTGGAACATCTCTCCTGGAAAAATTAAAGGCCTTGGATGTGGCTGAGGAATTTTTGCTCCCTCTGATATTTAATTTATAAACAGTTTTTCCAAATATTTCCAGCAAATTGTTCTTCCAACAACATTATTTTACCCCTTCTTGGATTTAGGTGTTGCAGCCACTGGATAGCCAAGGGAAAAGAGGATGGATACAAAAAACTTGGAGATTTTATGGAGGAAAACAAAGGATTTAAATAACTCCTAAAGAATTTTTGCATTGTTCTTTCTGAAACCCCCTCACTTTAATTATAGAGTTCCCTGGCAAAGTGAGTCATGTTCTTGGAATTAAATCCTGAGCTGATTTTAATGCTCAGGGCTCCTCGGTAATTCAGTTTTAAAGGTCCCACATGTTGCTATTTTGGCCAGGAAAATTTACTTAATTTGAAAAAAAAAAAGTCCTTTGTTAGTTGTTAGGAATGTCCCCAAATGATCCATTGGGCACCTCAGCTGGAAATTCCCAGTTTTAAACAAATGCAGGGATGACCCCATTGTTGTGACTGTGATTGAGCAGAGTCTAAATTGTGGGTTCATGTTTATTTCAGCATCTGGAATTGCCAAATAAATCCTTTAACTTCATCCCATTTTCATCAGGAGCTACCAGAAAAAGGAAATTTTTAAGGATTATACGTGTCAGGAATTTTGGGATGGTGCTCAGCCGCTGGTTTGGAACGAGGCACGGAATTTGATGCCTTAATTTATAACATTTACCAGGGATTTGTGCACCAAGATAAAAACTGGAAATCTTTGTTGGAAGTGTGATTAGAAGGAATATTGGAGTTGGAAGGAATTGTGGTTTCTCCTGATTCCAAGTTGTTATTGGGAAAGGCTGAAACACCAATTAACAAACATTGCCCAAAATTCATTTGGAGAATATTAAGTTATTAAAGCCCAGGTTAACATCTGGCTTTTCCTCAAATGGAAAGGGAAATTACATTTCCAGGTTTTCATTAATTTGGAATTTCATTGTTGGTTAAAACCCCCTGAATTTCCAGGTCTGCAGCTGCTCCAGTATCAAGGATGGATTTTTCCTGATGGGATTTGTGGCTGTCCCAAGGGAAAGGGATGAACCTTGTGCTACCCCAGCCCTGATAACTGTTATCATTTTAATCAGATTTTGAGGAAAAAAAAATGCCTGAAAGCAAAAACTAAGATACAAGTTTTAAATATAGACCAGGACAAAAAATTGGCATCTACGCCTCCACATCCTCAAGACAAACTGATAAAACACGGGAAGAGAAGGAATAATTAGGGATAAGCTTCCCATAAATCTGCATAAAACTGGATCTCTGATCCATATCTTGAGATTCCCTGAGCCAGAGGGAGTGGAGAGGGAATAAAGATGAGCCCAGGGAGGAGCCCTGAGGGCATCAGAGCGATCTGATTGTGTGGAATTGGGGTGGATCAGCAAAAAAGTGGGAATATGAGGAATGTAGAAGGAAGAGAAGAGATGGTGAGGAGTTCAGGATTGGGCTGCTCGTGGTTGTATCCTCAGGGAGGTTCTGAGCTGAGAGTTTCCCTATAAATCACAGGATGGGGACTCTCACCAGGAGTGGGGTAAAAATGGAACAGTGAAGTTGCCCTGGCTGTAAAATTATTCCTTTCTACCCCTCCTTCCCATTCCTGGAGCAGGGAATAAAGGGAGCGGGGAGCTGCAATGGAAGTGGGGAAGGTTCTGGAGAGTCACTCATGGGAAGAGAGGCTGAGGGAGCTGGGAAAGGGGCTCAGCCTGGGAGAAAAGGGGATTGGTGGGACCTTGTGGCTCTCAGAAAGAAACGGCCTCAGGCTGGGCCAGGGGAGGCTCAGGGTGGACATCAGCAGGAATTTCCCCATGGAAAGGGTGCTCAGGCCTTGGCAGGGGCTGCCCAGGGAGGTTTGGAGTGCCCATCCCTGGGAGTGTCCCAGGAATTCCCGGAGGCGGCACTCAGAGCTCTGGGCTGGGGACAAGGTGGGGATCAATCAAAAGCTGGATTTGATGACCTTGGAGCTCTTTTCCAACCTCAATGATTTTTTTTTCCGTGATTCCATGATGAGCAAAGATCCTTGCAGGACCCCTTAAGTGACAAGTCTGAGGAGTTTTCTTCTTTGAGTCTGTCTAAGGAATTACAACTTCAAAATCAGGATTCAGGGAAGCACATCAACATTCCATGCAGAAAATCCATGTGTAAGTGCTTTGCTGGTTCAGGGCTGAATGAATTTGTAATGATTTTATTAACAATGCCTTGGACAACGTTTCTGCATTAAATTCTAAACAGCAGGTTTGATGAATTCAAACAATTACCTCGTGCATCAACAGCATTCATTACAATTAATTATTACCTGCTCACTTTTTATGAATGGGCTGGACTGGGCAGATTGCTCAGCTGGAGTAAATCAGGGATATTCCAGGAGTGGAAGGGAATGAATTTCAACCTCTGAGGATCTCAGAGAAGTTTTTAGGAATTTCAGGTGAATCCCAGATTAAAGCAGGAGCAAAGTTGGTTGGCTGGGATCTGGAATAAGCTGGAAACACAAAAATCAGGAGTTCAAAGCATCGTGCTGGAGGTTTAATGGGTTCTGCTCCCAGCTCCAGCAAAGCCAGGCTTCAGTGGGAAAAGCCAGGATCTCACTGAAAAATGAAATGGGAATCTCAGGAATTATTGCTGTTGTTTGTCATTTATTAATTGTGCAAAGGGAGTTGTGCTCTGAGTCCCACCTCACCCCCAGGAGATATCTAAATCTAAAACCACCCCTCTAACCCCCTCCCTTCATTTGGACATAAAAATAATTTATGATTTCATTCACAAAATGAATCAAACTCCAGCTGTGCCACAAATTTCAGTCCTTGCTCTGTGTCTATCCCCAAGGACAATGGAGTGGGATTGATGCAATCCTGGAATTCCAACCTCCCTTTGGAACTCATCACTTGCTGAACTGCAGCAAAACAAGAGGAAAAGGCCTGAAGTTGCTCCATGGGATTTTTTGATTGGCTGTTAGGGAAAATTCCTTCGTGGAAAAGGTGATCAGATATTGGATAGGCTGCCCAGGACAGCGGAGGAGTCCCCATTCCCCGGAGGGATTTAAATCCCTGTGGATGTGGCTCTTGGGGTCATGGGCAGTGGTGGCCTTGGCAGCACTGGGGAAGGGTTAAACTCCATGATCCCAAAATCTTGTCCAACCTAAATGCTCCTGTGGTGGAATTTACCTTCCTGGAAGGGTTAATGGAGGCTGAAAAGGAAAAATTCCATCCCCACACCCCAGTTCTGCCTGCCCTGCTCAGCGTCTCTATCCCTGAGCGGGACTTCCCGGGAATGGCTCCTTTCTGAAGCCTCAGCTTTGCAAATATCACGCAGGTTAAGTGCTCCAGTTACAGGATTATTATCCAGGCTATTCCCTGGAGCAGGGCATGGAGTGGAGAAGCCGGATAATCAAGCAGCCCGGAATTCTCGGCGCTTTGCAGGCAGGGCCAGGCCCTGCCTCCCCTCCGTGGGGAGCGCTAATTGGAGCCGCGCCTCAGCTCCATGACAGGATGCCAATGGTGGGCAGGAACTCATTTATCAGCGGCTGGAGCGGCTAAAAAGGATGGATCTGCTGTTGTTCCCAGCGTTCCTGGAGCAGGGACACCAATAATCCATGGGAGCAGTGGCCCTGCCCAGCACGAGGGGCCTGCAGCTCCCGGTCTGATTAGATCCCACTTGTTCTCCATTAATCTGCTTTAATGAACTTCCCGACCTTCTCCCTCACTCCAGCCGCGAGAAATTTCCTGAATAAATCTCGCCCTGCGCCGTAATCCCATTTTCCAAATAATCCCAATAACTCACGGGGGAACATTTACAACGTTAGGGCTGGAAAAGAAATTAAGTGACAGACACGGAGGCCGCTGCTGTGAGTAATTAATTGTGGGGTCCTCGGTGATTCCCAGCTCTGATTCATGAGGAAAACCGGAAACGAGGATGTGGAGCGAGCTATGAAATCCCATAAAAATTTATGCAGATGCCTCCAACAAATTTGTGCCATCATAAAGCAACCAGGAAAGGTCTTATTTATGGAGCGTGGCATAAATCAGGAGGTTTAGCGGGATCTTATAACAAAGGGAGAGTAATTAAATGCCTGGGAATCAGGGGCTGGACACCAGTGAAAAATGTCTGGAGAGGAGCAGTTAATAGAGGATGTCAGGGTGTGTTGCTGGAGAAGTTCATGGATGTGATTAAATCTCTTTTTTATTTCTGCCCATAAATCAAATTGAGCTCAGGTACCGAACTCCACGTCTGTGAGGAGGGAAGGGAGAAGAAGGAGTCGTGTCTGGAGAGGTTTCAGGGAAGAGAAAAAAGTGGGAAAGAAAAGGATGCAGGAGGGGTTTTTATGTCTTGGATTGGAGGGGAAAAGGGGATGTTCAGGAAATATTGGAGCAGAGACTCAGGGAATGGTTTGGGCTGGCAGGACCTTAATGATTATTGGACATTGGAACAGTTTGGTGTCATTTAGGGTCTTTTCCAACCCCAAAATTCCCTGTTTTTAATGGATATGGGGTGAGGAGTGCTGTGATCATGTTCAGCTCTTCAGGAACACCTGGATCCTTTGTGGACAGGATTTTCCCTCCTATGCCATCCTCCTCTGCCATTCCCAGGCTAAATTTCACCCCTCTTTGCCACCTCCAGCATCTCATTCCCATTTCCTTCCAGGGAAAGGCACTTCCAAGTGAAAAGGCTGGAAAAACCTTCCAAAAGCAAAGAACAAAAACATTCTGAGCCAGGAGAACACAAAGTTGATTATTTTGGAATTTTTCTGTGTTTCTCCCTGGAGGTTTCCTTCAGTCTGGGGTCTCCATTTGGGGAAAACAATTGGATGATCCCATTTTTTTTTTTAGGATGTCTTTGTCCAACCAACACTTCTTTCCCCCAGTTTGGCCCAGTTTGGACCATCCTGCCTTTCATTGCTCATTTCATTTAATTCAGGGAACATGGGACAAATTCCATTATTTAATTAATTAAATTATTTATTCATTTTCTACTGCTTCTCTGGCCTTTTTTATTTTTGGGTACTTCAATCTGGTCACTGGAAAAATGAACAGGATTTAATGCCCAGCGTAATATTTGATATTTAAGGAATTTTCTACTCACAGAGCACAGACTGACCAGATTTTTAAGAATTATTTAATCCAGTTGTGTGGATTTTTGGAAGGAGAAGGTGGCCAGATCTTCCATTAAGTTTTTCCTGTGCATTATTAATCACTCCTGTGAAATAGAGGGAAAATAAATCAACACACCATCCATTTTTATTATTTTGTGTTTCGTTAACAATTTTAAGGAATAAAAGGTGAGAACCTTCTCACCAGGCATCCCTGCAATGATGCTTCAAAACAAGATTTTCCTGAGGGATTCAGGCTAGAAAGTATCAGCAAATTGATTAAAACTTCCCAATGAGGGAAAGGAGGAAAGAGAAATTTTATCTAACATTTATTTCTCTTGATTTCCTAAGTTTTATTAAAGAGAAATTGGATTTCAGGTGTTACCTGGGGTGGATTTACTCTCAAATTCATCATGTTCTGTTATTTTATCAATTTTATTTCTTTCCATTTCACTATTTACTTCCCAAAAGTTATAAAACAAGAATCCCCAAAGAAAAATCATCCAGTTTATGGTAGAATTAGGGATCTTCTAATAATTATTTTGGAAACCCTGAAGAATATCCACTGGAATAAAAGGAGTATTTTAATCACATAAAGATGATTAAATTCCAGTAATTAACCAGGGGTCCTGTTTTATATGGTGGGATCTTCTGGCAACAGGATTTTGCTGTTGGAGAAGGAATAGGTACTGAGGATTCTATGGAATATCATCATGGAGTTGTTGAGTTTGGAAAAGACCTTTAAGATCACAATGAAGGCTAAAAAATCCACATTCAATCAAGGCAATCAGTGCAGTGAGAGAATTCCAGAATCCTGGAATGGTCTGGGATGGAAGGAATTTAAATCCCATCCCGTTCCAGCCCCTTCCATGGGCAGGGACACCTTCCACTGTCCCAGGGGGCTCCAAGCCCCAATGTCCAGCCTGGCCTTGGACGCTTCCAGGGCTCCAAGGGCAGCCACAGCTTCTCTGGGAATTCCAGCCCAGTCCCTTCCCACCCTCCCAGACAGGAATTCCCAATTCCCAATCTCCCATCCTTCCCTGCCCTCTGGCAGTGGGAAGCCATTCCCTGTGTCCTGTCCCTCCAGCCCTTGTCCCCAGTCCCTCTCCAGCTCTCCTGGAGCCCCTTCAGGCCCTGGAAGGTGCCCAAGATCTCCGTGGATCCTTCCCTTCTCCAGGTGAACATTCCCAGCTCTCCCAGCCTGGCTCCAGAGCAGAGGGGCTCCAGTCCTCAAAGCATCTCCATGGATTCCCCTGGATTTGCTCCAACAGCTGCTGATGTAGGGAACCCCAGGGCTGGAGGAGCTCTGCAGGTGAGGTCTCACCTGAGCAGGGCAGAGAGGCAGAATTCCCCAAATCCCCCTTTCCTGTTTCCCACACTGTGGGATCAGCCCAGGACTGGGAGGTGCTGGGTGCACACAGCCAGGCCTTGTCCACTGCCTTTATCTCCCAGATAAAATCTTGGAAGTAAAATAATTGTTTGGAGACCTTGGAGTGGCTCCAGGAGGAGCTGACCCCATTAGTGGTGATCGACAGCCAGAGTCACTCGGGTCAGGCTTACGGAAAATCCAGGTGGACCTCGGGAAACTCGGGGGTCACAGCTGCTCACCTCAGCTCCTGCAGAGCCAGAGCAGAGATTTGGGAAGAAATCCAGCTAGGATTTAGTGATGGATTAAAGATTGGCTGGTAAATAGATGAAATGGATGCTGGTTCTCCAGAAAAACTGAGTGCTATCACAAAAAAAGGGGAAAAGAGTTCCCTGGAGAGCAGGGAAATCCCAGGGTGGGGGAAATGCCCCGTCTTTGTTTTGAGCTCCTATGAAATCCCTGACAGCTTAAAACACGCCATGGAAAGGAAACATCGCAGGGAAAAGCCATGGGAATGCTGAGAGAGGGGTTTTGCAGCAAATTCCAGAGGTGGGAAGTGCAGGGACACATGGAGTGTGTGCCCAGGAGAGGAGGCAAAAATAGATGGGCACAAAGGACTGCAAAGTTCTCTGTTTGTGCAGCCAAAAAAAAAGGGATTTTCTGGAGTTTGGGACAAAGCTCTGCCCAGATGTGGTGGAGCAGGAGAATCCAGGTGGGAATTCTGTCAGCCTGGCTGATTTATTAGGCTGTGAGAAGTCCTTGGTGTCACTCTGGCCAAGCCCTGAGTAATTCTCCAGGGATAAAGTCCAAAAAGAGACGGAAAAGATTCCTACCTGTGGGACAAATGGAATTTCTGTCCATTCTGTGCTACCAAAAAATTCCCATCTGTTGCTGTTGGACCGAAAGTGGAGCAAAGGGACTCAGCAATCTGAGAGAATGCTGAGTGTATTTATTTAATTAATAACAGATTTATATACACGCGAGAGGACTGTTCGGATTGGCTGAGATCCGTCCACCCCCCGGGACTGATTGGGCAGAGCTCTGACCGCCTGTTTCCAAAAGCCGCTCTCAGTAACATGGAACTTATCTTACATTTATAAAACTTTCAGTAGAATTCCCGTGGGAAAGAGTCTGTGCTGTTACACCCATCAAGGGGCTGACCGGACCCTTGGCAGAAGCAGGGAAGTGGAGGAGCAGAGTTTAGGGAAAAACTCAGAGAAGCAGAAGTTTGATCCCTCTCCAGATGAGAAATTCCAGAGGCTGGAGCAGTGGATTCCCATGGAGAAACCTTGGCAAATCACTTGGCAGCAAGGAGAGGAGCAGCAGCAGCGATGCCATTTCAAAATTCCGAATTCTGGAGAGCAAAGTGCTTTTCTTGTCCCATTTTCCTTTTCCTGTGCCAAGGCTGGAATTTTTCTCCAGACTAATTTTTATTCTCTGCCCTGAATGGGCGTTTTTGTTTTCCTTTTACAGCTCCACATTACAAGCACAAAGACGTGTAAATATTCCAAGCATCTCTGATTCCAAAAGCTGCTTCTCCAGCTTTGTTTTCCGTCAGTTTTGGAAACAGAGGATATTAATTCCTGGATTTTGCCAGTTCCCAGACTCCAGGAATTGAATTTATGCCTCGTTATTTACAGAGATTTATTTTCTTCTCTGAACTCATCATTTCAAGCTAAATCCATTCATGGAGAGTGGCAGGAAACAAAATAATGTGGATGTGGTTGGTGGGAATACAAGGAAAATTCCTGAGTTTTATTTCTAACTCAGCTTCTGCCAGGAAACTCCACTGGAAAACATGGAAAACCATGGAATTACAGATAAAGGTAATTATTTAACCAAAATAAAAGGGCAATCCCCTGATAAAGGCTGGTTTATGTCAGGGGGTCAAATCCCAGACTCCAAAAAGTCCTTGGAAAACCTCATTGTGGGAAGCAGGACTTGTAAAGTGGGCGATGGAGAATCAGAGGCATCAAACCTCTCTGTGCAATGGAAGGTGAAATATTTGGATGAAAACAAAGGGAATGAGGGAAGAGGAGGGGATTGTTCCTCTTGCATTGGTGTTGTTGGAATTGTAACGGGATTACGGAATTCTTTCCTTTGACCACAGCTCCAGGACAAGGTCAGTGGATTAAACACGGCTCAGTCTGGAACCAAACAAAATTTGGGAATGTGGGAAAACAGGTCCTGGCAGCAACAGGAGAACAATGTGGGGAATTTAATAGGAGATTAAAAGAGCACTTGAGCAGAACAAGGACGGAACAACACAGGGAACAAAAATCGGAATAATGAGCTCGGGAGCTTTCCAGCCCTATCTGGAGCAAATCCAGTGGCTGGAAGCTGGAATCAGACAAATTAAGAGTGGAAATAAAATAAAATAAAATAAAATAAAATAAAATAAAATAAAATAAAATAAAATAAAATAGGGAGAGAGAATGAAACAATGGGAGCAAGGGCTGAGTGCTGGGAAACATGTAAACATAAACATAAACATAAATATAAACAAAACAAAAAAATATAAAACAGAAACAAAAATAGAAACAGAAACAGAAATAGAAATAGAAATGGAAATAGAAATAGAAATAAAAATAAAAATAAAAATATAAATAACTGGAAATGGGTAAATCAGTGGGGATTTTCTAAACCAACCCGCTGGTTATTTTAGGAAGGTCTCCTGACTGGTATCCCACAGGAGGTTTGTAGGATCAAAACAGAGAATCATGGAATGGTTTGGGAACCTTTAATCCCAACCCATCGCACCCCTGCCATGGCAGGGACACCTCCCACTGTCCCAGGCTGCTCCCAGCCCCAATGTCCAACCTGGCCTTGGGCACTGCCAGGGATCCAGGGGCAGCCACAGCTTCTCTGGGAATTCCAGCCCAGCCCCTCCCCACCCTCCCAGCCAGCAATTCCCAATTCCCAATCTCCAATCCATCTCTGCCCTCTGGCAGTGGGAAGCCATTCCCTGTGTCCTGTCCCTCCAGCCCTTGTCCCCAGTCCCTCTCCAGCTCTCCTGGAGCCCCTTTAGGCCCTGGAAGGTGCCCAAGATCTCTGTGGATCCTTCCCTTCTCCAGGTGAACATTCCCAGCTCTGGCTCCAGAGCCCTCAGAGCATCTCCATGACCCTATCCCCAGAAAACAAGGATAAACAATCCATGATTTCCTGACTGTCTGATGATCATAAAGATTCAAGAGCACTTCCAATTCCCACTGTTCTGGCCTCATTGGAATTAATTTTGCTTACAAACCACAGAAAGGCTTCGGAGTTTTTCCCAAATCCTTTTCCAAGTCCTTTCCTTGCATTCCCCGTCAGAGGAAGGCAGGATGGATTGTTTGGCAGTGACTCCCTGAACCCTCGGAGTGTGGAGACAGAGGAGCCAACGGAAGGAGATAAGAAAATAATTGTGGCTCTGTCACTGGAACACACGGAATTGTAGTCCCGGAGATTGGCAGAGGTTAATTAAAGTGTGAATTCCAAATGATTCCATTAAATTGGGACAATCCCCATTTGGAAGAGCCATTTTTCATTCTCAAGCCATGAGCTCTCACTGAGTTCAGGGAGCGGTGTTCAGGTAACCTACGGTGGGAACTGTTTAAACCCCAAACTCCTGGATGCATGGAATGGTGTGGGTGATTCCAGGGGTTTCGGCAGGCGGACCCCACCGTGCTGTGAAGGAGACAGACATGTGCAATTAATTTCTTTTAATTAATGGATCAATTTTGCCCTCCTGGCTCTGTCTTCCCCATGCAAATTCCTTGTACTCCAATGTCAATGCAAGGAGATTTCCCTGCTTTCCATGACAGGAGGGAAAATTCCTTCTGTCCTTCAGAGAATTATCCAGACGAAAGTATTGTTTACCAACTTTTGACTTCTTAAGATTAATTTTTAATTGCACAGGAGTAGAAACATTATCCAAGAAATTATTTTGACTCCCAAAACTCAGGAGTTTCTCAGTCCCTCACTGTGGTTGAAGAGACCTCAAAAATCCTGATAAAAACCCAAAAATGGGAACGTTTAAGAAAATCTTTGCCTTTCCATGGACTTGCATATTTAACATTGAAGACTGGAGTCTTCAATGGGATTTAATGGGATTTCTTTAGGATTTAAATGGGATTTCTTTGGGATTTAAATGGGATTTCTTTGTCGGTGGTGGCTCACAGTTGACTTGCCCAGTGGCTGCTCTGCAATAATTGATTTCGTTATTGCCCTGCAATAATTACTTCTGGAGTTGGAGGTTTTTTTTGTTGGCTGAAGAACCAAAATCCTCTTTTATTCTGGGAAAGATGGAGCCTGACTTGCAGGGCTTTGTGCTGACTCAAACTTGCACCACGTTGCTCCAACGAAACCTTTCCAGGGTCATTTTCTGTTCAGCCGAAGTGGCTTTTTAGGGACAATCCAAGCTTAAAACGTCTTGGCTAAAATTGTTCCCAATTCTGAGTTTCTGGGCAGCAGCTCTCGGGTGGCTTCATTTAAAGGGAATATTTGATGTGGGTGTGAGGGCAGCGCAAATTCTCCGTTAAATCCTGGTTCTTTTCCAAGCAGGAATGGGTCACAATCCATGATATTATGGATCATTAAAGGTCACCTTTCTGCCTGAAGGAAAAATGGGAAGATTTTTTTGTATTTTGGGATGCAAAAGCAACAATTTATCACTGGCTTGGGAACAGGGGAGTGTGTTTAATCTCATTGGGGAGAGATTGAAAAATGAGATTTTCATTTTATTTCACAGCATTTCAGCCACGAGAGCTCTGCCAGTCCTGCACTCACCAAAAAACTTCAGTTGGGATTTACTAAAAAATCTGTAAATTTTTTCAGGAATTCTGTTTGGAGATGGGAGTCGCAGGAGTTCGAGCCTTCCCGTGAGTGTCACAGCTCCGGGGGAATATTTGGAGAATTCCAATGTCCCACCTGCGTAATGTGGCCAAAAGTGTTGAAACCAAAACATAAAATAGGACAGGACATGGGGTGATGGTTTTAAGCTAAAAGAGGTGGGTTTAGATGGGATTTTGGGAAAGAATTCCTGTCTGGGATGGTGGTGAGGGGCTGGGATGAAATTCCCAGAGAAGCTGTGGCTGCCCCTGGATCCCTGGAACTGCCCAAGGACAGGCTGGACACTGGGACTTGGAGCAGCCTGGAATAGTGGGAGGTGTCCCTGTCCATGGCAGGGGTGGCACTGGATGGGATTGAAGGTCATTTAATGCTAAAATTTGATTTATAACCTTCCTTTGCAAGAGTTTGTGCATTTTTTCCAACACTGACAAGATAAGGATCCACCATGTTTTGCATTATCCATGACCATTCCATCAATTTTCTGTAATTCCATCTCCTGGGAGAGGACAGAGAATCGTGGAATTCAGGCACTGCATTAACCACAGGGAGAGCTGCTGCTCGTTCCAAGATCTGACATTGAAATCCAGAATGGAAATCGATTGGATTCAGCTGCAGGCTCTTCATTAGTGCAGCTCAGGAACGCTGCGAACAAACGAGAGGCCACAGGAGGTGTCCAAGGCAGAAATTCCCTGCTCTGTTCATCCTGCTGTGAATCCTGGGCATGGATTTCTCCCAGATTTCTCTGGGATTTCTCCCAAATGAAGCTCTGGATTTACTGTGCACACCAAGACTGATCCAACACCGTGGTCAGAGGAAATTCCTGGAAATTCCAGGCATGAATTGTCCCAGCAAACTGCTGGATAAACGAAAATCCAAACAAAGAAAAAATCTTTTGCTTTTTTTTTTTTCCTGTGTTTTAAATTTTTTCCTTTCTTTTTTTTTCAGAATAATTGCTCTGGGCAATCAAGGAATTTTGACAGGTTCAAAATTCAGGGAATACAGCAGGAAAACCCAGCTCTCCTGGGGCTCTTTAGCTCCTTTTAAAGCAGTTCTCAGGTTTGCAAGGGGAGCTTTTTCCCGGCAGGAATCGATTCCTGGGTTGTGTTTGCGATAAATAAAAGCTCTGATCCACCCGGAGCCTCCAGGGCCCCTCGCTGGAGCCTGAGATCAACGAGTTCATTCCGGAGTGAAAATCACAGGGATGTGGGAAGGGAACTGAAATGTCTGGGTCCATCAAAGGGAAAATATTCCTTATTCCTGCCTTGCTCCCAGGGCAGATTGTTCATCTCCTGGTTGAGCAAATATTCACCAGCTCAGCTCCCTGGCATTGCAGTCAAAGGAGTTTCTCTAAAAACCAAACGAAATCTGGAGGTGATAATTTAATTCCTCCCTCTCCTGATGGAGAAATATTGATTCTCCTCACATTTGGACCCATTTTATTTATTTTATTACCCTCATCTTTTGTATCAGAGAATCCCAGAATGGTTTGGGGGGGAAAACTCATTTTGTTTCCCCCCTCCCACGGAGCAGCTGGACAAACCTCCCTCTGACCACCCATTTTTCAGTTTTAATGGAATATTTCCTATAGGAATGCAGCCAGCTAATTGCCATTATTTTGTCTCTGTCAACACAGAGACTCCTCAGAGCTTCCCAGGCCCATCTCCCCTTGAAACAATAAATTCCAGCAGAGTGAAAATGCCTTGAGGTGTTAAAATGTGATGGGTGCACGGCTGAAACACTGAAAAGAGGCAAGAGGAGCTGGCATTTGACTGCCTGGGTCACATTTCATGTGCCTTGCGGAAATAAATCAGGATTTATGACGGCTCTGCTCATGCAGAAATAAAAAGGTGCCGTCTCAGGAAGTGGATTCACAGTGTCTGTGAAATCCATGGAAAAGAGAGAAATCAGCGGAGCTGGTTTGACATTAATTCCGAGATTAATTTTTCCTGAATAAATTGTAGCGTGAATAAAAAATTCCTAAAAGGGGGGAAGGTTTATCCCAGTTTTGTTCCCACTCAAATACATCGGGATTGAGTTGGTTGGTGATGGTTGGGGACACTTTTCCTTCACTCGTGGTGGTTCAGTATCAGCTTTTCCATGTATTTGGAGCATGGATTTGGAAAAAAACCACCTCAATTAAGCTGCATGTTAATTGTGCATCAATGGGCCTTAAGTACTCTGAATTCAGCTGGAAAAAATGGCACCACAGCTCCTCCTTTCTCCCAGCTTTAAGCTGTGGGATCCTTTGGAATGAGGGCGAGGATGGATTGGGATAGAATTGGATTTATCTGTCTCTTAGGTATCCATGTGACCGCTGTGATCTTTTATGGAATTCCAGACTGGTTTGGGTTGGGAAGGACCTTAAATCCCATCTCATTCCCATGGGCAGGGACATTTTCCACCATCCCAGATTTCTGCAAGCCCCATCCAACCTGATATCCAGTCAGATTTATCATTAAAAAATTGCACTTTTCCAGACTTGGGCAATATTTGAGCTCAAAAATTCCATAGAAAACACAATCCATGGGAGGAAAGAACAATGCAAATTTTCCAGGTTCCTGTTGGACTTGCGGGAATATTTTATTCCATGTTTATCCTTGATTTGCCTGGGAATATGATTTAGGTAGGACCCTACAGCTGGATAAGGACAGGGCACATGATCCTTAATTCTTCTTGTCCATCCCCTGGGTCCTAAATCCTCAGTTAAACCTGGAGGTTCCTATCCATCTTAGACTTGAGTTCCTGATGGAATTTTTTGGTGGCGTGGGAAGAGACTTGATTATGGTTAAATCCCAGAAAACTTTGAATATTTTAATGGATCACTGCCTGAGAATTCCTGCTGTGTGGAAAAAGTGTTTTCAGCCCAAATTCCTGTTGGAGGCGGAGCCCAGTCCAAGCTCCCTTTCCCTCTCCCTGTGTCTGTTAGAGCCCAAAATGGAATGGGAACACCTGGCTTTATTCAGGAATGATGACTCCATCCAGGAAATCGACATTCCTTCACCAACAGCCACTGGCCAAAGGAAAATGCTGCCTTGGAATTCTCATTTTTAGGAGAAAAATACAAGTGACAGTGAAAGCAAAAATGTGATTTTTCAGTCCTGGTGAGGTCACCAGTCCCTGTCCCTCACAAAAGCTCTTTTGGCTTTTTTTTTTTTGAGCTATTCCAGCTGCTTTTACTCAGAAATCTCCACAGATGGGAGGAAATTCCACCTTCCCATCCAGGGTTAATCCATTGGATTTTGGAGATAGAGCTCTCTCTTCCTTGCTCCGATTCATACCCAGGACTTCCTGCACTGGATATCAAAAATTGGGATTTCCTCTCTGCAGCAATATCTGAAACAATCCCAGCAGAGTAGAACTCTTGCAAGTTCTCCATGGAAAAAAAATGAGAAGTTTTCCATCAAGACATCGGAAAAATATAAGGAAAAATTTAGCTTTTCCTGCATCTGATTCAAATCTCATCCTACAAATCTTGTGGTGCCCTGATCATTGTTTTAAACACTGCAAAGAGTAAAACAATTTCTATTTTTTACAAATTAAAATCAATTTTTATTGGAGTTACGGACTTTGGAGCCACAGGGATCTGGTGGGACCCTGTCTGAGCTCCTCCAAAATGTCATGGAAGTGCTCCAGGGAATTCCTTGTTTTCTGATGGAGCTCAAATATCTTTAGATCATCTTCCCACATGGGTTTGATGACTTTCCATGGCTGAGAATTTATCAATTGCACAGGTAAGTTATGCAAAAAAATCCAGATTTCCTCCCAGATTTCTCCCAGTTCCTGCTTTCCGTCATGGATTTCCTCATGTTGTTGGTGACTTGGGAAGATCCCACCTGGAATTTTTTAGGCAGTGACTCAGAAAATAAATCAAGTCCCCACTCCCGCTTTTCTTGGTTAAGCTGAACAAGACGAGCTGATTAAGCCTCTGGTTGTTCCCTGAGTTTTCCAGGAATAAAACTGAATTTTCTGGAAATAAAGTGAAATATTTCCCCTCTTTTCCACAATTATCTCTTGGTTTTAAGTCTAAATCCTGCTGTGTTTGGGGATTTTTTAATTCCAGGTCACGTTGTTTTCCTGGAGTGATCACCTTGTTCAGCAAGGGGAGAATCTGGATCCCAGGACTCCATGATTCCATTCACTTCCTGCTGGATCCGTGCTTGTGTTTCTTTGACATTGGGGGGAAAATACCTACATTGACATGTCCTGCCACTATCCATGGGCACAGAGGGTCTGGAACGATCTGCATGGAATGCAGAAGCATGGAATGACCTCAAAAGGTATAAAATAAGCAGCAATCCAATGGGAATACCACTCCTGGAATAAACTGAATGAGTTTTCCGTGAAAATCCTGATTTTCTGCAGGTTGGAAATGCACTTTTGCACTTTTTATCCGGCACTTTGTTCTTGTTCTTGGCACCTTCTGCTGCCAAACTTTAGGATGCACTCCGGTTTTTTATGAATTAATAAAAACAAATCAGGTTCTGAACGTTCTTATTTTATATCTTCCAACATTGTTATCCCTAAGGAACGGGATTGTTTTTCAAGGGCCGTGATGGGTTAAGAGTAATTTTGGACTCCCAAACGTGCCTGAAATCTTGTCCTGAGAAGTGTTTTTTCCTTTTCTTTGGAAGAAAATGAAATTTAAGGGGTGTTTTTGTGCTGTTTAGTGCCAAGAAACAAAGCGTGAGAGCGTTGAGAGCACTGAACTCCCGGTGACCTCCCCAGCAACAACGGAGAGGAAAAATCACCCTGAGGAGGGATCGGGAGTCAAACCCTCCCTGCCAAAGGCAATCCTGAGGAATGGGAACTGCTCCCAGCCCTGCAGCACTCCAGGGTTTCCAAGGAGTGGCATCAGCTGGAGTAAAGCTGGAGTAAAGCTGGAGTAAAGCTGGAGTAAATATGGAGTAAAGCTGGAGCAAATCTGGAGTAAAGCTGGAGAAAAGCTGGAGTAAAGCCAAGGAGTCCTGTTGCTCTTTCATTGACATTTGGGTGCATTTGCAAGGATAAGATGTGACAATTCCCAATTTTTCCCAGGCTGGAGAATCTCCTGGGACACAGCCAGCCTTCCATGGAATATCCGGGATCAGAGCTGGATCAGTGGAGCTGGAACCAACTCCACAGAGGGCTGAGAGTGGTGAAAAATCAGGAATGAGGGTACTCAAGGCCAGCTCTCACCCGAGCCCTTATCACACATTCCTGACTCCAAAGGCCTTTTCCATCTGTCCCTGGCGTGTTGCTCCATCTGGAGCAGGCTCTGGAAGCACCAGGATCCAGAAAAGTGGCACAGCTGCCGCTGGAAAGGAGCAAAGCTGGAAGTGAGTTAATGGAGATGGGAGCTGGGGAGCAGAACTCGGCGCTTTCGAGCGGGGCGAGAGGCGAGGAACAGATTAGAAATCCCAGCTGTGGATTTATCCAGCCTGGAACCACAAAACAAGGAAACTCCATTAGTGGAATGCATCTTTCACACAGCTGTGGCCACGCTGAAGGCTCTGGGAGCACAGGGAACACCCAATTCCCCGCCCTGAGCGTTGCTCCATTAGTGTCACCTCGGATGAGGAGGGAGAAAATGAGGATTTGAAAGCCTCGGGAATCTTGTTCCTCTGAAGGAGCAGCCGGTGGGATGGAGGTGAATCCTGCAATCCCAGCCCTGCAGGGATGTTATTTAAGGAGCAGGGAGATGTTTCCCAGCCCTGTTCTTTTTCTCTTTGCTGTTGAGGTCCTGAAGATCTGAAAACTTCAGGATTTCTGCCTTTCCAGTGTTGCCAAAAAAAGTGAAAAAGAACTTTTGCTGAGCACAGAGAAGATTCAGGAAAACAGGATATCCTTGGCTTCACTCCAGGCTGCTTCCTGGGATCCAGCATGCCAGATAAAATATGGATTTAGTCCTGAGCTCTTACACTGAAGTCATTCTGACCCCAATCGCTGCTGTCCAGCCTTGGGAACACTCAGAGCGTTCCTGGCAAAGCCTGGAGCTTCCCTTCGCTGAGCAGCTCCATCCCTGCATCCGGCCCATGGAAGCTGGGACATTCCCTGGAAGCTGGGAATGAGTCACTTCCCACTTCTCCTGCCTCAAGGCCTGGCTGGACTGGGTACATTGACACTCAACGTCCTCTGCTCTCTCCCGGTTCATTTTTAGCTCCTCATATTCTAAAATTCCAGCAGGAAATGAAAGGGGAGGTTTGGATCCTACCTCTGCTCACCCCAGGGTTTCCCAGCTGCCCAGATTCTTCAGGCTGCTCCAGAGGGAAGGGGACTTGGACATTCAAGATGTTCAACTCATCCAGAGCTCCAGGAGCGTTTGGAAAAGGATTTCAGGGACAGGGTGGGATTGTTGGGCGGAGAAACGCGGGAGAAGCAGGAATTGGTTAAGAATATCTCACTGGATAAAAGCAGAAAACCCGGCCATGATCACTGGGAGATAATTTAAGTTAAGCAGGGAATTTTGCTGGAATTCAGGCAGGAAGAGCTGTGGGTCCTCTCCACTTTTCTTTGGAATTATGGATGTGCAGGAACATCCGGAGAGTATCTTTGACAGGGTCCCAGGTTTTGCAAATGGAAGTTGCCGTAATCACACCTTGGAATCTTTTTGCCAACAATCATCTCATCCAAGTCTCCTTTTTTTTGGCTTCTCATGTCAGGATCACGCTGGGAAATCAGGAATGGGATTTGGGATCTGCAGGGATCAAGCGTTCACCAGGAGAAAGGAATTCCTGACATTGCACTGACCCTGTTACTCCTTTGATTCCTCAACCTGGCCAAGCTCCCCTCCTGCTCCCCACCTCATCCCCCCCACTGTGAGGACACGGCTTAAAAACCCAGGATTTGAATTGAAAAATTGGAAAAATTTGCACAAAGCTTCCCAGGAATGCTCCTGGCCACGCTAATGGTGACAGGTCTTCACCTTCTCCTCAAAAACAAAGCCACAAACTCCAGGAGTCACCTCCAGGACAAGCCCCGGGGTGGAGATGTGGATCCAGCCCTGAACTGACGTTTAGATCCTCGTGCAGCTTTGCTCTGAGGCAGGAAAGGGAAACGTTGGGATGCTGGACAGCTCCCTGTTTTCCATGGAGGCACTTCTCCAAGGTGCTGATTTGCAGGATGTTGTTTTCCCATGGGGAAGGACATTTTTTGGGATGGAGGCACAGCTGGCCCCATGTCCACAGCCAGGGCAAAGTGGATAATGAGGATTTTCCCAGCCCACATCTGGTTAAGGATCCCGTGGTTGGACTCCATCCCCCGCGAAATGTAGGACGCAGCTGTATTTGAGAGGAATTCCTGAAGGAAATGTGGATGAGGAATTTACTCTGAATTAAAAGCAGGAGTTTTGTTTAAAAATATAAAATACAGAGTATAATTGTATCATTCTCCAGCTGTCCTCGGGATTTTTCCCTTTGGCCTTCCAGCCCCAGGGGTTTTCCAAGTTGTCCAAATTGGCTCATTTTCCCAAGGGAATTCTGCCCCAGTCCTACCTAACTTAATTCTTTCCCCGCTCTTTTTACAGTGTCAGTTTATTCCCACACTCCCAAACATCCTTTTCCCAAAGCCTCCAGACCCAAGAGCTCCGATTGCTCCCGTTGCTGGTGTTGTAGGGAAATGCAGCAGCAAATTCTCAAGGAATTCTGAATTCCAGATTATTTTATTTCCCTTTTTTTTTTTGGAGTTTTTGCACCGGGGTGAGCAGCTGAATATGAATTTTTATTCCTGATGTTTTCCTAGCGGGAAAAACAACTCTGAATCCATCCATGGAGAATCCAAGTGTTTGTTTTGCCTGGGGTGGAAATCTCCAGGATATTTCCGTGGATTCACTTCAAAGCTTCAACAATTAGCCAGAAAATGATGTAAATGTTATGTGAACATTGCTCTAAAATACTCAATTAAAAACAAACTCCATTAATTTTTGTTAAGCAAGCAAACAAAAAAATCCCCTCAAAACGTTTTAGAAAGTTCCTCTTCCCATAGGAAACTCCAGGTGAAAAATAACAATGATTTTACAATGATTTTATAAATTCTTGTGGGTTTTAAGGTCCCTTCCAACCCAAACCATTCTGGAATTCTGGGATTTTCACCTCCTGACTTAGCAAATAAAAGATGGTTTGAGGAGAAAATAAAAGATAAAACCCACAATAATTTCACTTTTAATGCCTTTGTGCCTCCCAATTTTCCTCTGAGCACTTGAGCACTGGGATTCTGCTGCCAACCCAGCAGAAAAAGGAATTGGATTTTTCCAGTGCTTTAAATAATCCCAATTCAATGATTTTAACAAAGCCAAAGGAGTTTTTGATGATCTCTTTAACTGCTCAATGCTGGAGTTTGTTCACTCCCACTTAAATCTGATTAATTTCATCTTAATTCAATAACTGACACGAACTGATGTATGACAGGAGATGAGAAATGATTCCAAGAGCACGGAATTGATTCCTGATGGATGATTCTTGGAACAAACTGAGGGGATGGAAGGAGTGGAGGGTTTGGGACACAGTGAGCAGTGAAAGCTGCCCTAAACTTTCCCACCTGGCTATGCCACGGAAATGCCAAAAATGACAGGAAAAATCCCTTTTTTCCCATTATTAAAAAAAATTAACTCTGGAAGTGCTGTGAAATATTCAAATTTTGATTGAAATCTTTATTTGAGCCCTTTTGTTATGAATGGACTGCAGTGCTGGGGTGGAGGAGTTAACAAGGTGTTGTGGTTATAAAATTATTGCTCTACTAAAATACTAAATTTTAAAAAACTCTCATTTATTTTTGTAAAACAAAATGGACAAAACGTTACAAATTGGCAAAATAACCTCACTGTCTCTGTGTATTACTGAAAATAATTAATACCCCAATCTTTCCTGGTAGGAAAAGGTGAATTTTTTCCAGGTGAAATTCTTTTAGATGAACAAGGGTGTCCCTTCCTCAGCAGTACCGGATACAAAACTTGGGAGTTTGCCAGGATGGTGTGGGAGCTGGGAGTTGTGGATTCACAGAATTCCAGACTGGTTTGGATGGAAAGGACCTTAAATCCCATCCCATTCCAGACCATTCCATGGGCAGGGACACCTTCCCAGGCTGCTCCCAGCCCCAATGTCCAACCTGGCCTTGGGCACTGCCAGGGATCCAGGGGCAGCCACAGCTTCTCCAGGAAATCCATTCCAGAACCTCCCCATCCTCACAGCCAGGAATTCCTTCCCAGTATCCAACTTAAATCCATCCTTTTCAAGCTTAAAGCCATTCCCTGTGTCCTGTCCCTCCAGCCCTTGTCCCCAGCCCCTCTCCAGCTCTCCTGGAGCCCCTTCAGGCCCTGCAAGGGGCTCTGAGCTCGCCCTGGATCCTTCTCTTCTCCAGGTGAACATTCCCAGCTCTCCCACTGGGATAGTGGAAGGTGTCCTTTTCCATGGCAGGGGTTGGAATGAGACGGATTTAAAATTCCTTCCCAACCCAAACCATCCTGGAATTCTACACTTAAAACTTTTCCTTTTCAAGCTGAAAGCTCATCCCCACAACCCCTTCACTTTTATGCTCTGGGGCTGATTTTCCCTGAAGTTTTCCTCCCTGTGCTGCCTGAAGACTTAATTTCCACAACAAATAAAAAATTCACAAGGAACACTTGCTCAAATTACTTTTTTTTTCCTTAAAACTTCCCCTTTTTGAGAAAACAAGCAGCATAAAGACAATTTCCCTTGGGTGGGCTGCGGTCGTTGTCACAAGCCGGGTTTTTGTGTGAGCTTTGTTAAACCCTGCTCAGATTCTCCCTTACAAAGCTGGGATTTAATCATTCCCTGTGCAACTGATGCGGGTCCGTTTGTCTGGGAAGAGAATTTCCATGGAAAATCAGCAACCTGCTCTGTACCTCTGGGATATCTAAACATAAACACCCTGCCGGGAGCCGCGCTTCGTTTTCTGTGAGCGTGGCCGCGGTCAAAGCGGGATCGTGGCACAACGAGGGGACACAAATAAAGGTCAGCGGGAGCCTCCAGCCTGGAAATCGCTGGAAAAAGCAAAACACCTTCCCGTGGTTGGGGAGTGATGTGGCTGGAATGAGTTGGTTTTTCACGGAAATTTGGGGTTTTTTTTCTGCTTTTTTCCATTGTCCCGGCTTCCCTCAGCTCTGTTCCCGCTCTGGGGAGCTGTGGGTTGAGGAAGAGTTGACCCATATGGGATGGGAATTCCTGCCCACAGAGCAGGATGTTGGGATCTGTGGTGTCCTCAAGAGGTTTCTGTGCTCAGAGCTGTCCTGGGAATTTCCCAGGATATCCCCCACAGCTCTTCCCTCTGTTTGCCCACAGTGACCTCGCCTGGACCCTCCAGGAGAAGTTTCTTTAACGTTTGTTTTGCTTTATTTTGCTCACACCGAGCTTTTGAAATCCCACCTGGAGAACTCTGTCTGGCCCTGGGAAAGATGTGGAGACCACGGAGCTGCTCCGAGGGTTGGAGCTGCTCTGGAGCCAGGCTGGGAGAGGTGGGAATGTTTTCCTGCAGAAGGGAAGGCTCCAGGGAGAGCTCAGAGCCCCTTCCAGGGCCTAAAGGGGCTCCAGGAGAGCTGGAGAGGGACTGGGGACAAGGGCTGGAGGGACAGGACACAGGGAATGGCTTTAAGCTTGAAAAGGGGAGATTTAGATGGGATATTGGGAAGGAATTCCTGGCTGGGAGGGTGGGGAGGGACTGGGCTGGAATTCCCAGAGAAGCTGAGGCTGCCCCTGGATCCCTGGCAGTGCCCAAGGCCCGGTTGGACACGGGCTGGGAGCAGCCTGGGACAGTGGGAGGTGTCCCTGCCATGGCAGGGGTGGCACTGGACAACATTCCATGAGCCTGTGGCTCCGTGGTTCTACAATTCCAAGTTGTGCCGAAGTTTTACCATCCTCATGCTAATTTAATCTAATCTAATCTAATCTAATCTAATCTAATCTAATCTGATCTAAATTTCCCCTCTTTTATTTTAAAACCATTCCTGTTGTGCCAACACAGCTAAAAAGTTCCTCCCCATCATTACTTCACCTCTAAAACCAGCTTTTAAAAGTTCTTCCTTCCTCAGAAGAAATCTTGGACCTTTTCCATTTTCCTTTCTGACAGCGCTGCAGAAACGCCGGAGGCTGCAGGGACCCAGTCCAAGGCCTGTTAATACCAACTCCAAAAGTGCCAGAGGGTTTTAGATCAGGAATCTGTTCCCAAGGATTATCTCCTCTGCTGGCCAGGCCATGGAGATGAACTCACCCTGGTACAGCCTCCAACATCTGCCCAAGCCTGGGCTCCTTCCCATGCAGGATAGGTCAGAATTTGCATCAAAATCCCTCTTTAAGGTCAGCAAACACACAGGACAATTGAAACGGGAAAACTCATCCAAGAGAGGCAGAATCCACGGGAAATTTGAGAGTGTCTTTGTGTAGGGGTTGAACTTCCTGCATGATCCCAAAGCCAAAGTCAGAATTTAACATTTTGCAGGGTTTAATTTGGACACACACAATGATGGCATAACCAGTGTCATGTCAATGATCAGTGTGGGGTTTTTTGGGGTTTATTTAATTAATAAAGTGCTTAATTAAAGAGTGAAAAATCCCTCCAGTTGCTGGGAATCACCGGATCAAGCAACATTTATAATTTTCTTTCTCTTTTCTTTCCTTCCCAATTTCTTCCTCTTCTGTTACCTCTCGGAAGTGTTGTTAAAATCGGCTTCTCTTTGCAGTTCTGCTCTGCTGGAGTTGTGGGGACCAAAATGATCCCAGACTTCCTTGGAAAAGAAGAGGAACACGAGGTTAATTCTGCTTTTCCTGTGCTGAGCTTGTGAGAACAGCATCAGGCTTTCACCACATCCAAGATGAAAAAATTCCCTGTAACACAGAAAATGGGGATAAAATCCCCTGTCTGGTACAAAGAAAGGGTGAAAATCTCAGATTTTTCATGTGCTGGGTTTGATTTTGGGTTGAGAAAAATTCTGTTTCTTCTGATCGTTGGGTTGGAGAAGGCTTTGAAATCCAAGGTTTATCCCAGAAAAAGTTGCACCCCTGAGTATTCAAATCTTCTCTGGATTTACACCTGATTTATGCTGGCGTAGGAATCCATCTCCCACTGGATTCTGGAGCGTTTCCAGGTCCATCCCCAACTCCTGTGATGCAGCCACAGGATGTGGAATGAGCAAAGAGAATTTAATTGTCCATTCCCAAAATCCAGGGGAGAAGGAATCCCCCAAGTGAGGACTGATTTGCTGATCCTGGTATGGATCTGGCTGATTTCCCAATGAACCTGTGGGTATTTCCCGATTAATTTGGGATTGGAAGATGGAATGGGCCAGAGGCATTTTCCTGGGATGGAAAAGAATGGAATGGGATCAAAGCTACAGCCCCCCTGTCTCTGGGAATGAGAGCATTTGGGGGATTAAGGTGGTTAAGATAAGACCCATCCCATGTTGGGACCTGGGAATGCTCCTTCCACTGGATCCTGGAATCCTGGGATAACATTTCCCATCTCCCTCATAAAATATTTTCAATGTGTTGACTACATTTAGTGAGGGATGGCTGGAATTAAAGGTGAGTTTTCCAAGAACACTCCAGTGGATATTCCAAATTTAATAATAAACTTAAGTTTCTCCTGGTTTTAAGGTTCTTAACCTGGATGTTTTATCCCATAAATGCTGTGGAAAAACTGCATTTGCCTGCCTGTTTTGATATTCCATAATCCATTTTAACTGCAGGCAGACCTCGGAAAATCCTCCTGGCTGGGGATTCCTTTCCCTTTTATTCCTGGGTTCCCATTCGAGGCTGCCCACTGACCTCTGCCTGCCTGACAGCATCAATAAAAGTGAATAAATATAAATTTTTATATTAAAAAAAAATTCTGGGAGCACCACAGCTCCTGGAAAAAAACTCCCAAATATTTCCTGAGATACAAAACCTAAACAATTCTTTCCAGTGTCATCCCTAATTTCTGCCTCTCAGCTTCCCAGAGCCCCTCTCACGACTTTTTTCTCTTCCTCCTCCTCCACAGCTCCTGCTCCTCTCCTGAAATTCCCACCTGCTCTTCCTTTCCCATCCCACCGCCCACCCGCCTGCCACAATCCAAGGGTGGCTTCCCTCTCCTGGCAGCTTATCCTGAGCTTTTTTTAGGAGCAGGAGCACAGCAGCGCCAATTAGTGCCCCAAATTCTTCCGGAGTATCATTAAGCACAGAAAGAAACTCCTAATTAACCACTTGTTTGGAGTTTCCCTCCTATTGTAACGCTCCAGCGGAACTTTCCTGTCTGAAAATAAATTCACAGGGAGAGGATTCAGCTGGAATTTGTCTCGTTTGGTTTTCAGGGTTATCCCTCCAGAAAATAGCAGGGTGAACCCAGGAAAAGGGGACGAACTTAGGAGAAGTCCCGCTGTGGTGTCCCATTCCAATGGGGAAGACATGGGAATGTCGGTGCCTGTGGGGGAAAGGAATGATAAAAGTCGGAGGAGCTGGAAAAGATTCCAAAGTTTTATTAATAATTTATAAATTTGTTGTGGAAATTGGTGTTGGATTGTCCCTGACCTCCTGGGATGAGCCCATGGAATGGGGTTTGGATAAAGGGTGGTGTGAAAGGGAAGAAAGGGAGGGAAAATGGGATAAAGGGAGATCTCCGGTCCTGGCTCCAGTGCTGATCCGGCTGAGGGGCTGCAGGGTCCTGGGGCTCCTCCTGGGATTTGGGGGCACCTTTTTAGGGATGAGTTTTCCATATCCTGGAAGAAAAAATTCATTCTTGTGCACACTCCCTTCTTCCAGACCCTCCTGGGGATGGGCTGGAGGCTCTGGAGGTTTGGGATGGTCTTGATCCCCTTCCAGTCCCTGGGCACTTCCCGGCCTCATTCCTGCCCCGGAGCCAGAACAGGGATGGCATTCCCAGAAAATTCCCACCTCCACATGGCCCCTTCTCCAGCCACATCCTGTTTTTCCCACTGAGTTTTCCCAACAATCCTTGGATGACTCCATCTGGCTCTTTGGGACACACATCCCTGAGCTCCTGGGATTCTACATCCCGGAGAAATTTGGATCAGCTCCATTTATTATCTACTTTCCATAATAATTCTATAGAATAATATCTCTTCTGCTCCTGCTCTCCTGTGTCTAAAAAATGTGGAAATGAGGAAGCCAAGCCAATCCTTTTAGTCCCAGTTTTATGGATAAAACCCCTCTGCATCCGGAATTTTAACACGGAATTTTTGGCAACCAAGAGCAGTTTTCTTGTGCTCAGGAAATCAGGCCATTAAATAAAATCAGATATTGATATTCCTGGTATCAAATCTTTAAAAAATTGATGAGTTTTAATAAGAGAGACTTCTTATATCTGGGTTTTTTCTACCATGGTTTGGAGAAGCCACAGGAAAAAATTATTCTCCAACATCTCCATCCTCATTCCTATTCCACAGCAAAGGAAAATCCTTAAATCTCCTTGTGCTTGATTATGGTGACTTTAATTCCTCAGATTTTGAAGGCCCTGAGGGATTTTAGGGAGGTCAGTTTTGCTTGAGGGATCAAATATTTTCCATGGATGAGAATTGTTGACAGCAAAAAAAAAAAGTCGTTGAAAAAACCCCCATTTAAATCATTTCTGTGGGTGGTGGGTGTCTTACTCTGCTTTATTTTTGTGAAAGCATGTGATTCTATCTGAAATAAAAGGAATATTAGACATCCCTTTTTTATACCCAACATCCAATTAAAAAAAAAAAATTAAATTGTGTCACAGTAAAAATAAAGAAAGAAAAATTAGGGAAAAAAAATTTATCATTTTCTTAATGTTCTGCTGAACATTCTGGATTTATGAAAGCAAATGAGACAACTTATGAGATAAATCTGCCGGTGTTTCGTTTGAAATCCATAAAACAATTTTATTTTTCTGTTCAGTGCTTGGATTTTAGGTAGAGGATGTGATCCCACACCTCAGCACCCCCAGTCAGGGGATTTATGAGGGAAATGCGGCTTTTGCAGAAAATCTCCTTCTATTTTGCATTTCTGCTGGAGCAGAATTCCAAAGACACAGCTCCTGTCAAAAGGAGAGGGCTTCTCATCCTGATCTTCTGAATTTTCTCTGAATTAATCATGTGAACGTTTGGGATGAAACATGGAATTAATTCCCAGTATTTGACTTCTGAATGGAAAAGGGAGCTCAGGCTCCTGCAGGTACTGGTACAACAGAGCCACAATTCCAGGGAATCCGAGCCAGCTGACTCCCAGTTTTTATTTATGGCTTTCATCACCAAAAATCCCACACCTGAATCCCAGTTTTTAAGGAAAAAAACCCCCAAAACTTCACTAAACCTTTGTTAGGTCTCTGTTTCCAATAAAATCTACAAAGAACACCGTAATTCCCTTCCCTCTGAGCTTTAAAATAAAACACTGTTGGACAACTCACGTCCACAATATTCCCATGAAATTCAATTTTTTTCCATTTCAATTTAAAACCAGGCTCCTGCACAATTCATTTTGCTGGGTGTGAGGCTCTCAGAAATCTTCTCAGCTCAATTTCCTGTGTAAAACCAACCAACCCATGAAGGCAGAAGGGAAAGGAGAGGCCAATATTTTTATTTTCTTGGTAGCAGAGAGCTCTGCTTGAGGCTGTTTTCCCCACAAAGTTGGGACTTTTGGAGCTGGGGATGCAAATTTGCAAATTATTCATCTCTTTTCTACCCCTTGCAACACTTGAGTTCCAAGTCTGGTGTCACGGAATGTTTCTCTATCCAGAGCTGTTCCTGGTTCTTCCCCGAAATCCCTTTTATCCCTCTTTTCTCTGTTTGCTTTCAGCTCCGTGCTGAACAAACACATCCTCGGGTAAGAAAGTCTTTTCTAACAACGAGCATGAAATGAATAACGTTTCACACAATCACCAGCATTCCCAGGGCAAATTCCAGCCTCAGTCCATGGAACAAGAGGAATCAAACGTCACGGAAAGGCCTCGTGAACGACCTCGCGTTCCACACGGCAAACACTGACTTCCCAGCATTGTGTGTGCAGTAAATGGAGCTGAAACACCTTTGATTTATCCTTTGAAGCTTGGAGCTGTCGCTGCTCTGGAGTTGTTTTTTTTTTTTCCCCACGTCTTTCTCCCGCTCTTTTTTTGGATAAACAGACAGACAGGCAAAGGTTGGGCACAGCAGGGAAAATCCAGGTTCCTGCACCTCTTGTTAGAACGTGGGAAAAGGGGAAATGGACTCAAGTTGCACCAGGGGAGGGGGACTTGGGATGTGAGGAAAAGAATTCTTTGCTGGAAGCGTGGTGAAGTATTGGAGTGAATCCCTGGAGGCGTTCAAAAACCATGGGAATATGGGGAAGACAGATGTGGTGGAAAAATGGAGCTGGGGAAGGGGCTGGAGAACTCCTGAGGGAGCTGGGAAGGGGCTCAGCCTGGAGCAAAGGAGGCTCAGGGGGCCCTTGTGGCTCTGCACAACTCCCTGACAGGAGGGGGCAGCCGGGGGGGGCGGGCTCTGCTCCCAGGGCACAGGGACAGGAGGAGAGGGAACGGCCTCAGGCTGGGCCAGGAAAATTTAAATTGGATATTAGGAAGAATTTCTGCATGGAAAGGGTTGGGACAGGCTGGAATCTCTGGAGTCACATCCCTGGACACGCTCCAGCCCCTCAATGTCCTCCCTGTCATGAGAGGCCCAAAACTGCTCCCAGGATTTGAGGTCCCTCAGCGGTGCCAGCACAGGGGACAATCAGGACAATCCCTGCCCTGCTCCTGCTCCCACAGAATTCCCAATCCAGCCCAGGGGCCTTTGGCCTCTTGCCCACCTGGGCACCCCTGGCCCATGTCCAGCTGCTGTCACCAGTTCCTGGGGACACTGAATATCGGAATTACTGGAAACAGGAGCAGAATCGGGCACAGGGACCTCAGCAGGGCCAGGCCCTGGCCTGGTGTCACAAAAAGCTGGAAACGATGGGGTGACTCGGTGATAGAGGGGTTCAGGTGTCCATCACCTCCCTGCCTCTGGAAGCAGAGCCCTGATTTTCCATGGAGTTGTTAATAAACTCTGCTTCCCGATCCCGCTGTAGATTTACCCCTTAGCTGACCAGGAAATCTGGTTTGCTTAAGCTTAATCCTGGCTCAACCTTAGGAGGATTTGTGATTATCAAATCCTGGCTCAGCCTCAGGAAGATTTGGGATTATCAAATCCTGGCTCAGCCTCAGGGAGGTTTGGGATTATCAAATCCTGGCTCAGCCTCAGGAAGGTTTGGGATTATCAAATCCATTCTCCATCGAGCAGTGCTGGCATCACCCACAGCCAGGAAATGCTGATTTTTTTCCCCCTCTTCACAATAACAAATAAGGAACCGAGTCTCAGCTAATATGTTCTTTATCAAAGTATTTCCATTTATAGGGAAAAATCTCAGTGCAAATGCTCACTCGGCATCCTTGGGTGAAGCCTTATTTAGCAAAAGGATTTATTGCTCACCAGCAAGGCATCCCCAACGCCTAAAATGTAGTTTAAATAGACAACTTCTGATATTTCATTATGGTGAGAAATTCCCTTTATTGCACTCAGTTTATGGCTCATCCATCACCAATATTAGAGCAAGACAAAGCCATCCCTAAACCTCAGACTGAATTTTGGGTGTGTGGAGATGAAGTTTTTGGGGACATAAGTGATACCTGCTTCTCACCCAGCTGAGTAATGAGCGTTCCCACACCTGCCTTTGATGTGCAGGCTGTAAATTCCCGATTTTGCTCTCTGATTTTTATCCCTTCCAAGACTGAATTATGTACATTTAAAGGGAGCAGTGAATTAATTTTATTCTTTTGGAATTTAAGCTGCACTGCTTGATCACGAGTTCTCGGTAACCTCTGCTTCCTGTGCTGTTCCCTGGGTAAAGGCCTTGGATGAATGATGCATTTTGGATCAATTCTGGTGTTGGAGGTTGGAAACTCTGATTTATTGTCCAGGCTGCCTCTGGAGCATTTGGAATTGGTGTAGGATCATGGAATCATGGAATGGTTTGGGTTGGAAGGACCTTAAAACTCATCCCATTCCATGGGCAGGGACACCTCCCACTGTCCCAGGCTGCTCCAAGACCCAATGTCCAACCTGGCCTTGGACACTTCCAGGGATCCAGGGGCAGCCACAGCTTCTCTGGGAATTCCATCCCAACTCCTCTCCATCCTCACAGGAAAGAATTCCTTCCATATTGCCAAGTGGAGAACCAAGAGTCCATCAGGATGAACAGAAATAAGAATCAAAGGAAAAATGAGGCTTGGGAAGAAGGAATCAGCAGAGATATTTTTATGATCCAGGAAAAACAGGAATCATTTCCCAATTTTCTGCTGGTTGCATCCACTGAGGCTCCCTGGCAGGTAACCATGGCAATTAAGGGTTTGGGAAGAACGAGACAAATTTGGGTAGAAACGATTTCTCCTCACAAGCCAGATGGAAAAAATTATTCATCCAGGAGGGAAGGCAGCAAGGCACAGGAAGAAACATCAGGAACATCAGCCCTTGAGGCAGGAACTGCACTGATCCCAAATCCCGGACCCTTGGGCTCCCACAGCTGAACCAAAAGCCAGGAAGACTCCAGCAGATTCCAATTTTCCCTAATTTGCCCTCAAGGAGCAGCTGCTCAGAGCACATCAAGCTTTTGATGGCACAGCCAAGGGGAATTTTCCCAATCAGCCCATGAGCACCAATCCCATCGCTCTGCCAGCTCAGGGAACGCAAACAGAGGCGGACACCCGGCCTGTGATCCTGTTTGCTTGGTTCAGGTTGTGTCTGATCTGTGTTTCCTCTCTTTTCCATGCAGAATTGGGGGTTAAAGGGCCAAGTGGGAGGTGAAGGCAGCCCCTGAGTCACCCTTGAGGTGTTTTAGGGTCTCAGTCCCAGGAGATTCCACCCATGAGCTGTTTCAGGGTCTCACAATCCCAGGGGATTCACCACGTCCCTGTGGAATAATGTCACAATTTCCCCTCAAATTAAACAACCCCTCGGACTGGAGCAGCTCCCAGGTTTTGAGGACAGCCAGGTATTTCAGGGAAGAAATCCTGGCAGCCTCATGGACCCAAACCCTGGGTCTGCTCTGGTCCTTCACAGGGTTGTGCCTCTGGATGGGTTTGACCAGAGCCCGGTGAAATCAGTCACAGAAAACTCCTCCTGCTCACAGCTTGCTTGGCTGGATTTGGCTCTTTATCGGAGCTTTCTCCATTTCCAGAGGATTTCCTGGGAGCTGGAGCCCTCCCCTCACATCTTCATTAACATCACTCATTGCAGCATGGCTGGTGGGGAGAGACGGAGCTGTGGTGTCATCCCATCATCCCAGCCCGTGTCCTGCGGCTGTGCGCGGCAGCCCTGCCCATCACTCAGCCGAGCAATTAAACCCAACCTGCTTTCTCTGAATCCATCACTTATTGCCCTTCAGCAACGAGGAGCTCGTTGCTTTCCATGGATGCGGCAGGAATGTGCTTCCCCACGTTCCCCTTTCCGCTCCCCTCATCCTCCCCGCTTAAGGTCTGATGGAATCGGCATCAACAGCGCGTTAACAAATCGCCCGGGGGCATCCAAACCCTCTGCGTGAACGTGAGGACTTCAGGGTGATGCACAAAGTGCAATGAAAAGAATTCCAGATAAATCTGGCTCCCAGCTTGGCAGGCTGATTAAGCAAAGCCTCCTGTCAGAAGCCGCTTTGCCTTGGGGGCGGAAAAGTCACTTGGCTGTCCTGGAAATGTCACCAGAATCGAGATGAGCTGCACCTTGTCGGGTTCTCTCTGCAGCTGCTTCTCCAGGAGAAGCTTTGCCCGGGGCAGGACCAGCTCGCTGCTGCCGGCAGCTTTTCCAGCAGCTGCAAATGTGTCCCGAGGAAGCCACGTGGGAGCTGTTTCCCGTTTTCCTTGAATGCTCAGCCTGGGGATTTAAACAAACCAGGCAAAGGTTGTCTGCTGAGGAGGTCAGGGGGAGAGCAGCGGCTCTGGTGGCCAAAAATGGCCTCAGTATAGAAGAAAGAAGATGTTCAAGGTGCCTTCTAAATTTTTATTTCATGCCCAGAGCAGCTGTGGCTGCCCCTGGATCCCTGGCAGTGCCCAAGGCCGGGTTGGACATTGGGGCTGGGAGCAGCCTGGGACAGTGGGAGGTGTCCCTGCCATGGCAGGGGTGGCACTGGATGAGATTTAAGGTCCTTCCAACCCAAACCATTCCATGATTCCATGAATTCATTTGTGTCCACAACATCTAAACAACTCAGGAAAACAGGTTTTCTGAAGGGAATGGATTGCAAATCTTGATTCCAGGTAGGATCATGTGAGTGGTGGGCAGGCCCCAACTTTCCAGCCTGGGCATGGGATTCCGTTTATCCAACTTGAGCTCTTTGGATCCTGATATCTTCAGATTGGAGTGTGGCATCCTTGGATTCCTGGAAGTGTCCATCTCCCTGTGCCATTGAGGGAGCTCCAGCACCTGCTGGGGCACGGCCACACTGCCACTTGCAGCCCATCACCTCCCCACAGCTGCAGTCAGGTGGGACAAATCCCTGTTCTGCAGATCCCTGATGGAATTCAACCCGTGTCCAAGGACAGATTCATGTGTCACCTTCTTCCAAATTGTTTTACATTCCTGTTTTAAGTGACTGGGGGATCTCATTATGAAAATTGCAGAGGAATGTCCCATTTGTGTCGTTGTCACGAGCAGTTCCTGCTGCCTCCATTTCACGTTGGCAATTCAGATTTCAATTACTGCAGCATTACTGGACCAGTCCTGCTCCGTGATCTCCTCCTGAAAGGCAATAAGGAATGATGGAGCGTTTGGAAAAGCTGAGGTGGTAAATGTTGTGTGCTTTCTGCTGGCATTAGGAAGGAAGGGAAGAGACTCAGTGATTTTGCTACTTAACCTTTCCTTCCTTCCCTTTTCCCTCGGGATATCCAAGGAAGCTGGCGAAGTGTCAGCCAGAGCTGGGCGGGCTCACAAGGGCAGCAGCTCCTGGAGAAATGGAAGTACAGGAGAATCCCAGCTGATTTCAACACCGTTCATTGCCTGCTCAGAGAGGAGGAATATTCTGATTCTCCGTGGAGGTTACCAGCTCCCAAACTGAAACTCAGTTAGTTGTATCCACAGATTCCAGGCTTTTCCCACTTTTTCTGTGATTTGACAATTCGTAGAAGCCCAGAGGTGTTTGGGTGGGAAGGGACATTAAATCCCATCCCATTCCACCCCTGCCATGGGCAGGGACACCTCCCACTATCCCAGGCTGCTCCAACCCCATCCAGCCTGGCCTTGGACACTCCCAGGGATCCAGGGACAGCCACAGCTTCTCTGGGAATTCTATTCCAGAGCCTCCCCACCCTCACAGGAATTGCCCAAGGCCAGGTTGGATGGGACTTGGAGCCACCTGGGATANAATCCAAACCATTCCATGTCTCAGCGATTCCTTGATCTTGTAATTCTGTTTTTGTGATCCTGTGATCCCGTGATCCTGTGATTCTCNCTTCCAATCCAAACCATTCCATGTCTCAGTGATTCTTTGGTCCTGTAATTCTGTTTTTGTGATCCTGTGATTCTCTATTCCTGGAATCCTGTATTTCTGTGATCCCCTGATCCTGTGATTCTCCGTTTCAGTCATTCTGCAATTCTATGTTTCTGTGATCCTGAGGTTCTCCAGTGCTGTGTTTCTCTGATCCCGTGATCCCGTGGTTCCAGGCTGAGTTTCCATGCCCAGCCAACCCTTGCCCTGTGTTTCCATCCCTGATCCCTCTCCTCCAAGGCCACCGCTCCTAGTGGATCCCGGCATTCCCAGCACAGTCACCCCTATTTCACCACCTGCAGCTCCGTTTGCTGGGGGAGGTTTTCCAGTCTCCAGCTCTGTGCCAGCATCTCCAGGGAAGTTCCCTGGTGGGATCAGGGAGGATGGCAGAGAAAAGCTCAGAAATTATGGTTGTGAACAAAGAGAAACCTCTGCCCGCTGCACTGTGATCAGATTGAATTATTTGAGGCCTGAGAGCAGCAGGAATCCGTTGGATCTCCTTGGCCAAACTTCCAATGGCCTGAACTTCTCCTTTGCCAGCAGCACCTCTGCTCCCGACTGTGTCCCAAAGCTCATCCCTCCTTCCCTCTGGGAATATCCCTGGAGGCCAGGATGAGCCTTTCATCCCTCAGACCCCTTTGGCAAATCTTTATCTCCTTTCATGCCCATAGCTGGGGATGTTCCAACATTTTTTGTTTCAATTTTATCTCTGTTTTCCTCCAACATCCCCGTTGTTTTCCTCCCCCAAAACCCACGGTTTCATTCATTTCATCTCGTGCTGCCGAAAATGCGATGCCATCTTAAAGAAACTTCACACTGTGCATTAATTTCTTCGCCCATAATTGTATTTATATTTCAACAAATAGGCTTGAAGTGCATTATTATTCTAAAATGAGTGCTAATGGCTTTCAGCACTTCCCTGCAGCTAATTGTGCATTTATTTCCCGGCTTTGATGGCTCACAAAGAATTCCAGTTCTTCATTTACATGGAACAACTGTGAAGGAGAAATTAACTGGCTGCTTATTTCATCGACGCATTTATTTCTTTCCCCCCTGAAAAACTCATCACAAACTGTTGGTGTCCATCAAATAATTCCTTTCCGAGAGGCAGAGCCCCATCAGGAAAACGTTTCCCTAAATGAGGAACACCAATCTTCAGCCACCCCCCAACGGGAAAAAAGGGAAGAAGAGCAATTTATTGCTCTTCTTGTGTCACTCCAGGACATAAAAATTCACATTTTGTTCATAGCAGGGTGGACACAAATTTGTTTTAAGGTCATGGGATCCCACGACACAATTTCAGGAGGATCACAGAAGCCACCCCTGACTCCGGAGTGGAATTTCAAGGAGTTTGGAACAGGAAAGTGGGAGATTGGACAACAACACCCACAGAAAAATAATTTTCCTTTAATAATTAGCAATGTGGGTCTTGCATCCTTATGGATCCCTGGGAGCAGCAGGAGATGTGGATCTGCCTCTGGAATGCCACGTAACAGATTCCATGAGAAGGAAGGAAGCTCCCAGCCCACAAATTGTTTCCTTTGGACCACCCACCCTGTTAAACAACCCCCCAAATTCATATTTAGAGCATTTCCTAAGCCATAAAATCATCCAACTTCCATTAAAATCCTCAAGCCTTCAGCAGGGTCAGAATTAAACTGCCTGGATTTAACTCTCCCTTTCCCAATCAGTTTTTTTTCCCAAGGAATTCAACTATTTTCTCTCAGACAACATGGCTGTTTTCTTTATTTTATTTTTTCCTGGAAGAAAAGCGAAGAGAAAGGAGTAATCCAACAACAACCTTGATGAGGGGAAGCAAAGTTAATTGAAAAGTGTGATGAGAGCCCTGAGCTCATTCCAGCCTGGGCAGCAATGGAAACTTTGGTATTGACAAAGAAAAATTCAAATTTGCTCCAGAGTTCAAACGCTGTTAACGAAAGTGGGAAGATGATGCCCAGAATCCTTGGGAAGGAGCCTGAGGGCACACTCCACGTTTATGCAAATTTTATGGAAAATACAGTATTGAGCACTACAAATTGTCTCTTTTTTTAAAAATAAACTGAGCCTAAGCAACAATTTGGGCCAAATTTTACTTCAAATTAGGGCTTTTTTCAGGAGGTTTCTGAATGGCGGAACCTGCTGGGAAGGAAGAACATTTTTTGTGGGAGAGAGCAGCTCTCCCACATCCCACGGGATGCACTGTCCGGAGGCCAGGGGCTGCTCCAGAGGGTGTTTGCTCCCAGCACGGTGGCCACTATTCCATAAAACAATCCAGCAGAGCCTTTGAATTGCTGGAAAACATTCCAGGGGAAGATGAGGAGGTGGTAAAGGAATTATTCCTCCCTATCAACCTCTAGGCCATGCTCTGGGCTTCTGGGAAAGGCCCAGAGGTACAGAACAATTCCATGGAATCCTGGAATGCTTTGGGATGGAAAGGACCTTAGAACTCATCCCATTCCACCCCCTGCCATGGGCAGGACACCTCCCACTATCCCAAGTGGCTCCAAGCCCCGTCCAACTTCCAGGGATCCAGGGGCAGCCACAACTTTTCTGTCCAACCTTCCTTAACTGGGATATTCCCACAGCAGTGGTTTCTGTTCCCAGAAATTCCCCATCCTTCAGCAATTTTGTTCCAAACATGCAAAGGCAGTGGATGAACCATCTCAGCACCAGGAAAAATTGAGGGAATATCCAAACTCTGCTCCAAAGCCAGTGGAAAATACAGGCAGAGGTGGCAGGGGTGATACAGAGCAAATCCTGGGATGAAGCACCCACTATTCCCACATGGAGAGGGATCACAGGTGGAGGGTGGGCTCTTCTCCCAGGGGAAAAGAAGGGATGAGAGGGAACAGCCTCAGGTTGTGCCAGGGGAGGTTTAGATTGGATATTACAGAAATTTTCTCCACACAAAGTGTTGTTAAGCATTGGAACAGGCTGCCCGGGGCAGGGCTGGAGACCCCATCCCAAAAAAACCCATGGATGTGGCACTTGGAGACATGGTTTAGTGGCGAACAAGGTGGGGCTGGGTTCACAGCCAGATTGATGATCTTGGAGGTCTTTTCCAACCTTAACAATTCCATGATTTTTGTACCACAAGTGCCCTTTGCTCCCCTTGCACTCCTGCGTGTGGGGTGAGCAAAGCCCGGCCCACAGAACCCCGGGGCTGTGCTGAGCAATAATTCCCATTTCCCACCAGATCTGGTCCTGCAACCCCAGTTTTTCCTTTCTCATCCTAAATTGGCTTGGAATCGCTCCTTTAATTCCCAGGATGAAGCATCATCAGTGACTGTGGCACGCAGGGAGATGAAAGCAAAGAGCTTTTCCCCTCACAACCTCTCCTTGACTCCTGCAGTGCCTGACTTGGCTGTTTTGTAACCCTGCCCAGTTAATTTTGTGCTCAGCGGCTTTTGCGAAGCACAAAGCCTTGCTGGAAAAACCTCCTCAGAAATTCATTAACTCCACAATGCGCTTGGCCTTGCTCCAGCCAAATTCTTTCATTTCTGTGGCGCTGAAAATAAAGAAAAGCAGGGTAGGACCGAGGCAGCCCACACACGGAGATTCCTGTCTGAGAGTCTGCGGGGAAACCAAGCCCTGGTTCATCTGCACAGCCTTTCCCATCATTAATCCAGACCAGGAAATGTTCCATGGTTTCCAATAGATTCCCTACAGGTGACAAACCGGTGTCACGACAGCCCCTCTGACAGCTGACACCAGGACACTTTTAGGGGGAAAATGGAAAATGACAATTTTTAAGCTGCCTCAGCTTTTGATTCCTCCCCAGTTTGTGCCTCAAAATCTCCAACACATGAGTGCAGATCCTTTATTTACAGCATTTCATTTGTCATCCCTGCAAAATTCTCCCTTTCTTTGGGTGCTGTGTCCTGTCAGACACCCCTGTGTGGTGCCCTGACCCCCCAGCACCCCCCAAATCCTGGGTGTCACATTCCCAGCCATGTCCCCCCAGCCAGCATCTGGTTTACCTTTTCCTCTTATTGGTCCAAATATCCTGTAAAACCATGGGATTTCTGGCTCAGATTCCGGAATGAGTTTAAGATGATCCTGAAATCCCAGAATGTTTTAGAAGGGCCCTTAAAGATCCTCTTGTTCCACCCCCTGCCATGGGCAGGGACACTTTTACTTGGATCATATCAAAAGAAATGCTGTATGAATTCCTGATGCCTCCAGCTGTTCTTTTTTCCCTTTTTTTTCCTTTGTGGAATGAACCTCCGACCCCATTAGGACACTCCTCTGCCACCAGCTCTGAGATGTCATTTCACTTGAGCAGATAATTAGTGCAATGACAGATTGCACTCGTCAAAGGATCTTTTGTGAAGAGAGAGAGCAGGAAAGAAAAATCCTTTCCTCTGGGCTGCTCTTCCTTTTGTCAGCCAGGTGGGTTAAAAGGGAGGGAATCATCCCAGCGTAGGGATGAAATATTCCTTTTTAAATCCACCCAAATCCCATCCTGTATAAACCAGAACCATCTGCTTTGCATCTCTGATTTTCCTGCTGCGTTACTTCCAGGAAATCTGGAACAAAGAGGTATTTTCCAAAGATTCTTTTCCTTTTTGTGCTTAACGCACTTTGCAGGTCTGTGGATTTGTCCTGGGTGGGTTCCAGGTGGGTTCCAGGTGAATTCCAGGTGGATTCCAGGTGGTCCAATAAGACTTGTCACCAAATGCCTTTCTTCTGATTAAGACATTCCTTATTTTCCAGTGATGCCCTCCATTCCAGGAACAAACTCTTTGTCCATTCGCCTCCAACTCGCTGTGGCACATCCCACTCCTTCAGCACTGGGAATTCTCAGGAAGGAGCCATTCCCAGAGCATTTTTGGGTGCTTTTCTGAGCTCCAGCTGAGCAACAGCTTCCCAATGGTTTTTGTGTTCCTTGCAGGACTTTTTTTGTGGAGTTTCTCCCTCATTATGCTGCTCTCAGCCACCTAACTCAGCACATCGGAGCAATTTGGATTGTTCACCTTCCAGCTTATCCTTGGAATTCTGCTGATTCTCTGTGCTTTGCTGTCCTGATCTCTCAATGTCACCGTGCCTCCCCTGGGAGAGCAGGAGCTGTGCTAAATGAGTTGGGCAAGGCTGGGACATTTCTCAAGGCAGCTTTTTGTTCCTGAAGACTTTGGAATTTCGTCCCCAGCTCAGCTTTGGTTCGCAGACAGCCCCTTCCTTGTCTCTGGGGGCAAAATTCCAAATGTTCCATGTTTGGGGTGAATCACAGCAGAGGAATTGCTTTTCCCCCGGCGTTCCTGAAGCAAAAATCCCAAACCACGTGGAGTGAAGTCTCCAGATTTCCTCTGTGAGACTTGTGCTGTTCCTGTTCCTCTGCTTCCCTGGGCTCCACGCTGGCCTCTCCTTCCTCTCCAATAAAGCTTTTCCAGCCCTTTTCCAGCTCCAGCGGCACAGCCCGGCCACACACCTGGAACAAAGCAGCCAAAAATCAAAGCTGCTTCCCGAAAATCAGTGAGAAGTGACCCAGAGGAGCTTCAGCCACCTCAAAGGCCAAGTTCAGTAGTTTCCAAGAGGAAAACCTGGAAGTGCTCAATTCCATGGAGCTGCTGCCTGACCCACACTCTGCTCCCTTCCCAGACCAACCTTGTCTCAATATCTGCCTTTAATGAGGGACTGTTTAATTAAGGGTCATTAAATCCCTGTTTGCTTCTGAATGTTGCTGCTGTGTTCAAAGGAAGCAGCGAGAGCAGCGTTGATTTCCGTACAGGATAAATTCCAAATGAAAGATTTTGTCCAGGTGCAGTTGGAATTATAAACCTGCACATGGGTGGAAAATAAAGCATTCATAGAAATGGTTTATTTGAATGGAATAATTTGAGTTGGGAGGGATCTTAAAGATCATCCCATGGGCAGGGACACCTCCCACTGTCCCAGGCTGCTCCAATCCAGCCTTGGACACTTCCAGGGATTCAGGGGCAGCCACAGCTTCTCTGAGAATTCTATTCCAGGGCCTCCTCACCCTCCCAGCCAGGAATTTCTTCCCAAAATCCAATCTATCCCTGCCTGACAGCATTGTCCAAACACTCCTGGAGCTCTGGCAGCCTCGGGGCCGGGACCATTCCCTGGGGAGCCTGGGCAGTGCCCAGCACCCTCTGGGGAAGAACCTTTCCCTGAAATCCAACCTAAACCTCCCTGGCACAGCTCCAGCTGTTCCCTCAGATCCTAAGTCAGATTTCTTTGGACTTCTAGAAACTTCTGGATATGAGAAGTGCCATCAATTCCCTGGATATCAGCACAGAACACGGGGGTGCCCCTGCCTTAGTGGGACAAAACCTGAATAGCTGGCAGGGTTCTCACTCCTCAGGGCATTGTCACCCCCACACACCTTGCACGAGGGTGTGCACACAATCCAAGGTGGAAAATCCCTTGCTTCGTGTCGGAATTCCTGCAAAAAAGGGAAGAAATTTGTGTGGGATCCGACTGTGTCCGTTGGCATCTGTGAATAAACCGTGGGGGAGAATGGAAAAGTGAGGCCACAACAAATATTTCCATCCAAAGAAAAGCATCCAGATGGTCTGGACTGAAGAGAGTTCCCTTGGCTGACAGAGGAATTTGGAATGCTAAATGAAATGTGGATGAGGGAGGATGGACAAGTGCTGGAAGAGGGGGAAAAATGGGAAATGTGGAAGGAAATGCAGCTGGGGATTGTTTGAACAGCTCAGGAGGGACAGATTGTGCTGGAACACGAGGTCCCAGCTCTTTAAACAGAAGGAGAACAGCGGCTGTGAGAGCTGGATGTGGGAATTCCTGTGTCCAAGTGCCCTCAGCCAAACAACTCCTCAGTCAGGGCCTGCAATTCCTATGGAATCCGTGTTTGACACAAATATCTTCAGTGAGCTACTTTCAATTCCCAATCCTAAGGGATGACAGGCTTTTGGAAATGGGGTTCACTCAGTGAGGAATTTCTGGATCGTGAAAGGAGCTTTTGAAAAGGTGAGGAGAAATCAAAGAATGTGGTTAAATACCTTTCCAAAATCGTGGAATCATGGAGTTGTTGAGGTTGGAAAGGACATCCAAGACCATCAATCCAACCATCAACCGGCACCACCACGTTCTCCACCAAACCACAGCCTCAGCTGCCAAATCCACACTTTTTTTGAGCCTTTCCATGGATTGGGACTCCACCACTTCTCTGGGCAGCCTGGTCCAATGCTTGACAAGCCTTTCCAGGAAAATATTTTCCCAAGATCCAACTTAAACCTTTCCTGCTGCCACTTCAGGCTGTTTCTTCTCTTCCTGTCCCCGTTCCCTGGGAGCAGAGAAGCTGTGGCTGCCCCTGGATCCCTGGAAGGGTCCAAGGCCAGGTTGGATGGGCCTTGGAGCACCCTGGGACAGTGGGAAATGTCCCTGCCCATGGCAGGGATTGGAATGAGATGGGATTAATGTCCCTTCCCACCCAAAATATTCTGGAATTCTATCTTTGACCCTTTTAAATTATTATAAGGAATCACATCAATCCATTGGATAAACTGGGAGACAATGGATTATTGGACATTCCAACATTATCAGACAGATTCTTGATGCCAAGGGTTTTATACAAAACATTCCCTAAATCTTCTTTTTTCCAACATAAATAAAAGCAGAAACGTCTTTAAAAACCAAATTGGTTTTCCTGGAAATTGTTTCCACAGGAATTGTTTTTCTGTGTTTTAGGGGACTTCAAAGTTACTGCATTAACTCCTGCCTATGGAAAATCAGCCCAAAAATGCACATCCAGGAGAAAACTCCTAAAAATGGCCCCAATGGCAGCCTTCCAGAAAAGAAGGAGGCAATGGAATTGTTTTCTCCCCAGTTCTGGGATGTTCTAATCCTAATTAAAAATATTTCTCTGCCTAAATAATTTGCTGTAAAGCCACTTTGCATCAGTGGAAGTTTATTTTAATCTCCCTTTCCTCGCCTCTGTTACTTCTGTACAAAATAAAGGGGAGCATTTTCAGTATTTTAAAAAAGAATTGAATTTTTTTAGGGTTTTTTTTTTTCAGCCCCCTGCCTTACAGGTGCCTTTTTGTCATATTCCAAATCCTTTCCTAGGATTTTTCTGATTGCTGGGAAAGGCGGATATTTAGGAGCTGAGCAGAGGAGCTTTGATCAGCTCCATGTCTTTTGTCTTTTGACAGCCCAACAAATTGCTGCCACTTTTCGGGAGTTTGCCTGAATCTCATCCCAAAATTGTTGGCATTTCTTGTCCTTTATTCCCAGGGGATGTGGATAATCAGCAGGATATTGAAGTTTTCTCCACATGTGGATGATTCCCAGTGCAAATCCAAAGAAGCACAAATTCCCCTGGGAGCTGCTGACAGCTTTAATTCCAAACTGGACCTGCGTAAAGCATTTGCAAGGAAAATAACCACAAAAAAACCTCCCAAAAAAACCCCCAAACAAACAAACAAAACCAAAACCAAAAGAGCAGAATGTTGATAATTTATCAGGGATTTAGTGAGTTCTGAGGTTCAAATCCTTATCCAGGGAATGGTTTGGGGTTGGTTTCTCCCAGGGGTTGCTTAAAAAGAGTCAAATTTGCTTTAAAGGCATTGAGGGCTCTGGCTTGGGTCAGGAAAGAATCCCAGAATAGTTTGGGATAGAAGGGACCCTAAATCCCATCCCATTCCAGACCCTTCATGAACAGGGACACCTCCCACTGTCCCAGGCTGCTCCAAGCCCCATCCAGCCTTGGACACTGCCGGGGATCCAGGAGCAGCCACAGCTTCTCTGGGAATTCTCTTCCAGGGTCTCCACACCCTCCCAAGCAGTAATTCCTTCCCAATATCCAAATTAAATCCACCCTTTTCCAGTTTAAAGCCATTCCCTGTGTCCTGTCCCTCCAGCCCTTGTTCCCAGTCCCTCTCCAGCTCTCCTGGAGCCGCTTTAGGCCCTGCAAGGTGCTCGGAGCTCTCCTTTGATCCTTCCCTTCTCCATCTGAACATTCCCAACATTTCCAGAGGTTTTCCATGCCTGGAATCATCTTTGTGGCCTCCTCTGCTCAAACCCAGAACATTCCAGATTGTGCTGATGAATCCCAAATGCATTTGGGGCAGGGTGTGATAAATGCAAGGGTGAAAGGGTTAAATCCCACTCCAGTCTGGAGGAAAGGAGAATTCCTTTGCTATTCCTGCACCTGGACCTTCATCCCGGTTTTCCTAAGCTTGGCTGCTCAAACAGGGAATTTTCAGGATGAGTCCTCCGCCAGCTCTTGGATTTACCCAGAGAAACCCAGGGAGCTGCTGGTTTGACTGGAAAAGGAGATTTCTCCTGAAATGTTGCAAATGAGGAAAATAAATCCAATCCAGGCACAGCACGAAAGGAACTCTGGACAATTCCTGTCTGCTGCTGGTCCTTGATTGAAAACCTCAGCTCCCGCATAAACCTCAGGAATAAATTTGCACACGGAAATTCAGAGATTGATCCAGCACTGCTGGAATTCAGCATCCTCCTGGATGCCGTGCTCCATGCTGGAATTTAATCTTTGGGACAACTCAATAAATTTATAATCCAGGAGTCTGTGATTTTAAAGTTTGAGGGGGATTTAATCCCCTGAGGGAACTTTCCACCCTCACGTGGAATCAAAATTCCCATTCTGGGACTTCCCTGGCCTAGGATAGTTTGGATTTAAGGCAGATTTAACACGGAATTGTTAAAGTGAACAGGCTCTTGACTCCCACATTCAGGGTTGGCTTCCCTACATCAAGTACTTTAAGGATCACTCTCTCCAAATTCCGCTTCCATCGTCACCTCTTTAATATGATTCATCTGCAGGAAGGGAAAAAAAAAAAAAAAAGAGCAGGAGTCAGCAAATGGAATCTGGCAAGAAATGAATCAAATCAACTGAAACTCGTGTGCTGTGCCTGGGTTAAATTCCGTCTGACTGGAGCTGTGCATTGGGAGCGCCACAGTCGGCAGCGAAAGGATTCGATGGCATCAGCGATTCCCGCGCTCCATCCCGAGAGGATGATAAATAACATTCCCTCCGAGCCCTCCGGAGCTCATCTCAAGCAGTTTTTAAGGAGTGTGAGCAGCGTCTCGGGCTTTCAATCATTCCCCTTTGGAAATCTCGGCGAGCGGAGGCAGCAGGAGACCGTTGGCGGGACAGCTCGAACGAGATCACGTGGAACGGGTTCGATATTGCTGCGATTGTCCTGGAGCTTCCTACAAGGCCCAGAACTGATTTAATTCCTTTCCCAAGTATTTGCGTCCTCATTGAGAAGGAACAAGGAAACTTCCCTTGGAATCTGGGAATTTTTTGTCATTGGATTCAGTGCCAGCAGCGCCAGGAGCACGGAGCCTTCCTGGGCTTGTTTTCCATGCTCTGTTCTCATCTTCTTGACCAAATCCACCCCAATCTGCTAAACTTTTCAAATTTGCTGAATTTATGCTCCTTCCTTGGTTTTCCCATAAATCCCCGGCAATTCCTGCTTTCCCGCAGGACACAGATTGGCTCATGCTCTGCTCCAGCGTCTGAGTTGCAGCCACAGCAGGAGAGAAAAGAATTCCTGCTGCTCCAGCCCGGGCTTTCAAGGGATTCATGGTGAGGAATGTTCCTGTGGAACCAGGAGTTGGAATAACCTGAGGAAAAGGCTGTGGAAAAATGGGAGTGGATAAAAGGGAAGCAAATGCTGAAGGTGCTCCAACTCTTCCCACACTTTTTGCTGCCCTCATCCAAATTTTGCCAAACTCATTCCCTTGAGGCCGGAGCAGAACAGAACTTGGATATTTCTCCTCAAAGTGACTTTAAAACCTCAGAATTCTCGGGAAATTGCCTGGAAATTTCAATCCATCCCAGGAATTCCTCCCAGTTAAATCCATGGAACCTTTCAAATGCGTTTGTCCCAACCATCCCCTCAGTTTGCCAGGATTTGCTCGTTTAAATCACCCCTTCCAAAGGCTCAGACTTTAAAAACTCAGCTGAAAGTCTTTGATTGGCCGAGGAAGAAATGCCCAGAACCAACATTAATCCCGGTCCTTTCTTTTTCTCTTTATTCCCAGTCTCCCAAACTTACACCGGGCTGGCAGGAGGAGCTGGGATGAAAAGTGAACAAGTGTAAGAGGAAAATGAGAGTTTTTGGAAGGATTTTCTCTCCTTTTGTTTCTCTTCATTTGTTTCTCTCTCTCCTCCTCCCTTGTTTCTCTCTCATTTCTCTTCTCTGGTTTTCTCTTCCTTTTTTCCCCTTTCCCCTTTTCCCTTTGCCCCTCTCCCTTTCCCTTTCCCCTTCCCTTCCCCCAATCCCTTTCCCCCTTTCCTCTTTTCCTTTCCTTTTCCTTTTCCCTTCCCTTCCCTTTACCCTTTTCTTTCCCTTTCCCTTTCCCTTTCCCTTTCCCTTTCCCTTTCCCTTTCCCTTTCCCTTTCCCTTTCCCTTTCCCTTTCCCTTTCCCTTTCCCTTTCCCTTTCCCTTTCCCTTTCCCTTTCCCTTTCCCTTTCCCTTTCCCTTTCCCTTTCCCTTTCCCTTTCCCTTTCCCTTTCCCTTTCCCTTCCCCCCTTTCCCTCTTTCCCTTTCCCCTTTTCTTTTCCTTCCCCTTTCCTTTCCCTTCCCCCTTTCCCTTTCCCCCTTTTCTTTTTCTTTTCCTTCTCCCTTTCCCTCTTTCCATTTCCCTTCTCCTTTCCCTTCCCTTTCCTCCTTTCCCTTGGGAGAGGATGCCAATCCCAGGATTTCGCCCCCCTGCTTTGAACTGGAACAATTTAGGAATCAGCTGCTCCCTAAATCCAGAGGGTTTGGGATTTTTCCCAAACTGATGCTCTGTGTTTCCTTACAGCCTTTACTAAACTCAGAACTCTGATCATTATTGGATTTCTAGGAGTGAATTTCCCCAAATTCTCCAGTGTTCCCATGGATCACCTCCCACGGATCATCCCTTTGCCTGGCACAAACCCAGCTTTCCTTGGAGCAGAATGAGAGCAGGAAAAGCACCCCAGAACCCACAACTGCCCTGGAATTCTGTTCTAACACAACAATCCCAGTCTCTAAATGGATGTTTTGTTTTTTCCTGCCTTTAATCCAAACAATTCGATATTCCCGAAAACACGAAACTGCCGGGATTTCTACCGACGCACGAAGAGCTTTTACGTTTCCTTTCCAAGCCAAACCAAAGAGGGGGAGCAGCAGCTTCCCCTTGCTCAGACACTTGGATTTCTCCTGAAAGGAACCGGCAGTTTGTTTTCCTCAGCCACCTCCAAACCTTTTTTATCCAACATCCCGGTGAAAACCTGGGAGAAAAACCTCACCCCGGGCATGAAAGCGCCTTTCAATTTTTGTTGAAAATGCGAAGAGGAGCATCAAGACAGAGCTTCACTCACTGGCAGGGAAAAGAGGAGATTTCTTAGGAGAGAAATGGGGAAAATGAAATGTTTTCTGCCATGGAAAACTCTGTTTGCCAGGGAAAAGTTGGATATGTGGAGCTGGAGGAGATTCACAGCCACTCAAAAATGTGCCAGGATTGAGGAATTAAATGAAAAATTATTGGTTTTGATTGAAAAGAGAAAGAGGGAAAAGGGAAAGGGGAAGGGGAAGGAAAAGAGAAAGGGAAAAGGGGAAAGAGGAAAGGGGAAAGAGAAAGGGGAAAAGGGAAAGGGAGAGGGAAAGGAAAATCTCGCCTGTGTAGTTTGGATTCTATTATTTAGGAGCCATACATAAATCCATTTCCAGGCCTGGGTATGCATCCATAAATAAATATATGGATATAATTTCTGTGGAGCAAACAGGGGCTGTGCTTTTCCCATTCCCTGGGAATCCATTCCCCTCCACGTGGCTGCTTTTCCAACCACACCTCTCTCATTTCACTTCTTGTGGAGTTAAATCTCCTTGGACTGCAATTCCTGGACAAATCCAGGTATTTTTCCATAAAACTGAGCACTTTGATTAAGGGGAAAATTTCCTTGTCATCCCTGACCTGTGGTTTAATTCCTGACTGGTGTCAGGATTGATGAAATCCCAGGATGGTTTGGGTTGGGAGGAACCTTAAATCCCATCCATTCCCACCCCTGCCATGGCAGGGACACCTCCCACTGTCCCAGGCTGCTCCCAGCCCCAGTGTCCAACCTGGCCTTGGGCACTGCCAGGGATCCAGGGGCAGCCACAGCTTCTCTGGGAATTCCAGCCCAGCCCCTCCCACCCTCACAGCCAGGAATTCCCAATTCCCAATCTCCCATCCATCCCTGCCCTCTGGCAGTGGGAAGCCATTCCCTGTGTCCTGTCCCTCCATCCCTTGTCCCCAGTCCCTCTCCAGCTCTCCTGGAGCCCCTTTAGGCCCTGGAAGGGGCTCTGAGCTCTCCCTGGATCCTTCCCTTCTCCAGGGGAACGTTCCCAGCTCTCCCAACCTTTCCTCCCAGCAGAGCTGCTCCATCCCTGGGATCATCCTGGTGCCTCCTCTGGACTCTCTCCAGCAGCTCCAGGTCCTCCTGTGCTGAGGGCACAGGGCTGGATGCAGAATTCCAGGTGGGATCTTCAGGACAACTCTTGTACCTGATTTTTGGTCACTGGGTCATTTCTGACTAAATCTCGGTGCAGTTTCAGTTTCTGATCTCACACAGACACAAATTAAATTATTGACATGTCAGCCCTGACCGCAGCAGGCACAGGCAGCAGCTCGGCAGCGCTTGGAGCTCAAGATCCATCAGAATCATGGAGACAAACCCATGTTTTTCCCACCTCTCTGTCACCCTGTCAGGAGCGTTTGGAGCTTTGTATCCAATTTCCACCTCCGGAATCTTCACAGGGAGAGAGCCTTTTCAGCCTGCCAAGCTTTCCATGGTTTTGTTTAATCTCCAGCCTGACCTTCCCCTCCGAACAGCCTTGGATTAACATTCCAAAGGTCGGAGGAGCAGGATGCCGAGTCAGGGCAGGTTGCAGAGTGTCAGCTCGGGTTTTTCTGGAACTCCAGGCCTGGCTTAGGCTCGGTTTGTTCGGCAGGAGATGGACGAGGCAGGAGGAGAAGCATCCTCACGGGGCACCTGAGGACTCCTCCGAGATGCCGCGGCCAGGGGTGACAGCTGGGTCTGGATTTTCCTGCGGCTGAGAGGAGAAGGGATGTGCAGCAGGGCTCAGTCCGGCTGACCGGGCTTTGTTAAACTGGATTTATCATCCCAGGGACCAGCTGGGCTTCTCAGTGACCAGTGGCACCTTAAAAATAACCCAGATCTCTCTCTATTTATTGTAGAAATATATCTTTTTAAAGATTTACCTTTTGATATGGAATTTGAAGTGGTTTGACATCTTACTTTTGGGAATTGGGGTTTTTTTCCCCTGTCTGTCTCACTCCTCACCCCCTTTGTGGGATAACTGCATGGAGCAGCTGCTCTGGATTGAGTTGGGAGCTCAAACAGAGCTTCCAGACTGCTCCAAAACTTTCCTTTTTTGCAGTAACAAAAGTCTTTTGTATCCTGTTGGATCCTTTCCTGGTGCTGAAGGGCTCAGTCCAGCTGACCAGGCTTTGTTAAACTGGATTTATCATCCCAGGGACCAGCTGGGCTTCTCAGTGACCAGTGGCACCTTAAAAATAACCCAGATCTCTCTCTATTTATTGTAGAAATATATCTTTTTAAAGATTTACCTTTTGATATGGAATTTGAAGTGGTTTGACATCTTACTTTTGGGAATTGGGGGTTTTTTCCCCCTCTCTGTCTCACTCCTCACCCCCTTTGTGGGATAACTGCATGGAGCAGCTGCTCTGGATTGAGTTGGGAGCTCAAACAGAGCTTCCAGACTGCTCCAAAACTTTCCTTTTTTGCAGTAACAAAAGTCTTTTGTATCCTGTTGGATCCTTTCCTGGTGCTGAAGGGCTCAGTCCAGCTGACCAGGCTTTGTTAAACTGGATTTATCATCCCAGGGACCAGCTGGGCATCTCAGTGACCAGTGGCACCTTAAAAATAACCCAGATCTCTCTCCATTTATTCCAGAAATACTACTTTTTTAAAAGATTTACCTTTTGATATGGAATCTGAAGTGGTTTGATGTCTTATTTTTGGGAATTGGGGTGTTTTTCCCCTGTCTGTCTCACTCCTCACCCCATTTGTGGGATAACTGCATGGAGCAGCTGCTCTGGTTTTGTGGTTTTTTTGGTGTTTTTTTTTTTTTTTTTTTTTTTTTTTTTTTTTTTTTTTTTTTTTTTTTTTGTTTTTTTTTTTTTTTTTTTTTTTTTTTTTTTTTTGTTGTTGTTTGTTTGTTTGTTTTGGTTTTTTTTGGTTTTTTTTTTTGCAGTAGCAAAAGTCTTTTGTATCCTGAGAGACCGTTCCTGGTGCTGAAATAGGATTTAGCATCTCCCACCTGACTCAGCTGCCAAAATAATGGTGCCATGGATGTCCAAACAAATCCAGCCACATCCAGATGCCCAAGATTTCCTACAGAATCTTGCCAGGAGTCTCTGACGTGGAATAAAAAGGATTCTCCAGTCAGCTCCTGTATCTGTGGTGCTTCTCTGTTTTTGCTGGGAGTTCCAGGTGATTGGATGAGCTTCATCCTTGGATTTTATTCCTGCAAATATCCCACTCGGTGTGGCTGAAGCACAGCCCCTGTGCCATCCTGCCTCGGGCAGTGGAGCACGCGAGGAATGTGGGATGTTTCAAACCCCATGGATGCTGCTTCCATCACTCCCAGTGCAAAAAAAACTTCCAGTTCCAGACCAGTTCATCCATTCTGGGGTTACTGGTGCACGGCTGAAGTGCCTCTGTGTGGGATCACTCTGCTCATGCATTGTCCTGTCACAGAGTCACAGAATCCCGGGATCACTGAGGTGGGAAAAGCCGTCCAGGACCACTGAGATCCAGCTGTGCCCGCTGCCCACCTTGTGCCCAGCCCAGAGCTCTGAGTGCCACCTCCAGGAATTCTTTGGGCACCTCCCGGGATGGGGACTCCAAACCTCCCTGGGCAGCCCCTGCCAAGGCCTGAGCACCCTTTCCATGGGGAAATTCCTGCTGATGTCCACCCTGAGCCTCCCCTGGCCCAGCCTGAGGCCGTTCCCTCTCCTCCTGTCCCTGTGCCCTGGGAGCAGAGCCCGACCCCCCCGGCTGCCCCCTCCCGTCAGGGACTTGTGCAGAGCCACAAGGGCCCCCTGAGCCTCCTTTGCTCCAGGCTGAGCCCCTTCCCAGCTCCGTTCCCTTCCCTGGACACGCTCCAGCCCCTCCATGTCCTCCTTGTCATGAGGGGCCCAGAGCTGCCCCCAGGATTTGTGGTGCTCCTGCAGTGCCAGCACAGGGGACACTCCCTGTCCGGGTCCCACTGGTCACACCAGGCTGGCACCAGGATGGTCACAACCTCCTTGGCCACCTGGGCTGGCTCATGGTCCTTGTCCAAGGCCTGCACAACCCTTGCAAGGACCATTTTTTAACGAGTTGTTCCTCAGCTTGTCCCTCGGGACGGTGACTCCCAGCATCCTGCCAGGTGTGATGGCCTCCACTGGAGGCTTCCCGGTTTCTGGGATGCCCAGAATTGTCCCTCTGTCCTCAGGAGGAAAAACAAATCCATTTTGTCCCTCAACATCTCTTGGCAGGGCCCTCAGATATCCCCTGTTGGTGCCTCATCTCCCTTGCACTGGTGACATGGAATTTATCAATAAAAAACCTTCCAGGCTCAATTTTATTAATTTACTTTTAATTTCCATGACTTTAAATGACCTCCAGCTCCAGAAAGCAAGTAGATGTTCCAGGGTCCTAAGCTTTTAGGGAAAAATACCTGTTTGGCACTTTTTGGGCACCTGGAAGTGGCGTTTTCCCAGCTGTTTTTAGCAGCACATCCTTTTATCTTTGCTCACCACAGCAGAGCCGAGCCAGATCAAAGTTGATTTTTAGCTGGAGTTTATTTAAGGGGAAGTGAGAGGAAAGATATTAATTATTGGGTCACTGCTGAGCCGTGCTTCGGGCTCGGTTTTGGCTTTGTGCTGGCGTTTTCTCCCTCAAACGACTCTTGAATTATTTTATTAACGGAAATGTGGGCAGATGGCCTTGAAGATGTAACTCTTCACTGCCTCCAATGAGGATCTGCAGTAATTAAATATTTTAGAGCTGTCTTAAAGCTTTATTCTGCTCTCTTTCAGCCGCCATAAAGCAGCTCCTTCTCCCAGTAACTGCCCGTTCCAGCCGTGTGGATGCTCCCAGTGCTCCCATTTCTGATCCCACGCTCTCCCACAGCTTAAACACCACCTTGCAGATGTGTTTTTCCCTGTCCACAGTCGCTGGTGGAGGCTCACATGGAATTTTTTGGGATTTTCTGGGGTGCCCAAGCCCGGTGCCAGGAGATGTGAGGTTGTAGCTGGGTCAGTGTTCCGGGCTCGCACGTTTTGAGGTGCAGTGAGGGTGATAAAAAGCCCAGACTTGTCCCTGCTATCCCTGAATTTGGTGGGAATTTGGCCATGGAATTCTGCTCCAGCAGAACCAGCCATTGTAACCCAAAATTTTGCTTTTTTAGGTTGGGAAAGGCCTTTAAGATCATCAAATTCAACCATCCCTCAGAACTGCCAAGGCCACCACTGCCCCATGTTCCCAAGTGCCTCATCCACATGGATTTAAATCCCTCCAGGAATGAGGACTCCACCACTGCCCTGGGCTGGGAAACTCTTTTGTTGTATTGGTGGATCTACAGGTTGGGACAACATGACCTTCTCACACCCATTTCCAAGATATTTTGAAGGAAAATGTAATCAAGGATGTGGTCATTGATCCAGAGTTGATCCAGTTTGCTCCAGGCAGCACGGACTGCTGTGGTCTCTGTCCCTCACGGAGCGTCCCTGAAGATTCTGGAATATGACGTGGTAACCATAGCAGGAGAGCACCCAAGTCCCAACCCAACTTCAGGGCCAGTGGCTGTGCTTAATGCAAATGATCAAAGATCCTGATATTATTATTATTATCATCATTATTATAATAATAATTATTATTATTGTTGTTGTTGTTATTGTTGTTACTATTATTATTATTGTTATTGCTATTTTTGTTGCTGTTGTTGTTGTTGTTGTTCTTCTTCTTCTTCTTATTATTATTTGAAAAATAAAAATCAGAATCCTACCACCACCTCAAAAAAAGTTTTGCATTAATCGTGGTTGAAGGATTTATGCACATTCCAGGGAATCACGGAATGGCCTTGGCTGGAAGGGACCTCAAAGATCATCCAGTTCCAACCCCTCTGCCATGGACAGGGACAGGGACACTTTCAGTGTGTTCTGGCTCTTGTTTAGGGTTTGGAGTTCTGTGGAAGGGGAGGACAGGTGTGACTGGCAGTGCTTCCAGCCAGGATCGCGCTCTCCGACACGCAGATCACACGGAATTGGGGAAGCGGGAAGCACCTGCACAGTGCTGAGCTGTGCCGGGGAGGGTTGGGATGGAGAGCAGGAAAAGGTTTTTCCCCAGAGGGTGCTGGGCACTGCCCAGGCTGCCCAGGGAGCCTTCCCAACCAATCCATTCTGGGATTCTTGGGGTCACAGAAGCCCTGGCTCCAATATGTTCCGTTATTGGCTACAAACGTTTTTGTACAAATTTCCTCCTCTCTCTCCCGAGATTTTTGAGCTCTTCCTTTCTTTTCCACACCCCCAGCTCCTTGCTTGGCTCCTCTTTTCCTGCCACGCCATCCAGCTCTCCTCAGCTTCCAGTGCTCTCCCCGCCTGTCTCTCCTGCTGAGTTCAACCCCATTATTTCTGTCCCTTCTGCTCTGCTTTCTCTGTCATCTCTGCCCCCTCCCCTGGCTGTTTCCCGGCTCTTTCATCGCCGTATCTGCGGGTGATGCCTCTCCTGGTGACATCAGTGGCCAGCGAGTGCCCTTCCTCCTGCAAACCTCTCCTCACGCCAGGCCCGCAACCCCAGCTCTTTGCAGAGCTGCCACTTCTCATTTCAGGTGACCCATTTTCATATGAAGAAATCCTAAACCCCGAAAATTAAAATCCATTCAGACCCTCTTGTCGCAGCAGGAGAAAATCTGATCTGGTGTCTGTTAGTGGCGCATAATTGCAATCCTCTTCCATTAACTGCCATTGATTAAATGTCTAATTAAAGCTGCCTGGCTATATATGGGGTTTAAATGTAGTGCAGGGCTGGGGTTTGATGAACTCGTTAATACAAATCTTATTTGTGAAGAGTCACAATGGCTTTACTGATCAAAGCCAGGCGGGAAAAAAAGATCAAAATGATCTTTCCTTTTGTATATTTTTCCATATTCCAAGTGGTTCTGGTGATCCCAAATTTGTCTTTGGTGTCCCTCCTCCATTCTCTTTTGACATTTTCCGAGCCTCACAGAAGTTTTAGCACAGTGGTTAAAGTCAGTTGGATCCTGGGGTTAAAGCGAGGGATAACAATGGGAAAAGGCTCTCTGGGGTTCAACTCTTGGAGCTCTTAGACTGGAGGAGCTAGCCCCTTTCCGAACACATCCCGCATTCCCATTAAACTCTTGGAGCTCTTAGACTGGAGGAGCTAGCCCCTTTCCGAACACATCCCGCATTCCCGTTAAACTCTTGGAGCTCTTAGACCGGAGGAGCGATTCCCTTTCCGAACACATCCCGCATTCCCACGGTATGTTCCTGAGTCATCCCCTCCAGACAACCTCAGAGCACCCAGCCCCAGGGAAATGAAGTTGCTGCAGCATTTAAATCCCACAGCTTAAGCCAGACCTGGATTTGTCCCACACAGGGCTGAGTTCCCAAAGAGACCCCGGGATGGGGGTGATTGGTTCTGGATTGTGGGAACCACCAGACAGAAGGAAAAGAGAGATTTAAAGGATAAGGGAAGAACAGATTCCCATTTGGAAATTGGGTTTTGCTCAGTGAGATCAAACCATTGCTCCCAGCTTGGATGAGGGAAGGGCAGAGTTTGGAATCCTTCCCAATCCTAAATTTTCAGCCCATCCTCTTCATCATCTGCTGGCACCAAGAGCTTCCAGGCTGGAGGTTTCCACAAAGCCAGCCCTGCTGGGGTGACAGAGCTGTCCCCTCTGCCCTCTGCGCTGGCATCAGCCTTTAAACCTTGGGGGAACTTTGATTCACCTCCAGAGCCAGCAAAAACTCTGGAATATGGATCTGGACAAGAATGAGGTGAGATTTAAGGTCACTTCAAGCCCACATCATTCCAGGATTCGTGATTTCCGTGGAAGCAGGGAGCGAGGCTTTCTGTGCTGGATGATCCTTGTGGAATCAGAATATCCTGTGGATCTGAGTTCTGCCTCAGATCAGCCCTGTCCCAAAATAGTGCAGGTGAATTAAAAAATAGGCACCAAAAATGAGGTTGGAAGGGGAATGTTTAGATCCAAAATGTTGCTCTGGCTGTGGTGGTTTAATTCTGGAATGGACCAAGGTACATCATTCCCACACAAACTCTGACCTGGGACTGGTTTTCTGGGATCCAGACACATGGAAAAGAATGGATTTTTGGTGTCAGACAGTGTAGGAATGAGATGTGAATCCCCAGAATTGTCGGGAATGCAGAGCAGGAGGCTGGAAAGCTCCTCCCAGTAACCACCTCTGGCACCAGGCTGGGATGAATATTTTTCCCTCCACACACTCCAGTGTTTACTCAGGGTTTGAGGATCACGAAAACACTTTGTAGCTGCTGACAGCGACAAGAAAAAGAAGGAAAACATTGCCTTGATCCAGTTCAGGAGGTTCCAAATCCCCCAAAGAGCAGATTAATTACTCGAGAGCCTTTCATAATGTGCCTTAATCCTGTTCACCTTTAGTTCGACATCTGGGTTTTATTCTGAAACCAGAAAATTACCAAAAGCTCTTTGTCCCCTCGGTAATTGCTTTCTCAGGATGAAAAAAAAAAACCCCAAACCCTGCAGTCAAAATGACTTCAGAGTTCTGGTCGTGGTGTAGGAGGGGCTTTGCATCATTACAGCAAGGGATCAATAGGTGATTAAAATGCTGCTTTAATTCCCAAGTTATTGTCTTCATTTCTTGGGAGTCAGGAAGCTCCTTGTTTGTGGAAATAGAGCCACAGGATGAGTGGAATGATGTTGATTGCACAGAGGATAATTAGAAAATAGTTTAATGAACCTCAAGAGGCAGAGCTCAAAAGCTTTGGATCACAGGGTCTGTAACGTGGGGGTTGGTGGGGAAGGATTTTTGCCACAATTCCCTCTTTTCTGGGGGATCCATGCGATTGTATTCTTAAAGGATGTGAGGAATGGGGTGGAACTTTGCCAGTTTTGGGATGAGCTCTCACTGGGACAGAGTTTGTTCTGGAATCTCTGTTCTGGGAAAATGCAGGGAACTCCAGGACAAGGGGAATGCTTGAAACTGGAAGAGATGGATTTAGATGGGATATTGGGAATAAATTCCTGCCCCTGGATCCCTGGAAGTGTCCAAGGCCAGGTTGGACATTGGGGCTTGGAGCACCTTGGAATGGTGGAAGGTGTCCCTGCCATGGCAGAGGTGGAATGGGATGGGATTTAAGGTCCTTTCATCCCAAACCACTCTGGGATCCTGGAATTACAAGGGGACCCACATGGAAAATACTGAGGAACGGGAGGGATCAAAGGGAATTCACATATTTGCTCATGACGAGGAAGTGAACAGGAAACCTGGAGGGAATAAGGAACAGTTTGTTGATAGAATTCCTAAAATGGCGTAATGGGAGTTTCTGGGAATCTCTCTCCCTCTTGGCAGTTGTCAAATCCCATTTCCCTTTGCTCCCGGCATCATTCAGGAATTCCCAACTTTATAGACAACCATCAGGATCTGGAGGATTTAGAAGTGTAGGAATATTTTGAATTAAGAAGAGGTTTTATTGCTTACCTTTGGCATCCATAACTCTTCCATTATTATAATCCCCACAAATTATTATTAACCGTGTTTGATGCATGTCTGGAATTCCAAGATTTCCTCTTTCTAGGATAACTGTATTTGGAATAAATATTTATAAAGACATGCATTTTTATACCTATGAATAAAAATGTTTGTTGATGAGTTACTACAAATTCCCACCAACCCTTGGCAAGCACAGGAAATAAAAACGGATTTAAGAACCCACACAGGCTGGGCTTCATCCCCCAGCATTTTCCCTGGGAAAAGTTAAATCCCTTCCTTTGTTTTCCCTTGTGTCCTAGGTTGCAATATCAGATATATTCTATTGCCATCTCCACAGGCTGTTAAACAGGTGGGGCACTGTTTGTTATCTCCTGCCATGACTCACCCCTGATAACTCCCTCCGGGTGTTATCTCTGTTAATGGGCCGTCAAGAACCCACCTCATGACTCATGGAATTCCCCCACTGGAATTACCTCATCCCATTGTGAGATGCTCTGCCCAGGGGGGAGGAGCCAAGCATCCCCACCTGGATATAACCTGGGCTTTGGAACTGCACAGTTCAGCCCTGCCTACTGGATTCCCAGAGGACAAGAGCTACCACTGGACCTTCAGGTGGAGACCAGACCCTTCTACAGGATCAGCGCTTCAACTGAACCACTTCACTTGGACTGCTGCCACCACCCTGACTGACAGAGTGTCAGGTTGTATCTCGACTCTGTCAGGTTTTTTCTTGTATTATTGCATTTATTTTAATTTTCCTATTAAATTATAGTTCTGACTTGCAGTCTCCCACTGGTTTGTTTTCAAACTAGTACACCCTGAAAACCAGAAGAATCAGGGATCTCTGAAGAAGGAATTATCCCATCCACAGGTGAATTCTCCATCTTTTAGCCAGGAATGTGTCCCCACCCACGGCAGGAGGGTTTTGAAGGTCCCTTCCACCCCAAATTCTGCAATTCTGATCCCAACACAATTTTTTCTCCACAAACTGGGAATTTTCTTTCCTCTTGTTCCTCAGACAGGCTGGGTTTGCTACTCACGTTCCAAACCTTGCTCCAAAGACAGAATTATTAATTCCCTGTAGTTTTTCCTTGGATGCATCTTGCAACAGTGGCTGAGCAGTTCCCAAATCCAATTTTTTTGTCACCTCAGTCAAAGTAAAGTTGATTTTTAATCTCTGTTCTCAGAGAGAAAAGTGATGCACACTGAGAATTCCTTCACCGTTATCCCCTGATTTTGGGTTAGGACACCTTGGAGCTGAGATTCCAGGGATTTAACTGCATTTAGCACTTTTTATGCAAATGTGATTCCTCCAAATTCAGCCAAATCAGGGAATTCTCCGCACATTTACAAAACAATTGCTGGGGTCTCACCTGATTCCGGGAGAAGGAGACTGGAATAAACAGTGACTGCCTGCAGGAAATGTGGGATCAGAGCTAATTTGATGGAAAATCCCAGATTTTAGGAACCTGGAGTGAGGAGAGAAAACTAAACCAGAATTCCAGGTATTTTACATAGTCCCTTAAATTCCTTAATCCTCTGCATCCCTTATTCCCAACCCAGCCAAGAGATCCAGGCTGAGTTCCTGAATCCCAGCTCAGTTTGGGTTTGCTCCAGAATCCAGAAACTTCCATCTATGATCCTTAATTTGCTGTTTTCTTCCTAAATTTTCCTGGCTGGTTCCAACCCCACCATCCCTTGGCAGAAGACTGGAATGAGATCATTTTTAAAGTCCTTTCCAACCAAACCATTCCAGGATTTTCTGACGATGATGTTCCCTGGGATATAACTGTGGAGGGAGAAGTTTCTCCAGGGAACGCCACAAATCCCTTGGGATTTAAAATCCATCTCCATTTGGGTTTACCAGCCAGGCTTATCAAAAAACAGATTTAGATAACCCCAAATGCCAGTTAAATGAAATATCCTTTAACTGGATTCCTCATTCCATGGAAATACTGCTCCAGGAAAAGCCATGTGTTGGCAGAGGAGCCGTGCAGAATCCTTTATGGGGAATCCTGGATTATATTCCCTAAAAAAAGACAAATCCTATGCAGCTCCTTCATTTCCAGCTGATCTTCCTGGTTTTGAAAGCAAGAGAAATCAGGGATGCCAAGGATCTCCCACTCTTTTCCTGGGAATGGGATATTTAATCCATAGATGCCATAATTCCGTGTGCATTTCCGGCAGCAGGAATTGATCATTAACTCCAGGATGTGTTTGTCACTTCTCCTATTGATTCCTGTTCCAGTGACATCCTCCCATCTCCAGAATCACAATGCTCCTGAAAAAAACTTGGGAAAGGTCACAGCATAGTGCTGGTGATGCCTTAGAAATAGAGATGACGCTGGAAATTTGTCCATTCCCTAATTTACAATTATAATCCAGAAAAATATAAATGTGCTGGAAAATTGATTGGCCTGATTAGAAATTCCAATGTAAACTTGATTCCCTGAAACTGGGAAACTCTGGGAAATGGTTTTTTAATCATTATTTCCTTCTTCTCTCTTTTTTTTTTTTCAGGGAATTCCAGGATGGGCCAGGCTGGAAGGGACTCTTTTTCAGGGAATTCCAGAGTGGGGCATCCCAGAGCACAGGGCCCAGGATTGAGCCCAGAGGGCTCCGGAATATTCCCAGTGAGGAGACTCCACCCCCTCTCTGGGACCTGTTCCAGTCAGGGAAGAAGTTCTTCCTCCTGTCCAGGTGGAACTTCCTGGGATCAGTTCCTCGTGTCCCATGGAGTAGATCCTGATCCATGATCTGCTCCCTCCTTCAGTCATAATCTTCCCATTAAAAAAAAAAAAAAAA